>CM034351.1:45136570-45518323 GCA_019925275.1 Mytilus edulis
GGCAAAATGCAACTAACCGTGCTATTAAAGTGATATGTACAATTGAACAGGGGCATGTAGAGAAAATGTTTGATAGTGAAGTATGGAACACAAGCACTATTAGTATAGAAAATAACTTAAATTATTCAAACATATGAAAAAAGTAAAGTACAATGTCACACCACAGAGCAGGACCCCAATAAGAAGCCAATTTGAAGTTGCTCAAAGCTATGAACTTAGGAGTGAGCAATAAGCAGCAATCACAAACTGTTATTTTACTGATTGAGTAATAAAGTGAGAAATATAGGGTTAAGAAAGTCAAAAGAACTGAGTAAGTCTCAAAATACTTACATGTAATGTTCTGTATTTTTTTTTCAGAAAGTGATGATACAAGTGTCAGTGACCTTAACATATGTAACGATCAACACATTAATAGTAAAGGCAATGATGTTTTTGCAGTCACCACCAAAAGTGCATCTTCTGAAAAACCAGAACAACCAAAAGATGATGATATTGCAGAGCCAGAGGTTCAAAGGAGAACTATAAGTGTCACAGTTGATGCAGCAAGGTCACCGCAGAGTATCAAAGGTTGTTCTACTAGTCAAAACACATCAAGGAGAACATGTAAACAAACTGTTAATACGGAAAACCAGATAATTCCAAATAAAGAAAGTAAGAAAAACAATAAGGTCAGTGTATTAGATAAGGAAGCACAAAGTAAAACTTCTCAGGCAAACATCAAGTATATACAAAATGTAAATAAACACGATATTAAATTATTACGTAAGAGTGAAAGGAGGAATGTAGAGAAAATGTTTGATAGTACAGAATGGGACACAAGTACTTCTCATATGAAAAAAACAACTCAAACTATTGAAAAACCAACAGTTACAACTGAGATTCAACATCTTAAAGAAAGAAATAAAGAACAGCAAAAAGATACAAGTCAGAATGGGCCTTGTAATGAATTGCCTGACTCTCAAACCGGAATAACAGACAAAGATGTTCATGATTTATTAGGTGAGATTGAAATAAATATTCCATATCAGTTGACTGAAGATCAGTTCAATAAAATAAAGTCTACAACAAGTAATAGTGAACATTTAGAAGATGCTCAAATACAGAAAACATTCAGATTGAGTAATGATCAGTGCAATGATTTAAACTTTGTTACAACAAATAACAATGCAAGTGGCCAATCAGATGTCCATGTTGATTCTGAAAACTTTAGATCAAGTGTATTAAATAGTGGATCTAATAGTCAGCAAGTTGAGACATCATATGATTATGATGATCGAAGTTGCCAATCTACTAGATCTCTATATGGTAGAAATGATAGTGCAAATGTAACCCCACAAATCAAAGAGAGATATGTTGTTGATCTAAAATACACACAATATGGTAGGACAGCTAGTGCAACATGTGCAAAGACAATTGATATAAACCAACAAATCAAAGAATGTAATGATGTTCTGAAAGACACTCAATTTGGTAGAACAGATAGTGCAAAAACTATTATTGATAACCCACAAATCAAAGAATGTTATGTTGTTCTAGAAGACATTAGAAATGGAAATGAATTAACAGAGAACACAGCAAACATTCAATCAACTGCATTAACAAAGAAAATAGTAGTCAATGCTTGTAATGATTTTAATGGAGATGAGGAAAGTCATGAAAGTCTGAACAGCTTAAGAGCAAATGACAAAGAAGCAAAATATAACAAAGTTAGCAAAGTCAAGAAATCTTTCAATTTAAGAACCGAAGTTAAAATCCAGAAGCAGAAAGGAAACATATGCAAAGGACAACAATTAAATAAACTAGAAAATCAAAAGTTACGTTTCCCATGGGAAAAAAAATTCAAACATACATGTAATGTATGTAACAAAAAGTTCAAGAAGTCACACTCTTTAAGAAATCACACCAAAAAATTTCACGAAATTCCAAAAACACAAAGACCGAAAACAACACATTGGTGCTTCCCATGTGGTAAAGAGTTTGACCTTAAGAGTAGGCTAAAAAGTCATCAGAAAATGCATTCAGATGTAAGACCTTATTCATGTAATGTTTGTTGCAAAAAGTTCAAGAAATCACAACATTTAAAAGAGCACATGCCAATCCACACTAGAGTCGGAACAAATTTACAAAAGCTGGAAAATACTCATTGGTGCTTCCCTTGTGGCAAAGAGTATAAACGTATGAGTAGGCTAAAAAATCATCAGAAAATGCATTCAGATGAAAGGCCTTATTCCTGCTGCATATGTTCTAAAAAATACAAGAGGATGTCTCATTTAAGAAGGCACAGACGAATTCACACAGGGGAAACACCATATACATGTGAATTCTGTGATAAAAAATTCAAATATCAAAGTTCTTTGTATCTTCATATGCCAATTCACAAAAATATCGCAGAGAGAAAACCTTTTCTTTGTTCTTTTTGTGGAAAATATTTTAGTGCAATGTCTAATTTTCAAATTCACAAGTTGTCACATCAAACAGAAAGAAGACAGACAAGAAAAGGTTGTCAAGAGTCTGGTAAAAATGTAGATGCAATCAGGATGAATGATCAGTCTATTGACAACCAGATTGAATTTAGTGACACAAATGTTTTAGACGAAAATTTTAAATGCTCAGAGTGTAATGCTATGTTTGAAGATAAGAACACTTTAAAACTTCATGAGGAGACACATGTGCCTGTAACATGTTTAAAGACTTTAAATTGTGTTTTTTGTGCTGAAGAATTTATTCTTGAAAGACATTTGATAAAGCATTTATATATCCATATAAGAGAGAACTATTATCACAACAATTCCAGAACTGAAGTCAAAATCCAGAAGCAGAAAGGAAACATTTGCAAAGGACAACAATTAATGAAACTAGAAAATCAAAAGTTCCGTTTCTCATTTGAAAAAGAATTCAAATATTCATGTGATGTATGTTACAAAAAGTTCACCAAGTCACAGGCTTTAAGAAATCACACCAAAAAATTTCACGAAATTCCAAAAACACAAAGACCGAAAACAACACATTGGTGCTTCCCATGTGGCAAAGAGTTTGAACTTAAGAGTAGTCTAAAAAAGCATCAGAGAAAACATACCGATGAAAGGCCTTATTCATGTAATATATGTTGCAAATCGTTCAAGTGTCCACAAAGTTTAGATCGGCACAACATAATACACAGTTCAAATACAACTTTAATACAAAAGCAGAAAACTTCACATTGGTGCTTCCCTTGTGGCAAAGAGTTTAAACGTATGAGTAGGCTTAAAAGTCATCAGAAAATGCATTCAGATGTAAGACCTTATTCGTGTAATGTTTGTTGCAAAAAGTTCAAGAAATCACAACATTTACAACAGCACATGCCAATCCACACTAGAGTCAGAACAAAAGTACAAAAGCCGAAAAATACTCATTGGTGCTTCCCTTGTGGCAAAGAGTATAAACGTATGAGTAGGCTTAAAAATCACCAGAAAATGCATTCAGATGAAAGACCTTATTCCTGCTGCCTATGTTCTAAAAAATTCAAGAGGATATCACATTTAAGAATGCACAGACGAATTCACACAGGGGAAACACCATATACATGTGAATTATGTGATAAAAAATTCAAATATCAAAGCTCTTTGTATCTTCATATGCCAATTCACAAAAATATCACAGAGAGAGAACCTTTTCTTTGTTCTTTTTGTGGAAAATATTTTAGTGCAACGTCGAATTTTCAAATTCACGAGTTGTCACATCTAACAGAAAGAAGACAGACAAGAAAAGGTTGTCAAGAGTCTGGTAAAAATGTAGATGCAATCAGGATGAATGATCAGTCTATTGACAACAAGATTGAATTTAGTGACACAAATGTTTTAGACGAAAATTTTAAATGCTCAGAGTGTGATGCTATGTTTGAAGATAAGAACACTTTAAAACTTCATGGGGAGACACATGTGCGTGTAACATGTTTAAAGACTTTAAATTGTGTTTTTTGTGCTGAAGAATTTATTCTTGAAAAACATTTGATAAAGCATTTATATATCCATATAAGAGAGAACTATTATCACAACAATGCTTCAAAAAAAGACGAACAAAAGAGAAACATTTATAAGAAAAGAGATAGTGAACATAACAATGGTGGCATTAAAATGTTTGAGGTTAACAGTAATAAGGAATATTCACTGAATTCAAATGAGAAATATACCTGCTGCCAATGTGACGAACAATTCTGTTCTTCTGCCTTATTGAAAACACATGAGTTAACACATACCATGCCAGGACCTTCAAAATCTTATTCAAATAAATGGAAATTTAATTGTTCTGAATGTAATGCTGGCTTTAACCTCATGAGCAAATTGAAAATCCACGAGAGCAGTCATGCAGGAGTTAAAATTCATCATTGTGATCTTTGTGGACAAAATTTTCGAAATAAATCTACCCTAAAGCTCCATAATCAAATACACACTGGCGAGAATTATTTTAACTGTGACCAGTGTGACAGAATTTTTAAAAAAGCAAGTAAACTGCAGGCCCATAGACAGAAAGATCATACAGGTGAAAAACCATTGAAGTGTTCTGTTTGTTTTAAAAGATTTTGTTTAAAAAGTTCACTCAATAGACACATGAAACATTCCTGTTCTCAGGCAAAAGTTTCAAATGGTATGCAGTGTAATAAAGATCTTAAGCTTGAAACTGAAAATAGTAAGAAACAGTCACCACTCAGTAGCAATGTTTGGATGAACAAAGAAACTGCACCTAAAAAATTGAAAGGTTTGTTTGTGAGCAATGTGGAACTGGATTTCATTACATGACTCAATATAAGCAACATAGTGTAATGCACTCTGATGTCAAACCCTTCTCTTGTGATATATGTGATAGATCATTCAGTCGAGCAAGACATTTGAAGATTCACAAGCGCATACACACTGGGGAGAAACCGTACAAATGTAAATCTTGTGATCAAACATTTTCTTCTTCAACTTTACTAATTTTCCATAGAAGGACACATACTGGGGAAAAGCCGTATTTATGTCATGTGTGTGGTTTGCAATTTGTTACAGGAAGTGGTTTGAGTGATCATCTATTGAGGCACCAGAATATCAAAGAACACAAGTGCCAAATATGTTGCAGAGAATATAAGAGTATGCGGGGTTGGAAAAAACACACAGAAACTCACAATAAACATTTTAAAGGACATGAAGGAGATAAAATTAAGTGTGAAACATGCAGAAAAGAATTTAAGAGTAAAAATGGTTTACAATCTCACAGACGTTATGTTCATTCTGGGAACAAGCCATTTTCGTGTTTGATATGTCAAAAAAGATTTGTGAAAAGTCAAAATTTAAAAAGTCACGTACGTATGCATACTGGTGAAAAGCCTTATGAATGTTCTGTATGCCAAAAAAAGTATGGTTCACAAAAGTCACAACGAGATCATCTACATGTGCACTCCGGGGAAACGCCTTACATTTGTGACACATGTGGAAAAGGATTTAGCCAATCAACAAGTTGTAAATTACACCAAAAAACACACACTTCATTTAAACAATATGTGTGTGAACAATGTGGAAAGGAATTTACTTTTAAATGTAATTACGAAAAACACATGATAACACATACAAATGAAAGGCCGTTTACCTGTAAAGTTTGTAATAAAGGGTTTACTCAAAGCAGCAGTTTGAATACACATTACAGATTACACGAGAAAGAGTTGAATTCTAAAAAGCATGAAGAGAAAAAACTTGATGAATCTCTCTCATCTGAATCCGAAAAAGCAAAGCTTGCTCATGGAAAAGTAAAAGAAATAAATCAAAGATCAACGAGTTCGATAAATTCATTGTCTTCTTCAGGAGTTGCTGCAAAAGCATCGAATTTTAAAACAGCACCAAAACAAACAACAAGATCTGAAGGACCTTATTTTCCGTGTTCTACGTGTGGAAAAGTGTTTACTCAAAAGTATAGTTTAAACTGGCATCAGCAGACACACTACGAAAAGAAACAATTTAAGTGTGATGTTTGTGGAAAGGAATTTAATTTTAAAGGCAATCTAAAAACACATATTCGTGTTCATACCAATGAAAAACCATACAAATGTCATGAGTGTGGTAAAGGTTTCAGCCAGAGTTCTAGTCTACATACACATAGTCGTTTACATGACAAATCAGAAACATTACAGTAAAACAATTGACAGTAGTGATTTTATTATGTAGGAACTATGCAATTAATGATTATGAATAAGAGATTGTTTTTAATAATCTTGAATACAATAGAATTCAATTCAATATTTTATTTAAGTATCAATGTAAAAATATATAGATACAAAAAGAGAGCCATTCTGTACAGAATTATAAGAAACTACATTGTATAACATTAAAAACATTATATAAAGAATTCATCTATTATATGAAACATATTGATAAGAAAAATATTTAAATTACAGTATAAAACATTTCTACGTCTATTTAAAATAAGATTACAGGTTTTGGCACAGAACAATCCATATGTAGACTTAATAAAGTTTTGATATTTTTCACATTACATTAATATGGTATATAAAAATAAGTAACTAATCAAAATTAAACATTGGGAAGCATACACAGACATTATAATGATTATTGCCTTATGATAAACAGTTTTGACAGAGTGAGACTTCTGTAGTTCACCCAAAAAAAGGTACACATTATCCATCTACGGAGGGGAATTTTTGTTTAGACTGGATTTAAAGCAAGGTAGGGCAGATTGGCATTTTCTAGTTATATTGGCTATAATCTATAGCATTATATGCATCAATAATTGCACTAGACTAAAAATTGGGATACCCAGTTTTCTGCTAAAGTGACAAAACTCGAACTCTATTGTATACTTATATCAACTCCTGATCAACAACAAAAGGGACAGTTGATCTTTAAATTTATGTTAAAACTTACAATAGAAACGACACAACATTAAAACGTAACACACACACACACGCACACAGAAACGGACTAAGCATAAGACAAAATCCTATGAGAATAACAAATATAACATCAAAACCAAATACATGAATTTGGGATAGATAAATACCGTGACACGTCTTATAGTAAAGTGAATTCACACTCAAAAATAGAGAAAACAAACGACACAACGGAAACACAACGTTAAAATGTAACACACACAATAACGAAATATAATATAATAATGGCCATATTCCTGACTTGGTACAGGAGATTTTTAAAGGAAAAAATGGTGGGTTGAACCTGGTTTTGTGGCATGCCAAACCTCCCTCTTTTATGGCCATCAGTGGCGAATAGAGAGGGGGCGTAAAGGGCGTACGCCCCCTTTTACTCGGACTTTTTTTTTTGTAAAATGATTAATCAGACTAGACTTCGTGAACTTTGCCATTTCCCGTGTACTACTATTTAATTTTTATGCGACAATTCTTGACTTATAAAGATATTTTTCGCTGGAATTTACTGATTATCAAAGTCATGTGATTCGCTATGGTCGAGTTGATCTGCAGTGCGTCGAATAAAACGTCTCTCGGTCATTTTGAAATTCAAATTACAGTAACACATTGCGTAGGCTGAGGATGACAATCATGACGCCTTCAAAGCGACTCAGAATTTAGCAAGAACATATTGACTTCTATTTCATTATTCCACCAAACAGAAAGTAATGCTCTATAGACTATTACACTCTCACGAAAGAAAAGTTCCAGAGCGATATTATCTAACTACGGAAACATATTTAACTCCAAACGCCCCAGCCTTTTTTAAAATAATATAGCTCAATAATGATCCCCAGTCAGTATAAGCTCTATATAGATTTAATGTCGTAAGTACGAACCATTTGATTTGAGGAGACAATCTTAAATATTTGAGAGAGAAAAAAATTGACTGATTTTTGCATTAAACAAAAATTCTGGACGCAAAACAAAAATCTTGTCCACTTTTTTGCTATTAGAAAGAAAATTCCCAACAGAAATATTTAGCATTAAATGAACATGATGAATAAAAGCGGGCATATTTTCTTGTGGCAGGGGTTTTCATGTCTGACAGGAATGTCTGTTTCGTCGAACTGATATATATGGAAAACTTTTATCAAGACCAGACTGCAACCTGCCTGCTGGGTTGGCCTTTATGTCTCCATTTGTCGGCTGTCATTCATAAATCATTTCAGACTCATTCTTAGCCTTTGATTGATTTGGAACCCTTTACTTCCCTTAATGTTGTGGTGAAACATATCAACCAAACATTTAGATAAAAATTGCTTGTTTGTCTTTTTAACTCGTGTCGGTCGTATTTCAAATTCAATCGAATAGCCCAGCGTATATCTAGCTTGTTAACAACAAGAAATCTTTGAGGTTGTTCTAACTTAACTCACAACATACGTGCGAGAATTTTCCATGTCTATGTTTTACTGACAAATCCAACATTAAATGTATCTGTACATAGCTTTGGATCCATACTATCGTTTTATGATAGACAATTAATAGGGAGAATACAGCATCGAAAATGTCCAACCCTTACACCTTAACAGCAACTACAAAATATGCATGTCCCCCGCCAGGAACCGTTTAAAAAGTGCATATTTCACTTATTTTATGTTTTTAGTCCTAAAAAGGGCCCAAAAAATTTTTCGCCTCGCTCCGCTCGCCGATCTTTAAAAACTACGCCCCCTTTTTCAAAACTCCTGGATCCGCCCCTGGCCATGTGAAATATAGCATTAAAATGACAACACAACATTACAGGACTACAATATAAATAAATAGGAGAACACAATTGACAAAGAAACGCACGAATAATAGCTAACAAAAGGCAACATGTTTAAAAAATTTAATACGCCAGAAGTGTATTTTGTCCACATAAGACTTACTAATGACGCCCAGATACAAAAGTTTGAAAGCCGAAACAAGTACAAAGTTGAACAGCATCGAGGACCAAATTTCAAAAAAGTTGTGCCAAAAACGGCCAGGGTTTTCTGTTAGGTACCAGAACATCCCTATTATTTAGAATACTTCATACTTTTGCAAACAGTAAATTTTACAAAATGACTATACTAAAGATGTACATGATAAAACTGAAGTATTAGCTAATTACAGGAAACAAACGAAATGCATTACATTATTAAACAAGTACATCAATTGGTGCTTCAAATGTTGCAGGTTATAATTACTGCCATAATAAGTAGAAAATGCCAATATGCCCTATTTTGCTTTAAATCCAGTCTAAACAAAAGCACCCCTCTATAGAAGGATTATCCCTCTATAAAGGTAAAAAAACAATATAGAGGGTTTGTTTCCATACTGTCAAAACTAAATATATGAATTATGGATAGAAAAATACCGTGTCCATAAAATTTACGGAGTGTCATTTATAATCTGTCCTCATAACTTTGTTGGAGCAATTTTTGCGTTAGGAGCACACTTCTGTATATGTGTCAACAAGAAAATATGCCCGCTTTTATTCATCATGTTCATTTAATGCTAAATAATTCTGTTGGGAATTTTCGTTTCTAATAGCAAAAAAGTGGACAAGATTTTTGTTTTGCGTCCAGAATTTTTGCTTAAGGCAAAAATCAGAGTCAATTTTTTTTTCTCTCAAATATTTAAGATTGTCTCCTCAAATCAAATGGTTCGTACTTACGACTTTAAATCTATATAAAGCTTATACTGACTGGGGATCATTATTCAGCTTTATTATTTTAAAAAAGGCTGGGGCGTTTGGAGTTAAATATGTTTCCGTAGTTAGATAATATCGCTCTGGAACTTTTCTTTCATGAGAGTGTAATAGTCTATATATATATATAGAGCATTACTTTCTGTTTGGTGGAATAATGAAATAGAAGTCAATATGTTCTTGCTAAATTCTGAGTCGCTATGAAGGTGTCATGATTGTCATCCTTAGCCTACGCAATGTGTTACTGTAATTTGAATTTCAAAATGACCGAGAGACGTTTTATTCGACGCACTGCAGATCAACTCCACCATAGCGAATCACATGACTTTGATAATCAGTAAATTCCAGTGAAAAATATCTTTATAAGTCAAGAATTGTCGCATAAAAATTAAATAGTAGTACACGGGAAATGGCAAAGTTCACGAAGTCTAGTCTGATTATTCATTTTACAAAAAAAAGAGAAAAAGTCCGAGTAAAGTGGGGCGTACGCCCTTTACGCCCCCCTCTGGATCCGCCACTGGCCCATCTTAATAATGTCTAGTATACCGTTGACAACACTATTTGATATATATTTTACCGAGTATTTTGTTCATTAAGGTTTTGTTTTTGTGGAAAAAAATTATAATTTGGTTTTTGACGTATATCAAAAGAGGTCAATTTCAATTATTCACAAGCTTAAAAGCACTTCCTCTGAACATATGAACAGTAATGGTATCACAAAAATGTACCTTCACTTTTATAAAGAACGAATGCTTAATCATAAAAAAAATAGTTCACCGTACGGTTTTCAACAATGAGCAAAAAACAATAACGTATTGTCAGCAATAAAAAGTCTTGAAAATTAATGACAAATGTGAAACAATTCAAACTAGAAAACTAACAGCCTAATTTATGTACAAAAATGAACGAGAAATAATACCGTAACACAACAACAAATGATAGCCACTGAATTACAGGCTTCTGACTTGAGAGGCACAGATGACATTGCATACAGAGGCGGGGTTAAACATGTTAGCGGGATCCCAACCCTCGCCTAGCCTGGGATAGTTGTGTCACCGTACAACATATTTAGATAATAACAAACTATAAAATCAGTTGAAAAAGACTCAACTCATCAGATATGGATACAAATAGAAATACACCAAACAAAAAGTCAGTGGACATTAAGTATCGATCTGAGAGTATTCGCGGTTACTGGTAGTTAGTTCAATGTCACTAACAACAACTAATAAAAAAAAACATGAATCTAAAAGTTAATTATCATAGGCGGATCCAGGGGGCCCGGGCCCCCCTTTCGTGGGAAAAATTTGGTTGATTATATAGGGAATCGCTGAAGCATGACTGGAACGACCCCTTTTTAGGTCAGTCCAAACCCCACCCACCCCGTTATGAAAAGTTCTTGATCCGCCACTGGTTATCAATCAGTTCACATCCAATTAAAATCCAATAAACAGACAGCGAAAACATACATATAACATTATGCAAAGCCAAGATACAGGACAGATTGTAGATCATATGTATATATATATATATATATAATAACAATTATATTTAGTTTGCTTTTAATTCACTGATAATCAAAATCAATATTAATAATATCTTTATTTGCAAAACAGACAAAAAACAATTTTGGTTATGGCAAATACATTGACAAAACAAAACATGATCAAACATAATGAAAACTCGACAATATTATAAGAGATATGATAAAAACAGTTATTGTTCTCCTTTCCTCAGTTCTAATGACTCTTTAATAAAGAAACAACTGCTTTTACATCATTTGGTGTTGATAGATTTAGTAAAATCACGAGTTTATCAGTAAAATTAAGTATATTAAAATTTACATATTTTTGTATATAATATTTTAGAAAGATTTCTCTTTTATTTTTATTTATTTTACAGTTAAAGAAAAAATGGAATTCATCGTCCAAGACATTACATATTTTACATTTTCTTTCATTTCGTGGTATTTAGGTACATGTATATCGTTTAAGAGACAATGATCGCTTATTCTAAATTTGGTTAACATTTTTCTTGTTTCTTTACTTGGGTGCGATATAGGTAGTATTTCATTTGGTTATTTATATTAGATTTAAGTTTATATAGATATATTTTATTATTTTCGTTTAAGTTATTTATTTGATCATCAATAAGAGTTTGATAATATTTAATATAACTCTTTTTTAATTTGGGTTTTAACATTTTAGTCTGTTTTAAAAATTTAGTTTCCTCAATAAGTTTGATGTCAATATTTATAGCTTGTGACACATTTTTTGCAAAAGTATACCAAGAGTATGTTCCCTTAGTATCAGTAGTATAGTGCGAGCAGTATGACCCTTAAACCTCGGACGCGAGAGGCGCGCTGCGCGCATGCGCGAACACTATATTTGGGCCTTAGCGTGGACACCGTAGTTGACTCTGAAATCTAAGGGTATGACTCACAGGCCGACACCATATTTGGGCCTTCGCGCGGACGCGAGCGCTATAGTTGGACCTGAGCGCGGACGCGAACACTATATTTGGGCCTTCACGCGGACATCGGGACACCAACTCCATATTTGGACCTGAAATCGGGACGCGAGACGTTATAGTTAGACCTGCGCGCGTACACTCACGCTATATTTGGGCCTTCACGCGGACATCAGAGTTGGACTCGACATGGGGATGCATAATTAAGGATATGACTCACACGAACGTCGTATGTGGGTGCAGAGGCTATAGTTGGGCTTAGGCGCGGGCGCTATACCTAAATATTGGACCAAGCTACCCTCCAAGGTGGACGTTACGTCACACTCTAGAAAGTGGTGTTCGGATAAATCTCTCTCACACTTCCAGATACCAGATCTGGTTCAGGACTTGAGACCTGCTACATATACATGTAGGTGGTTTAAGATTCTTTTCTTTTCTTTTCTTTTCCTGTTTTATTATTTATTTCTTTATTTTTCTTCTTTTTTTTGTTTTTTTTTTTTTATATTTTTTTTGTTTTTTTTTGTGTATGTTGTTTTTTTTTTTTTTTTTTTTTTTTTTTTTAACCAAATAGGGCTACGAGTTTGCTGCCATTCTTAATCGAGTCAGTGGATGAAAAGGTACTGATAATGTCCTTCATCTCGAGTCCTCGACATCTCAATTTGACGTAATAAATACAATACAAGCCACAGGTATTTGAATCATCGGGTTGAATTTGATTGCCAACCACACAGTATTCCGGTCCATTCACGATGAGTACATTTCTAAAATAGCGTTGGTACGTTTCCGCGTATCGTCCTAAGGAGTCGAAAAATTCGGGTGGACCCGATGCGGGAAAATGAAAAGCCACCCAATGACTCCCCTTTTGATCACAATTGTCCGTATTGACCACAAACGTTCTAGGCCTGTCGCTCACATAGCTAGGCAAGTCTTCTGCACAGCACACGGTCACGGAGAATCCGCTTAAAGCATCCTCTACGTCTTTCCCCGTCATCGGGAGAGCAATGCCGTTTTTCTTCCCACACCCGTGCTGTCTATGGGCTTCCAATCCACGAAGGTGAGCAAACACTACTCCACAATCCCGACAGGCGATGAGATCTTCTCGTCTTTCAGCATCGTCCGACGATGCGTCTGTTGTCTCGTCGGCCATGTCATCGTCTGACGAGACCGAACTTTCGTCTTCGGAGAGACGAGTGTCCTTCTTTTCATCATGTGTCTCTCCTTGGCCGATCTGCAAGACCTCTGTGCGCAATCTGGAGGCTTCCGGGGTTCTAGCTTTTAGGTCAACCAGAAGGTATCCGAAAGGCGTGCTCGTTGCCTCTTCGAATTTACGGAGAAAGAAGTCTCCTCGAGAAGGATACATCTGTCGGCCCAGAGTCATGATGGGCTGTCGATCAATGGGGTTATTAAAGAGAACGAGATAATGACAGTTTCGTCTCTGGGTGGGGTCTTTACCAAAGTATAAATTCTGATTTAAAACGACGACCGATAAATTTCTATAGTGACTCCCTTCCGTAAACAAATCATTTATTCTGGAGTCTTTGGCCGAGGTCGACATGAGATCATCTAATAGGATCATGTTTCGAATGTTGGGATCGAAAAAATCGTCCCTTTCGAGATCAAAAGGAATTCCACGAATGAATTCAACGCGTGGAAGCACTGTTCGTTGTATTTCCTCGTAAAGAGGTTGCCACCTTTTATACAACCAAACGATTCTGTCTGGACTAGGACTACAGTCTTTTTATGTGTTGAAGATCGTTGAAGCATATCTTTCATAAAATGTGTTTTTCCGCAGGAGGTGGGACCGGACACGATCATGGTAAAAGGGTGTCTAAACACGAAAGCCTCCTGCTGCTGCTGCTGCTGCTGCTGCTGCTGCTGTTGCTGCTGTTGCTGCTGTTGCTGCTGCTTTTGCTGCTGCTGCTGCTGCTTGGTAACATCTGGCTGGTATAGTGACTCATCGGAAGAATGCTTACTTCTCATATGTCTTTGAAGATCGTGCGGCCACACATATACTTTACGGCAAATATTGCAATTAAACATATTCGTAATGTCCTAAATATGAATGTGTAGTTTCCTCTTATAGATTCTTCCTACGAAAATGTAGCAAGAGAAATACGTGGTCATCTTTTAAACGACATATTTGCAAATGATCGTCTCTCAACACAAATTCGATGTGATACAATTCATTCCTGGTGACCGGAAAATAGATTGGTTTCTCAAACGTCACGTCCGTGATATCTTCATTCAATAACCGTATCGACTGGAGAATAGGGAGAGCCGTTTCCCTCACGTACGACTGGTGCACGAAATCGGAACAGAAATACATACGTCTCGCGATCGTTGAGGCTTCTAATTCCGGTATGAACGACACCTCCAATAATGCACATTCCCACGATCCATCTAACGTATAGCGTTTGGGCAGCCGCACTTTGAAATTGCCACTTACATTGTTTGCAAACGTTGAAAGCGAGTCTTCGCTATTAATAAATAAACAAAACTGGTCCATAATGTTCATTTCAGTTTAACCTTTAGTCTTTCTCTTATAGCTTTATTAAACCCAACCCCGTAGTTAAGAAATAAACGTAAAAAGTAGTTGGTTGCTGAACGTCCAGTGGCAAATAGTTCATGCAATTTAACAATAAATACAGTAGGTATAGGTCTTGTGATAAAGCGATGGAAATTTGGACTACCGGAAAATGAGGAAACATTCAATTTGGATAGAGACAAACGTTTTGTTAACAGGCTTAATCGCGTTGTGGATAAATATATTAGTACAGTAGACGAATTTAGCTTCTATACGATTGAAAAAAATTATAAATACAACTTTTATGGTTTCTGTACTCGTCCTGACCTATCTCTCTTCCTTAACATTTTGATATCTTCAACACAGTTTTATGTAGAGGAATATATAGACATAGAAATTGTTTAATTGGACCTTATGCTAAGAGCCGCCCAACTACAGAGCCAGTATCGTCTCATTTAAACCGGTTCAAACCGGTTCTGGTTTCTCTGCACAGACGTAATTCCTTCACGTGCACAACAACTAAAAGGATAAGTAAAGAGAAATCTTACAGCATACTATTCATATTTGTTTGTTTTCTTTTTTATATAATTTTACAGCCCATAGTTCTTTATTCCTTATAGTTTAGCAGCCGTATATTTCTCTATTCCATACAGATTAGCATGCAACATTTATTCTTAATATTTTTTTTAATCTTTCTTTATTCTTTATTTCTTTATTTGTTTGTCCATTATTCTCTATTTTTTTATTTATATTCTTTATTTATTCATGCCCATTATTATAAACTCCATCAAAACCTCGTATATAAATATAGATAGATTAAATACATTATCCGTGTATTTGTGAAGATAAAAAATCAATTACGGCCGTTGACGATAAGATATTAATAAATGAGAAACAATTTTTAATGACCAGGTGTGGATTTTAGTTAATCATTTGGGGTAAAATTTTAATCATGACCATATGATATTAATAAAGTGGTTCAAAGAAGTATAAAAGCAATAATACTGAATGTTTCACGGAGATAAGAAATCGAAAAACTAAAGATAAATATTTCATGTCACAGACGATATTATTATAACTGTGGCTTATGTCTGTTAATTAGGAGCAGATAAAAACCTGTGTACACCTGTAAACATGTTATTCAAAGAAAGTGTATAAAGATCCTGATTTTTTAATCACCAGATGTGCTTTATCTCTTCATCTAATTATTTAAGGTGTCATCTTAATCAGCACCATATGATATTAATTAGGCACTGGCTACGGTTACATGGAAATGTAACAATAATAAAAATATTATTGTTACATTGGAGACTAATTGCCGGAATGCAAAGTTGGGTTAGGAACCGATTAATTACAAATGTAACAATAATTACTGAGGCTACGGTTACATTACGTTATTGTTACATGAAAAACAGCAATGTACGCTAAATTGATTAAACTTAAATCTTCTATAGTTGTATTGCTTCATTATTTCATATGTAGTAAACAATACTTGTAATTTAATACTGATAAATAATAAAATATTATTATTCAACAAATGTTTTACTACGTATTTAATGGTTTTGATGTTCTTAAAGATACTACTCAGGATTAGGAGTGTGACTGTCAAAGGCGAAAAATATAGTTCAATGGTTTCACTTTTTTAAAGTATTTAACTGCACACCTACTCTTATTATTGTCATTATACTTTGGACCAATTTTGTTTATGGTGAAAAAAATAAAACTTGGGATGCGTTTTAAACGAAACTGAAACAATATCAAAACATACATTTCATACAGCTTTATAACTTGACGCAAATTGATAATCAAAAGCAAAGTTTGCTAACTGTAACTTAAATACTAAGAAATTCAATTCTGTATGTACACGTATCCGTGGAGGACGTAATTTCGTTCATCAAAAATGTGTCGGACTTTAAAAACAACTTACTGGATTTGTAGAAATTGTCATTGTTAATAAAAAAAATTACAGTAAATAAATTGTATGTTATAAATGTATGTAAGAAATGTCCTCAACTTTAATTATTTAGTACATATTACTAGTCCCATCGTACATTGCTTTTTTTCATGTAACAATAACGCAATGTAACCGTAGCCTCAATAATTATTGTTACATTCGTAATTAAACAGGTCCTTACCCAACCATGCATTCCGGCATTTAGTCTCCAATGTAACAATAATATTTTTATTATTGTTACATTTCCTTGTAACCGTAGCCAGTGCCTGCCTATTAATTAAATGGTTGAAAGAAATAGAAAAGCAATACGACTGAATGTTTCACGATTGTCATGTTAATAAGATAAGTAATCCAAAAACTAGAAATAAGAAGATAAATATTTTATGTATTGATATCAAACATTTTTGATCCAAGTATCTTTACACGTGCATGTATTTATAGTACCGCCTACTGGATTGAGTGACAGTTTATCTGATTTATATAAATAGTATATCTTGGAGAATTCTTACAGTTGTTATAAGCATGTATAAGCAGTAACTATTTTAAGAGGTAGAAATTTTTTTCAGAATTACCACAGACTTATTATCTAGGGGTTGGGTAAGCGTTTAGCAAAGAAAAATTCGCGTCCGTTTTGGAGGGTATACCGTCCACTTTTAAGGGTGTGACGTAACGTCCACCTTGGAGGGTAGCTTGGTCCAATATTTAGGTATAGCGCCCGCGCCTAAGCCCAACTATAGCCTCTGCACCCACATACGACGTTCGTGTGAGTCATATCCTTAGGTATGCATCCCCATGTCGAGTCCAACTCTGATGTCCGTGCTGAGGCCCAAATATAGCGTGAGTGTACGCGCGCAGGTCTAACTATAACGTCTCGCGTCCCGATTTCAGGTCCAAATATGGAGTTGGTGTCCCGATGTCCGCGTGAAGGCCCAAATATAGTGTTCGCGTCCGCGCTCAGGTCCAACTATAGCGCTCGCGTCCGCGCGAAGGCCCAAATATGGTGTCGGCCTGTGAGTCATACCCTTAGATTTCAGAGTCAACTACGGTGTCCACGCTAAGGCCCAAATATAGTGTTCGCGCATGCGCGCAGCGCGCGTCTCGCGTCCGATTTTTAAGGGTCATACTGCTCGCACTATCATGACTACTAGTATCTAAACTTTTAGTTAATTTAAAGGCTTCATTAAGAAGTGGGTTTAGATTTTCAATATTTAATCTAGATAGGTACATCATAGTTTGGGTTTTTATGAATGTTTCTAATGGTAGAAGTCCTAGTTCATTTCTAACAGCTAGATTTGTTGAGCTTCTTTTTGTCCCCAGTACTTGTTTAATAAAATGTAGCTGGTTTTTTTCTAAAATAGTTTTATCAATAGAATGAATAGCATCTGGTGTTGAGCTATTTTTGTTACCTCGGAGTTGAGCTCTATAAAATTGAATATAAGTGTCCATATAACATATTTCACTATTATATGTTAGAATAGGTTTGACCAAAGTTTCAAAAAGATTGCAAAAACATTAACGGTACCAATTTTTCTGCACCAGATGCGCATTTCGACAAATAATGTCTCGTCAGTGATGCTCGTGACCAAAATATGTAAAATCCAAAGCTTATATAAAAGATGTAGAGCTATAATCCAAAAGTTTCAAAAAAGTATAGCCAAATCCGTGAAAGGAATCAGAGCTTTGCATGAGGGAGACACATTCCTTAATTTATAATATTTTTTAACATTTTGTAACAGCAAATTTAATAACACAAAAAATCCACAAGACACTCTCACAGGAAGTTGTCCAAAGCCTGATGAGTAAGAGTTAATAGCAAATAAAACTTTTCTTGCCTTTTTTCCAAGATCTGCCAATAAAAACATATTCAAACGCCTAATAACAGTGTTATTAAATTGGTAATTATATAACCTTTTGAATTTTATTTAAAGGATCGATATTATCGTTTACATTTAATTTATTTTAAGTATTTTTTTTTACTTTGGGTACTTGAAATATCGGCAGTATATTTAGTAACTTCTTGATTACTTAACGAAAACATATAATCATAGTGGCGGATCCAGGGGAAGGGTGTCGGGGATTAGAAACCCCTCTTTTTTGGCCGATCAATACATTCAAATGGGGACTTATAATTGGAACCCCCTTTTATTCTGGACTGATTGGGGACCCCCTCCCCCTTTTTTAAAATGGCTGGATCCGCCCCTGTACCTACAACCGGTCTATAAACTTTGTTCGATATTATCATGAAAGTACGTCAATTAAGGTAACACGATACCGAATGACGTTACGCCACGAGTTATTGTTCCTGACGTTATCGAATAACGTTCACACATACAAGCCAATGCAGCAGGTTCTGCAATCACAAAGTGATTACATAATAAAGAAAAAATATTTTTGATAATCATAACTATGTGACATTTTTAACGGTTACTTTTTCTAGATGCAGAGTGCCGAGAGTTTTGATGCAATACGTGACGGTTAACTTTTCGACATAGATTGTTTTTTTATCGTTTTCCGGCAATTCTTCTGCTCATTGTTAACCTTTAAAAATGTATTACTTTACTTTTACTTTTAATTCATTTTCTGTTTCTTTAATATTTTAGCATCTGCACGATTTATCTATATATGTTCCTATGCAAAATAGACTGAGTTTTATCACTTTATTTTACTCTTAGTTTATTTTTGCAATAAAAACTTTTTCATGACGCACGCCGTGTCCCAATGAAATTTTGTTTTGAAAATAGAAATCTTGTCTATAGAAACTTAGGATGATGTGTAAAAAAACGGGGAATTGTACAACTATTAATTGGTGTTAAAATAGTCTTCAAAAACACCGCTCGGGCAAAATGGAAAAAGGAAATTTATCTGGATGAGAATACGGATAGAATAAGGCAAAAAAGCACAATACAAGCAGACTTTGAAACTCATACAGAAAATAGTTTGTTAGTATGGAATGTAGAAAAGTGGGTTAACTTGGTTATTTTGCCGAATAACATTTCCTGTGTTCCAAGTGTAAACATTCTCATTGGCTGCACAGAGTAAATCTGATATAGTTTCGGAAACATTTAAAAAAAAAAGTGCTAGCTTAGTAATATCATCGACCAAGTCTACACAGGACAGACAGCAACATCAGAATGAGGCCTGAGATAGTTACCGTAGGCTTAGAAATAAATGACTGATAGATAATTAACATAGTTGCCTTTTTAGGTCATGGGTGGCATATTGCTCACATGATATACCCTCATTTTCTAGTGTCAGTCCAAATTTTCTCAACCATCTTCCCGGATCGCCTATATTACAAAACCTATCTATTATTGTATTAATGTTAACTTGTTCTCGTCCTGAACATGCATGACATATTTGCCACTGGACGTTTAAGCAGCCAACAATCAATTCTACAATTTACACCCGTCACTTGAAACTTCAGTTGTTAAAATGTAAATCATTGCCTCTATTTTTTTCAAAGAAATCGACAAAGTTTACGAATATTTACGCAAAAAGAAATATCTACGTTTCCGCCATCTTCGCTAGCCAAGGGTTACGATCCACTACCGTTCTCTTCAAGAGAACGAGAGTGGATCGTAACCCTTGGCTAGCGAAGATGCGTTTCCGCTAAATACAAGTACAAATAAAACAAAAAAATATATGGAACATGTCATTTGTACAAAGAATGATAAATAGAGACATGGGATTTGCAATTTATGAGATAGCAACATCTGGACATTTAACGACATCAAAACCAAAGACATCAAGCAAATTTTGACTAATGGTAATTGGACCAGTATTTTTTTATTTCTTATTTGTAAATTTAGTAAACGTTGGCCCCCTAAATTGGAAAGTATAATTATCACAGTAACATTTCAGTCTCCTAGTACATATGTGTTTAAGTCCTAAAACTTTTGTTCTTCTGGAGAAAATTTACTCGGAATTATTATAGAATGCTTTTTTTCTCCGCCTCCGTTCTACCGTCAATCCCGCACTTGGTGTATATAGGGTTTACAGTCTTTTTGCTTCAGGTTTAAATTATGTACCTGGTGTTACTACTCATATTAAAAGTGCGCATATCGTCTGGATTTTCTTTATTTTTTGTTCATGAAAGGTTGCTGGATTAGGCGTTTTGATAAAATATAGAAGGCACGCAGACTCCGGCTTACATCTCCTACATGTGGATTTCAAACTGAAACTTTTATATTTCGCATTTGCAGTTTGTTTCACTTATAAAGAATGCATATATGATCTCAAGATTTGTTCGTAAATAATTTTCCACAAATGACACTGTGAAATTTTGCATACAGTTTGCAAGGTTTGTCCGACTTGTTGAGCAGCCAACTCACACATTTACACCACGCTAAACCAATGTGTGTAGCAAGTCAAGAATATGACGGCTGTTTATCTATCATTCTTTTATTGTATTTGAGCTTATGATTTCGTCATTTGATAAGGGACTTTTAGGTTTTGAATTTTTTCTTTGAGTTTTGTTATTTTTTTTTTTAGAATGTGCATTTTATCAGGATCATTATTTTCCCTCATAATATTCACAACTAACAGAATGTTAAACCTTTTTTGACTGGTGCATCAAATGTGTCTTTTATTAACAACTGTTTTCAAAATTGTATTGTATCGTCCCGAACATGCATGAACTATTTGCCACTGAACGTTAAAGAACCATCAAAAACCGATCAATTATAAAACTGTTAACTGAATCAAATTTTTAAAGTACTCTATTTCTGCATGGATGAAGCAACGGCACCACCATTGTCTTAAATGATGGAGTTAAAAACTCAGTAATTCAAATGAATCCCACGTGAAATTTTTCATGTTATTTTCACGTGAACTTTACAAAAATATGAAGGTATTTTTCATGATTTTAATTAAATTTTTTAATAATCTTATTTTGAAAATTTACGTGAATTCAACGTGTACTTGATTTATGCATGATTCACGTGGAACCAACCAGTTCAAGCAAGTTTCAAGTATATGCTCGTTATGAAAATCAGACGAGATTAATGTTAATTCATGTGAGTGAAATTTCCAGGTGCAGAACGAAATAAATTATATCAGCAGAATTGTGTATTTCATTACTAGGAAATTAACGAAACCCGACAGCGGAAATAAAAATAAAAATAAACACCATTCAGATCCCGACACATATTTTGTTTTCAATATCTCTGAGTAGTAATACCGTAACGTTACATTCTGTATTCAATAACGTCACACGTTTTCGGTCCAATTCTAATGGTATCAATCAACTTTGAAGCCATTTATCTCAAAAACAAGGATGGTGACATATGAGTTTCTATACGTGTATGGATTCAGTATGCAATTCTGGATATTATGTTAGTTTTTTGTTTTTCTCCGTATATAAGAACATAGCCATCCATTGATAAATCTAAAAAGTTAAGCCGAAAAAAAGGCATTTCCCTATATACCTAGGTAAATTAGTCGCCAAAATTGACGTTTTCCTATGAAAATACCAAGAAAACAAAAATGGTGACCCCCATTTTTTATTACATATTCCGATGTAACTCAATTCAAAGAACACGTGTGCCAAAAAGTTTGGAGATCGGGAGATATGCCATTCGGTATCGTGTTACCTTAACTGTTTATGTAGAATTTTGACCAGTGTGAGAAAGTGGTGAAAATTCTAAAAAGGTTGTGGGCCAGGAAATACTAGTACGCGGATTGACGGAAGAAAACGAGGGTATCACCGTTTTAGTTTTTATATTTAGAATCTCTTCCAAATCAACCAATGATTTTTCTCAACTCATAATATCAATGTCAAAAATTAGGACGCAGAAAGTGTGCCAATTTTAAAGTTCTCATGTTTCACAGAATTTAAAACATATCCAGGTGTAAGTTTTATAACAAGTTTTGACACAGAATTTGAAGTGTAGATCAGACTATATATAGCTATATCCCATCTTTACTATTTTAGATAATATTGGACAGAACGCCTCCTTTTCAGTAAAGCTGAGACTACTATAACAGATAGTCCGAGATTACTCTGACGTCCAACGGCTGTTTTGCCAGACAAGCTGGTGTCCACTTTGCCAGACAAGCTGGGGTCCACGGCCCCAGCTTGTCTGGCAAAACAGCCGTTGGACGTCAGAGTAATCTCGGACTATATAACAGTATTAAAATTATGTATACTCAGAGTAAAGCTAGTGGAACTATTTCCAAAATCTGATGATATCCTTTTTGTTTTCGAATTCTTTGTCAGGATAGATATTTTTTTAATTTAGCCCACATCACAAAAAAAAATTATTATTTTAGGTAAAATACTGACTGGGTTTAATTTATTTTTTGTTTTATTATTCATGAACATTTTAGGGAGCTACCATTTGATTTTTATGGGGGCTAGAATGAAATTTGAAAAAAAGCAGGACATGCAGGACAAGAGTTTTGAGTAAAAAAAGGCAAAAAAAAAAGTCAGGATAAACTAAAAACAAAAAGGCAGGGCCGAACAGAGTGAAAAATAAAAAGGCAAGACAGAGATTACAGCTAAAAAAAAATGCAGGACAAACTTTTTTCATCTTAGCACTCCCTATAAAAAGGAAATGGTAGCTCCCTTATTTTAATTCAAAACTATTCAATAGAAATTAAGCCCAGTGTTCTCCCCAGGCCGTTTTAGCGTCGCGGTACCGCGACGCTATAATTTTTCACCGTGATGCTATAATAATTCCCGCGACGCTATAATTATTTTGAAGATGCTATTTTACTTGTCCTCAATTTTGAACTTTCATCTATTATCGATTATGATCATAAAAATTATATCACCTTTAATTGTAATCCCTTTAAGTCGGACACTAAAGGCAATTAAGAGATTAAATAGCCAGGTGTTAATTGCCCTCAGGGTGATAACTGTTTGGATGCGAATATCCCAAGCTGACACTTGTGACATAACTAATACCACGTGTCTGCAATCACCAATTTCGACATGGAAAAATGCAATCACAAAACAATTCGAAATCTACGTTTTGTATTACGAAATTTCAAAGATTAAAACGATTTTTTTTTTAAAAGGTCGTTTATTTGTGCGACTGTATCTGTATCTGTATATTTTCTGCCAATATAGGCACACCTTCAGTATGAAGTCAATATATCCCTTCACGGTGCTTCACCAATAGAATGTCATACAGTAGTGAATTACAATATCCAATCACCAATAGAATATATATAACGATGTACACTATTTACAAATGTCGGTATATCTTTACACACATATCACACACGTTCTCATCTATAAAATCTAAAAATGAGTCCTTAATAGAAAATATGAGATTTGCAGTCCACACACAACTTTTTTTTTCATTAAATAGGGCTATGATCTTAAATTATTTTTTCTAGATCTTTTCTGATCTAAATTTAAAAGTTTGTATCTGTGTAAATGAAGCTTATATATTAATGTTCTACAAGCAGGCTCTATATGGATGTTAATAAAAGCACAAAGTTCACTGATTAGAGAGGTACCACAATAATTTACTAGATGATATGGATTGATAATAACATGGATGAAGTCTACATCTATATCATGCATATTAATGTTTAGTAGTTCTAGCACTTTGATATATTGTTCTCGGAGAGATTTCAAGAGAGACATTCTTTCAGTTTCTAAAGGTGTACATGAAATCAGAAAATGTGAAATGGTTTCATCCTCTTTACCGCAAACTCTGCAGACGGCAGATACATCATTTTGATTAAATTTTGCTCTATTTGTCTGTAAGATGTAATTGCCAGTTGCAAATCTGGTCCTAATGGGTAATTTGATTATGTCTCTACAATTTGATGTATTTGTTGTAAGAATTGGATGTATTCTTTTTGCCATATATTCACCAGATATGTATTTAAGCTGGAGTATTTCTCTGATTCTTTATTAATTTTGTCATTCCAATAGGTATGTATTTTTTTGGTGATTAAACTTTTCCATTGCAATTTTCCTAAAGGGTTATTTAAAAAATCCTGACAGTCCAAAATGTCATATTTCAAACATATTTTCTTGATTTGGATGAACCAACTATTACTTTGGTTTGTCTTTAAATGTAGTTGTCTTTCTGCTAGTCTCCATTCAATGGTAGATCTATCTGCTCTTGTAATATTTCCGTATAGAGATAATGCTTTGAGATGTAGTTCAGCCTCCATAGGTAGAGATCCACTTAAAATGTATACCGCAGGATCAGCTGTATTTTTGGCTAATGACAGTATTTGTTTTATCATTTTCTTATGGAATTGATGTATAGAATCCAAAATACGGCCAGATGGAAGTAAGATTTCAAGGCCATAGGTTAAAATAGGCATGACATAAGTATATAGGATCGTTATAGCTGTTCCAGGATCCAAACCATTCTTTCCATGTAGACCTGTACCCATAAGACTATAGAGTGATCGTCTTGCTTTTTTCATGTTCTCCTCAGCAGTAAGTTTTGCAGAATTTTTTTGACATTTTTGTATTCCAATGTGTGTGGAATGTTCTACAACTGGCATCGGATTTTTATTGATGTTCCAATAGTTTTCATCGATTTCAATAGATTTAGTAGAGGTACTAATTGGTATGACTACACTTTTTGTTGGTTGCAACGTGTAGCCCTCTCTCTTACTGAAGTTGGCAGCAATGTCTATCAACATTTGAAGTTCCATAGGGTTGTTTGAAATTATGGCTACATCATCAGCACAAGTTGGGGCACAGCATCCAATGTCACCTATATGTCCACCCAGTCCTGTTCCACTTAGAATATTCAATAGCGGATTAACATACAGTTTATATAAATCAGCGCTAATGGCTCCACCCTGTCGTACACCCTGTTCTATCTCAAAGATCTGTGAAGTGTTGTTTCTCCATTTTACGCATGAAGTTGCATTTTTATATAAGCTATCTATTAATATTATAGATTGGTCTGAAATACCGGCTTGATATAATCTCCGTATTAAATTTGAATGAACAACTACATCAAATGCAGATTTACCATCTAAAAGAGCTATATATGTTGGAAGTTTCAAATCTTTGCTCTCACGTTCAAACTCTTCGATCATAAGTTCACATAATAGAGGGGTGGTGTTTTCTGTAAATCCTCTTTGGAGTGGATTCTGATTTTTCAGGATAACTGGATTCTCCCTTATCTTGATTATTTTCTCTATAAGCTTGGAGTATGTTGGAGTTACGGTAATACCACGGTAGTTTTTAGCACTTTTAATATCACACTTATTCTTATATACTGGGAACAATATTCCAATTTTGAGAATGTCAGATATGCAGCCAAATTCAAATGATTTATCAAAAAGTAATTGTAAATATTGTTGAAGTTGTTTTCCACCATGTATGATGTTTTCTGCATTAATGCCAAAGTAGTCAACTGCTTTATTTCTATTTAAATCAGATATTGCTTTTTCCATTTCTTTGTTTGTTATTGGGCAATGTTTGAAACGCTGTTTGCAAATGTCTATTATAATTTTAGCTTCATTTTCAATCAGCTCAAGATATTCATTGTCATAATTTGGATTTGGTATTTTCTTTGCCAGTTGATGGAAATGTGTACTCCAGCCCTCTATTATATCTTCATTATAAAATATCTCATCATCGACATTTAACTGGTCAATAAACTTTGATAATTTTCCTCTTTGATTTTTAATGATCTTGTGGAACATTTTATGATCCGCTGTTCTAGCATCAACCAATTTTTGACGTTCACATAGCCTTCTTTTAGCAACTTCCAGTCTACATTCTTTTCTTAAATCATGTGTTGTTTGTTTTTTATTTTTCAAATATAAATTATCAGTCTCTTTCGGTCTACCATTAATTTTCCATTTAAAAAATGCAATCTTTTTGTTTTTGAGAGCGACTTTAATTTCTTCATTCATAACTTGCAGTTTTGGTCTTTTCCTGCCAATTTTTCTAGTTGGGATCAGAGCTTGAGTAGACTGTTTAATGATTTCATTGAGTTGAGTAAATGCATTGGTTATGTCTTCAACAGATTTGATTTCTGAGTTCTTATTTGAGAGTTTGGAGTTGATGTTGTTTTCATACTTTTCCTTATCAATTCTATCCCAGTTAATCTTTGGTTTTAAAAAATCATTCAGTGATTTTTGCTGAATTAAATAACGGCGATGTTGAAGGACCATTTTAATTGGATAATGGTCTGAGACATTAGCACCTATGTCTAGTTTCTTGATTTCAAGAACAGAATGTTTATATGAATTCTGGTATAGAAAATAGTCAATAGCTGTGGTATCCTGGCCATTAGAGTGTATAAATGTGCTGCCAGTAAATTTTGTTTCTAAAGAATGATCTTCCATAAATTCAGTAAAGGAGGCCTTTCTTTGTGAGGATGGACCATTTATGATATCTTCATTAAGATCACCACCTATAATAATTTGATGAGTAAGTTTGTAAGTGCAGACTATTTCATTTAGAAGAGCTATGCAGTCTTGAAATTCATCTATATGGTCAGAAGTACCTTTACAAGGCAAATATACAGAAAGTATGATAAGATTGGGTTCACCAGATATTTCAATTCCTTGTATCCTCTCATTTCCTATGGTTAAAGGTGTTATAAGGGTGTCTAATTCTTTTTTCCATAAAATAGCAGTGCCACCATAGCCTCTAGGCATTTGAATAGGGGGAATTGGTTCCAATGTATCAACAGCTTTGCCAACTCCAGTAAATTTATCATTGATTTCATTTAGTAGAGGTAACTGGCAATCAAATAACCAATGTTCTTGTAAAAGAAAAATGTCAACATCACTTTCTGTTTCTTTAAAAAACGGGCCACAGGTTAAGATATTTTTACAATTAAAATCTAAAATATTCAGAGTCTCATATGTACAAGTATTTACATCTTTCTCATTATTTACAAGTTCGGTTCTTTGTATCTGCTGGGGTTGAGGCTGGCCAGTTGTAAAAAATGAGTTTGTTGAGGAGTTGGATGAAAATATAGTGGCTGTCCAATGGTAGAAAAATAATGTTCAGAATTTTGAGTTTGCGATTGGTTTGTATGCTTTTCACTATTCTGAGAATTTCTATTCACTTTCTCTAAGTTGCAATTGAACTTTGGCAGCTTGTTTTTGTCACAATACGTTGTGTGCTGAGTATTCACAGGTTTTGAGTTTATTGCAGACGTGTGAACATTTGTAGGTTGTATCTCAATAAGATTGTCTGTACAGATGTTGTGAGTAATCTCTGTATTTTGGTACGACGAAGAGTCTTCATTGTGTCCTTGTTGCCAATTATGATGATAGTTATAATAAGGTTGAGTATCTCTATACTGTCCTGAATAGCCATTGTTGTAATTCCAATAATTATCAGAGTAGTTTTGTCTTTCATAATTGTATTGAGGATTAGAACTCGTTTCAGTATTGTGTTCTGAATGATCATTGTTTGATTCTAATTTGTTCAATTCTTTGTCGATTTTATTAAGTACAAATTTTGTGACCCTTTTTCTCATGCCAATAATCAGTTCATCTTCCTCCTCTTTAATTTTAGATTGAGAATTTGTTGGATTAGAGTTGTTTACTACTGAATTTATAGGTATTTGCTCAATTCTAGTCTGTAAAGTTTTGATTGTATTTTCGAGCTCAATGTTTCTTATTTCAGCTTTATGTAATCTATCCATAATCTTTGTTTTTTCTTTCATATCTTCGTTGAGCATTGCTTCCTTTATTTTTAATTGCTCCTCTTTCTTTTTCAATTTTAGTTCTAGAGTTCTTAATTCTTTCATCTTACTTGATGTTTGTATTTCATTTTGAGTGTTGACAGTGTTATGATCTGACTGTTTATCTAAATTGGCCGTGTTTTTGGCAGAGCTTACAGATGTTATCAAATTTGGTGTAGGACCAGAATTGTTGATGTCTAAATTTTGAAGATTGTGAGATGTTTGTTTCACTACAGTTTGATGAAAATTTACTGAGTTTATGACGGTATCTTGGTCCTCAATTCCAATACATGAGAAACATTGGTCGGTTGTTTTATCTAAACATTGATTATGAAATGTCATATCACAGTTGACACATTTATTTTCTATTTTATCCAAAGTGACATCACAACCATTACATTGTATTTCTTCTAGTAGTAGAGTTTTTGCTAAAGTGGAGGTTCCAGTTGATAGTATGCTTTTATTTCTGATAATTTCTGAACTATTTGGTAAAGTTATACATCTGGATGGTGATTTAAGTGATAAATTGGAACATTTTTTACAGATGTAGTTTTGTTCATCTTTCTCAATGGTTTGTATATCTTTTTCCGAAAGTTTGTCGCACGAATAATGCACCCAATGGCCAAATTGACATAGTACAGCTCTAGATTTGCAAATTCTATTGCATTTGTGACATTTTTCAACAGCTTTATGGGGGTTGGATATGGCTGATGTTGGTTCTAAAGATGATTTAGAATGATCAATGGACTCTAATGCTGACTCTAATTTTGAGGCTAAATTTTTGTTCAAAAGTTCAACATTCACTTTTGCTCCTTGAATTGTTGTGTTTGACATAATCTTATGAATATGTATCACATCATTGTTTATGAAATATTGAGTATTTCTCCCATTAATCAATAATGAGCATTTTGTAAGGTATGCATTAATGGTATAATTGAACGGGTCTGAATCTTTTGTCTTTATATGGAAAGTATACTGAACATTGTTGCTCTGTCTATCAGTAGCAGTTGTTTTGGTAAATTCATGTAGATTGGATTCCCCGTAGAATTTTTCACAGGCATGTATAAAGAGTTCAAAGGAAACTGCATCTAATTTAGACGTTATACCACCCTTTGTATTTTCATATTCAATTTCTGTTCTTTTGGTTGATTCTAATTTTTTCTTTAATGATTTCTCAATATTTAGTGTGTAGTTATTCTCATATTGATTTGTACACGAAATTTTACTGTCACTTTTGGTTTTTCTCAAAGATTTTCTTACTAGATCCATTATTGTTGTTCGTTACGTTGTATGCCCAGTTTTATATTACCAAAGAACCCTGTATGGCAGGACTGTTGCAACACAGATAACTAGACACTGTGGAAGGTCCAACCCTAGCCTAGCTATACTGTGTCAACGGTACCTGTGGAAGGTCCCACCCTGACCGCTAGCCAACAGCCTACCAACAGTCGTACTTGACTTTATGCGCTATTTTCCTGAGCCAAACTCGAGCTAGATTGATATCTGGGTGGATCCCGTCTTTGTAAAGACTGACATTATATTGATCAACTGCCTTCCGGCTTGATTCTTTTTTTGAGGTATTGACAGGGTGAAATAAATCAATTGAAAATCCTGGAGTTCTTGTTTCCAATGTGTTGTTTATATATCTGATGTGATCATTAATCTGAAGGATATGTTTAACAAGAGTGATGTCCTGATCAATAAATTGTTTAATGTCCGGATGTGAACGACGAGAATTCCATTCATATATATTGAGTAGGGTGATATTTCAAAAAAAGTTAATTTACAAGCTGGGTAATTCTTGAGAATTTCAGCAATTTTCTGAAAATTATTTATCACAGATTGAACAATTTCTTCAGGTTCTTGTCTCAGCTTTATATAAGGATGATTGTATTCAGTGAGGTCGCAAGTGCCAACCCAAATATAGAGTGAAATATTGCCTATTAGTGCAATTTCTGTTTCCAAATTATCACGTAACCACTTTAGACCTTGTTTTGAGTTACGGCCAGATTTATCCCACCATCTGATACTGTTTTCAATGGGTAAACTACACTGTGCTTGTAGATATTTCCCCTTACTATCTGTGAGAACCACTGGGGTGAGTATTTGTTCGCCGTTGGGTGGCTCAAAGCTTTTTTTCAAATATTTAAGAAGCTTTTTATCCGTCATTAGCAATTGATAACACAGGTATAAAAGTATATATATGGAAAACACAAATGCAGACAGCAAGTTAGGTTTAAATAAATGTCAAGCGTAAGCACAAACACACACAGATAAAAGTATATTTGGTGATGATGAAGCTAAAATACAGCTATATGCAAGTGATAAAATGTTTCTTGATGAAAAGGGTCATACACTGATGCGGGATCACAATTTCCGAAGCTTTAGTATTTCTTCACAATAAAAATTTCTGGATTTAAGAATTTTCTATTAAAATGTCAAGTATTATATTTACTTTGGAATAGATTATTTATTAAAATCTAAAAGTGGTGTGTGGACTGCAAAAACTTCTTTATCAGCCAAGGGCCGCCATGTTTTCTCGCTTTTTGATTTTGGCGGGTCACATGTAAAATGTTTTTCTGTCTAAAATTCGTAGGAATACTTTTTAAAAGGTAAAATTTATCACGCCAGTGTTATTATGCAATGTTATGATATGTTCCTGATACAAATAAACGCCAACAGTACAAGTAATTCTTCAAATTGAAGCACAATATAAAAAGACGTCCGTCACCATCCAACACCACATCAGTTATAAAAATATTTTCTTTCTCTTCCCGTAATACGAGATGGAGAATTTTGGTTTTGAGCTAAAATAAGTTTTATACTTCTTTAAAAAGTAATCATAATTGGCTTAAGTTTATGTTTAATCCATTTAATGCATTAAAAGCGTCTTATTCATTCTCAATCTCTTGTCAAACAATGTTTATTCTCGGACTCATTTTCGTAATTTTTTCTACGGTCGCCATTGCACATTTTTGTGTTAACTACGGATCGGAACCGGACCAGATATGACAAAAATCCGCATTTTCACGATAATGACAACAGATGGACAGTAGACAGAAAAAATATATCAATAGAGAAAACTACTCATTAACAGACTATTTGTAAGATAACTTTGTTAAAAATACATATCATTTTGATGAAAAGATTAGAAACAACTGGGACTAATTCATTGAGTGCCATGAAACAATGAATTTCATAAACATGATAAAAAATAAGTTTTTAAATTGATTTTTTTTGCTACTTTTGCTGCTTTATCTTTACTTAATATAATATAAAAATAGTTAATTTACAGGTTGCACTATAATGAACCATTCATTCATTTGACTTATTGTTGGGTAACTGAAACCACATATTTATTTTTTATTTGGCACAAGAGGAAAACAATAATTCTGTAGCTATATATCACCGTGTAGAACGCCACATGCGGGGTGTCGGCTATGTTTGACATGGGGTGGCAATTTTGAAGCGACGAAAAAGTAACAAGGTAAGTTCAAGCATCAAAATTTCTTATTTTTAGAACTCTCAGTACCATATAATGTATTGCACGGAAGGAACCGCAACATAATCTATTTCCTGAAAGCAGAAGCAGTCGTTTTCAGTGTTCAGTTTTCTCAAACACCTCGCCCTAGTTTTCCGTGTTGCAGATTTTGAGGCTTTATATGCAAATTTCGGTATCAAAAACTACTGTACACAGCTACCCTCCGTATCATTTATATAGAATTGTAAACCCCTCATTGACTTATACCAAATATCAGTTTCTTAGTTAAAATTAATTGGTTTTAAAACTGTTATTCATCAAAATATAAAGTGTCGCTCGGGGTGTCAGATTTTGCGTCGCAAGGGGTAGAGGCTTGTCATAAAAAATACATATTTGCATGTAAATTAGTCTTCATATGATACATTTTATTTCAAACACATCTACTTTACCATGACAAAACAAGGATTTTTCATGTTGCCTGTTTTTGGTCTTATAAAAGATATGCTTTTGATTTCATTCACATCTACTTTACCATGACAAAATAAATTGTTTTCATTTTGCCTGTTTTTGGTCTTATAAAACATGTGCTTTTGATTTCATTCATAGTAAAAAAATGGCTCAAAATATTTAGTTTTCAAGCTGGCCTGGTAAACGATTTCTTTTCCTTTTCAGTCACTATCATGGTAAAAAAAAAAGTCAAGGCTATGGCTCAATAAACTAGAACATGGTGGAAAATCACACAGTAGTCCTCAATATAAGATATGCCCGCAGCCTCCACCAGCCAAATGTATCATAGTTCATCATCAGGTTCATCTTAAAAGCATTCGTGCACGCTGCAAAAATCGATCACTCCTAAAAGAATTAGAACACTATTTCCAATGAAACACTCACCGGCATCTTTTTCAGCGAATGACAACACAACTTCAAGTATAATCCTGATGATACTACAATTGTCAATGAGAAAACAACGACTTGTACACAAATATACAACGGAACAGGTTTACAAGAAAATATGATTCAAGACAGTTATTTCGTTCATAATCGCCCAGCTAGAACTACATACCTTAAGTTTGTAATTTGTCATCATAACAGTGTAGGTGTGTTTGAATTAAAAAGTATCAGATAGAGATCGATTTATAAGAAAATGTATTCTTTTTTATGACAAACCTCTACCCCTTGCGACGCAAAATCTGACACCCCGAGCGACACTTTATATTTTGATGAATAACAGTTTTAAAACCAATTAATTTTAACTAAGAAACTGGTATTTGGTATAAGTCAATGAGAGGAATACAATTCTATATAAATGATACGGAAGGTAGCTGTGTAAAGTAATTTTTTATACCGAAATTTGCATATAAAGCCTCAAAATCTGCAACACGGAAAACTAGGGCGAGGTGTTTGAGAAAACTGAGCACTGAAAACGACTGCTTCTGTTTTCAGGAAATAGATTATGTTGCGGTTCCTTCCGTGCAATACATTATATGGTACTGCGAGTTCTAAAAATAAGAAATTTTGATGCTTGAACTTACCTTGTTACTTTTTCGTCGCTTCAAAATTGCCACCCCATGCCAAACATAGCCGACACCCCGCATGTGGCGTTCTACACGGTGTATATGAATAAAGAAAACATAAACTAAACACAACTGTTTTTGTGGTTATAATATAATTGTATTCTCAGTTTTTAATTGAACAATATAAACTAAAACATAAAAAGGAAATAGAGCATTAACGCGACGCGACAAATGACATTAAGAAAAAATACAGTTAATTTTTTTTACGCAAAATGTGATGCTATCCAAAATTTCTGGGGAGAACACTGATTAGCCTTAAACAGTTTGGGAAGAATCTGCCAAATGTGGAACTTTTCCGCCAAGGCCTAAATTAAAACATTGTTTGTTTGCCCTTTTCCGATCCTATGTTTTGAAACAAGGTAGGTAGGTAGGTAAAATATTTTATTTTTTTCCCCAAAAAAATAACGACTCGGTATATTTTTTTCATGGGTAGGCAGGTAGGTATAATATTTTATTTTATAGATACAAAATCTGCATAATGTCATTTTTGTCTGTTTTGCTTTTGCTAATAAGTTTCTGGGACAACGTTTTGAAAAAAAAAATATCATGTAGAATGTGAAGTTAATTCATATGGCTTTTTTTTTTGCACTACTATTTTGTTTTCAAATATCAAAATAAAGAGCTGTGTCGCATATTTTCAACGTTTATTTATGCCTGGAACTTTGAAGAGTTTTAAATTGCACTAATATTCTGTACTACATACCTTGTGCGCTTACCTCTACCTAAAGGTTTTCTGTAAGAGATAACTTTGTCCTGGTTAAATATGTCGGGGCAGACATACATTACTATTAGAAAAAGTCCCAAGAGTGTTTAAATTTCCGTGTGTGCCCGGCCATGTTTCCAAAAAAAATGCTACAAAACTTAAACTCAATTGTCACGTATTTTACATCGCATTTATAAATGATTTGTATGGAAAACTTTGGCGATTTTACTGCCAAATATTCTCCACTTTACAGGCTTTTTGCACCTTTGGTTCATGTCAGATATAAATAATATAGCAATGCTGGTCGAAGGCATCGTTAACCATGATAATCATCCTGATCTACGGATCACAAAAGGCCATCCCTATATAAAATACAACGTCCGTTTACACAAAATAGTTTGTACCAAGGATTTGTATAGTAAATCCTTGTTTGTACACATGTTAATAATTTTGTATTAAACAAACTTTTTTGTAAATAAACCCTGCTCTTCAAGTATAAAGATGCAGAGTTAACGTACGTCATATCATTATTTCAAAGCGTTTAACATCGATTTCAAACAAATGCTTTGAAACTCTATGCATGCTATATGCAATTAGCCAAGTGTTCATGTCAAACGCTCAAGTGATACCAAACGGACTAGACCTTATACGATAAAGATAAAACCCGAGGATTCCGGTAAAAAAGTTTTGAGCGGGAAATACAAATATAAGATTTTTTGTAGGACGAAAAAATAAAATAAAATAAAATCTTGCTGGTAAATACAAATAAAAGATTTTCAGGTGGAACGAATTTATAGGGTCGGTCGGTAAAGGGCAAACAAACAATATTTTAATTTAAGCCCAATAGAGTATCAATCACAAAACTCTCTTAAAAATGGGTCTATTTAGGGAACAACCAATTGATATTCTGGGGGGGGGGGGGGGGGAGAGGAGGATTTGTTTTGGATCCGTTATTTATTTTTATGAACTAAAAGGACAGATTATTTATTTTCTGCATTGTCAAAGCTTGATTTTTCATTTTTATTAAAAGAAGGACATGAAGGGACTGATTGTTTATTTTCATAATTATATAAATAATAATATTGAAAACACAAAATTCCGGCAAAGGCTTTGGGGGCAGCTGCAGGGCCCAAGAAGCTATAGAAAAATTATGCAAAATTGTGCATTCTGCACATTTCCCAGACCCTTTCTCAGTCAGGGGACTTACTCAAATAAGTGATTTTTAAATCACTTATTTGAGTAGCAAATTTAAGTTAATTTTTTAAATCACTTTTTTGAGTAGCAAATGTCACAAATTGGGATTTTGTAGTTTTTTTCAAAATTTTAAACAAATAGGTTTAAATAATATCTTTTAATTAGTAAAATAAAAAAAAATGAACTTTTTGCTTCTTTTAAGTAGCAAGGTTTATGCCTTTGATGCTATCATTTAGCTGAAAATTCTATTTTAGTTGAAAAAATGCTATAATAATGGCTTAACATAATGAACTGATACTTTCTTAAAAGATTTTTCCCAGCAGTGGGAGTATTTTTCCTGTGAAGTTCAAGGTTTCATCTTTCAGTAATAAAATTCTACTGTTCGCGATAAAAATTTCACTGTTCGGGGGTGTTGAAAATAGTGGGGGTTATTAAAAGAATGATACTTAAAGAAGTGATTTTTGGGAAGGAAATTGAGGTCTGATACCAGGGGTGTGGAAATGCTATGCCCGACTCGCCCGACTCGTACATTTGAACAACCGGACAAGTAATTATTTTGTCTGGGTTGCCCGTGGACAAGTAAAAAAATATAAAAGACAAAGTTCAAATCCAACACAAATATAGAATTAATTTCAACATGTTCAAAATGTATAAAGATGTTAAATTTATGTAAAAGAAACCAATGGTCAGCGAGTAAAAACACCAATGTTCATGACGATAAATATTACATAAAACCGAAAATAGATCGATTAACAAAATAAATAAAAATAAGTATGCGTAACATTGCATTGGTTTTGTCCATTGACACGGGATCGTCGATTAGGTTTTATCCATGAAGTGTCATTTTTATATGATTTTGTATCGAGATTCAGATTGATAAATACTTTATAAAACACTGGGCAAGCAAGACAAAAAGAATAATGAGTCGAGTAAAAAACCTAAAACGCAAATGGAGGATAAGGAGTATTAAAAAAAAAAAACGGAAGCTAGAATTTCATCTGGGCGAGTAACTTTTTTTCCGGACAAGTGAACTTTACAGTTTTACTTGCCCAGGGACAAGTGCCCACAGCAAATATTTCCACACCCCTGGATACTTAAACAAGTGATTTTTATGTCATTATCCTAGATTCAGTACAAGGTCATCACCTGAAATGACCTGGTCATCCTAGACAACACAGATGTTGGTTCTGATAAGTTTAGAAACATAATTAGTCCCTGGATCATTAGTATTCTATATTTAACATGTTTAAAGCTACAATAAAATTAAATCACTTCTTGTAGTGATTAATTTGTACTACTTAAATAGGTGATTATTAAAGAAAGACAACTCTAACTTCCAAGCTTTATGGAAATAATGTTACTTGAATCAGTGATTTAGAAAATCACTTATAAATTTAAGTAAGTCCCCTGACTGTTTCTTCTGCCTCGTTCACACGTACCTTTAATTCGAATCGAATTTGAATCGAATGCGAATCCAATTCCCTAATCACATTCACACACTCTTCTTTATTAATTCGAATTGATTCGAATTGGCTAATTCGAATTAACTAATTCGCATTAGAAATACGTTTTTGTTAATCCGAATTAAAAGTTAACGTCGTTAGGACAGTAAAGCAAATTTGACGCGCATTCCAATTCGAATTAGAATTGACGTTAGGACGTTAATTAAACGTTCGAATGCGAATTAAACTAATTTGAATTAGTTAATGCGAATCGAATTCGAATTACGTGTGAACTGAACATTAATCTGAAACACAACATGAAACATGCGTTGTATTTTAATAATTTTTTTCAATGACAATATTTTGGTCTCAAAGCAAAATATATAGATTCAGTGTAAGACTTTTAGTGTTTAGGGACAACATCAAAAGATTAATATATAGGATGAAGCAAAAATTGTAATTCATATGACTTCTGTTTGGTTTTTTTTTTGTGTGTTTCGGCTTGCAGAAAATCATTTATACCAGTCCTGTCAAGTATGTTTTTTTTCAAATTAAGTAAGAAGGGGGCTTTATATAATCATTGATAATACCAGGCAGGCTTTAACTGCGAAAGTGGACGCAGTCCGTATCAATTACATTTATTTAATTCTAGCATATTTTAATGTTCAAAAAGAAATGGAAATACTGTAATGTTTCCGATGTTGGTTCTGTTGTTACTAATAGTCTCATGACAAACGAGACCAGAAGAAAGAGAGTTCATAAGTACATCATGTACATTGGAAATTACATTTTTTTCTTTAATTTTATTGATTTTTCTACTGTTATCAGGTTATAGTGGACTCCCTCTCTTATAACTTTGCCAGGAAAGTTTTTATAACACATTTCAATTACAACTTTATGTAGTTGGTGGGGGGTAGGACCTTTATAGGGACACAGGGATCGGGTGTTTTTAAGCTCGGGATTTCTTGATTGTTTTCGGCATTGATCCTTTGGGATCCAGGAATTTCTTTTTTTTTTAATTTTGGGATTCCGGGATTTAAATTTGACCTCAACAATATTTGAAGGTCAAGTGTGTGAAAAATATGCATAAAATACAAGTCTACCATGTCTACTTTAAATTAAGAAGTTATTGCATTTTTTTGTAATGCAAATATTGCCATTGGGCGAGTTTCCCAGTAATAAGAAATTAGTTTCTAATATTTGATGCATCTATATCTGTACGCAGCTTTTCCTGAAATCACAATATTTATTCTTGAATTTAGGTCTATTTATAAAAAAATTACAATAATAAATGCACACAATAATTTCTGAATTTACAGCATTACACACCTTATAAATTACATATACAACATGATATACATGTACATGGTATGTACATTTGTCAAACCATTATTTCTTAATATTTCTTATATTGGTTTGTAATTTTATCAAAAAGATCCTAAATATGCTTAAAAGTTTTTATACAACTCCCTTTTGGCTTTGGTACATGTGGTATCTACAATCAAAACATGCATACATGTCATGCAGTCATATTCAACTGATAATTAGAATTATGGGAAATGATATAAAATAATATTGTCCAAGAAATTCAATGAAATTATTAAAAAAAACATTCTTATTTTTCCTGTGTAGCCATAAAATGAAATCTGGTACAATATAGGTATTCTTCTTTAAAAATTATCACAAAACAAAAAATTACAAGAATCTTACATTTAACTGTTTAAGGATGTTGGCTACATGTTTGTAACTTGTTTTCAACTTTCAAGATAACAACTCGACCAAAGAGCAGAAAACAGCATAAGGCCAGCAATTGTTCTTCAACACATAGTGAAAATCCTGTACCTGATGATGTGTTTGGAAATGGATGTCACACTTAAAAATGTAACTCAGAAACATACAAATGAATCAAAATTTAAAAACAAACAAAGGACTTACAAAGGCTAATGGTTCCAGACTTATTGGCACAAACATTCTACTAGGTTTAACATGTTGTGTGAGATCTAAACCGTCCCCTTGTAACTCTAGCCAATGTGGAATAAACAAACACACAGCAATACACACAGTAAAACTCAGTTTGAAAACTGTTTGAGTCTAATATGTAAAAATTGATAACAGAAGAATCTCTTTAGCAAAATGCCAATCATTGACATTGATCAACATAAATTAAATAAGTAATAATAAACCAATTAATATACATGTATGTGTTTCAATTATTTCAGATCAGAAGACAAGCAAATCTCTTGAGAAGAACTAAAAATCATTTCCAGTATTCACCATAGCATGGTGGGAATCCAAGCAGAAATGAATTGATTTCCATGCAATATATCCAATACTCTCTGTGTCTCAGATTTAATGACGTCATTGGCAATTAAGCTACCTGAATATGCTGGAAAGATATCTGTGTCTCAGCGAATAATGAACACAAATATGTAAGGTGCTTTACCATGTTTTCCTGAAAATCAGAAATATATCTCGAATGAAGGCATGCATTGACTAACAAAGTTAGAAGGACAGAGACAGACAGTGTGTCGTAATTTTAAAAAGCTTTCGCAAATTTTTGGTTCTTCCCTCGCCGGGATTCGAACCCATGCTACTGTGATATCGTGACACCAAATCGCCTGCACTGCAGCCGTCCCGCTAGACCACACGACTATATATATAAGAAAGTAGGAAATGCAGACAAACAATATTGTTAATAATTTTGCTACTTGCATCCTTGCCAGTTGTTAAAGATGGAATTGAGTCTCCAAGAAGATATTGTAGAGAACAATGATGAGATTAAAGTTGAAGGTGAAATTTTAACATGGGACACCCTCTGGTTTGAAGTTTGTAGTTCTGGGGAGCAAAATGAAGATAACAAGGAAACTGTGAAAACTTGCTCTGAAACAGCCATCTCTGATCAAGTTATCTGTAGTACAGAAATAAGTATGTTTTATCATGTTTAGAGTGAATTGTAAATTAGGAAATCATTGTGAGGTTTTCATCGTTGTCAATAATGCAACTCCTTGAGTGTCGCAATAAATAGAACTTTTGAAAACATTCTGATATCTGGTAAAAATGTAGCTTTATTCCAAAATTGCAATTATAACTACAGAAATAATAATAGCAGTAATTTCTGAATTTACATTATTATTTAACAAAAAGTATTTAAGATATAATTTGTTTCATATTTTTATTGATTTTATATCTTACAATACAATACATCTACCGTACACATGCTAAGCAAGAATAATTTGAGGTTTGATTTCAATGAAACAACTATGAGGGGCCTGATGGGTTATTTTTGTTCTTCGTGATCGACGCATTTTAGTTATCGTGATCCGTTTTTCTACAGATTTTTTTTTATATATTTTTATTGATCCGTGATCATGGAAATTTATTTTCTGTGAATCGAGATTGACAAAAAAAATCAACTCGTGAATCATGATGGGACACAAATCGTCGCAAATATGTAAAACTTGGATCTTTCCTTATCAAATTGCATCAAGTAAATTAAAAAAAAAACGGGAAATTAAATAGCCGGGAAGTGGACAAGAAAGGGTAAAACGCGAAATAAAGTATCCGCGAAAATAAGTTGGTTTACAGTATCACACATCTAATATAATCTCCTCATATAAACACATCTACCTTACAATTATTTATCAATAAATTGACTGTAGCTTGAGTAATTTAACTGTGATTACTTAGTAACTATAACCTCATTAGAGCCAATCCCCTCACAAAATACAACACTACACTTTCCCCAATCCCTCCAAGGCACCAAATCCCATCTCCATTGTTTCAAAACTCTTGATCCATAAATGGTCAAGGATAAATGGATTGTTGTTTTAACTTCCTCTTTTAAAAAAAGAGACGAAAAATACCAGAGGGACATTCAAACTAATGTGGAAAATAAAGTAAAAAAGCCACAGCTAAAAAGAAACGGACAAATGGACAAGCAAAAGTTCAAAAACACTATGTTCTATGCTCGGGTTGTTGTCTCTTTGACACATTCCCCATTTCCATTCTCAATTTTACAATGTAGAAACCTAAATTTTAGCAACACGAACCCACACAAAACTGTAAATATTAGCCTTATCTGATGTGGAATATGTTAATTCCATACATATTTATTACTGATTGAGTAGTATAATGTGCAGAATTTCTTGAGAAATATGGAGACGAAAGGATCCAAAAGTATTCAAATACATGTTACTGTATATCTTATTCATTTTTAGAAAATGATGAGGCAAGTGACAGCACCCTAAACATTGGAAGTAAAGGCAATGATGTCAGTGCAGTGACCACTAAAAGTGCATCTTCTCAAAAACCAGAACATGCAAATAATGATGCTGTTGCAGAGGTCAAAGGAAGAACTAGTATTATTAGGGATGGATCAACAGGGTCATCACTAATAACAAATTCAAATTCAAATATTTATTGCCATGTAAACTTTAAACATTAAGTTTGTGACATACAAAATAATAAACAATATAACTATATTTCGCATATATATATATACACAATCATTCATTTACAGTAAATATTCCAGTGTCCCCTGTCCTCAGTTCTAATGACCTTTTGATGTAGGACCCCAATTTATTTACTTGTGATGGTGTTGATGGATTGAGTATAAAAATCAACTTTTCTTCATCAGATAAATCTTTAACAGAAAAATTAAAATCCAAATTGTTAAAAAAGTTATTTCTTAGTTCCATATTTAATTTACAATCTAATATAAAATGTTTTTCGTTTTCTAATGTTTTACATTTAAGGCATAATCTCTGCTCTCTAGGAATATTAGTATGTCTGCCTTTTTCTATATTTAAATTATGGTCACTAATTCTTGCTACTAACCAAGACACATCAAGTAGAACAAGTAAAGAAAATGATTATACAGAAAACCAGACAAATTCAAGAAAAAAAAGTAAGGATAATATAAACATGATAAAGGTCAATGTATTAGATTAAAAAAAAACAATCCTAGGGCAACTATCAAGCACAAGCCAAAGTTCTATGAATTAGCATGCTATCAAAGTGATATATATGATTGAACAAGAACATCTAGAGAAAATGTTTGATAGTGTTTTTCATGTGACACAAGCATTTTTGTCGAGCCTGCAACTTTTGTTACAGAGAGCTCGACATAGGAATAGTGATCCGGCGGCGGCGGCGGCTACGGCGGCGGTGTTAGCTAACTTCTTAAAAGCTTTATATTTTAGAAGGTGGAAGACCTGGATGCTTCATACTTTGTATATAGATGCCTCATGTTACGAAGTTTCCGTCAGTCACATGTCCAATGTCCTTGACCTCATTTTCATGGTTCAGTGACCACTTGAAAAAAAAGTTCAAATTTTTTGTAATGTTGAATTCTCTCTTATTATAAGTAATAGGATAACTATATTTCATATGTGCGTACCTTGCAAGGTCCTCATGTCTGTCAGACAGTTTTCACTTGACCTCGACCTCATTTCATGGATCAGTGAACAAGGTTAAGTTTTGGTGGTCAAGTCCATATCTCAGATACTATAAGCAATAGGGCTAGTATATTCAGTATATGGAAGGACTGTAAGGTGTACATGTCCAACTGGCAGGTGTCATCTGACCTTGACCTCATTTTCATGGTTCAGTGGTTATAGTTAAATTTTTGTGTTTTGGTCTGTTTTTCTCATACTATATGCAATAGGTCTACTATATTTGTTGTATGGAATGATTGTAAGGTGTACATGTCTAGCGGGCAGATGTCATGTGACCTTGACCTCATTTTCATGGTTCAGTGGTCAATGTTAAGTTTTTGAGTTTTGGTCCTTTTATCTAATACTATATGCTATAGGTCAACTATATTTGGTGTATGGAAATATTTTATGATCTTTATGTCAGTCTCGCAGGTTTTATTTGACCGTGACCTCATTTTCACGGTTCATTGCACTGTGTTAAGTTTTTGTGTCTTGGTCTATTTTTCTTAAACTATAAGTAATAGGTCAACTATATATGTTGTATAGAAGCATTGTTAGCTGTACATGTCTGCCTGGCATGGTTCATCTGACCTTGACCTCATTTTCAAGGTTCATTGGTCTTTGTTTAGTTATCTTGGTTAATGTTAAGTTTATGTGACAGTTGTTATAAAGCTTAACTTTATACTTAGGACTATCAACATAATATCAATGATTAGTATAGAAGGCGAGACATTTCAGCGTGTACACTCGTGTTTGTAAAAAGAAAAAGAATCAACTTGTTCAAAAATAGTAGAGTTCAATACCATATGAGAGAAAGGATGGTCAAATTAGGGGAATGTGGAATGGTCACTAAAAGCTGACCTCTTCTCAGTTCACTAAATGGTGAACTGAGAAGAGAGCAATAGGCATCTAATGCCAAGTGTTATTTTACTGATTGAGTAGTAAGGTGAGAATTTATAAGGAAAAAGAAGCAGGGGTGTGGAAATGCTATGCCCGACTCGCCCGACTCGTACATTTTAACACCCGGACAAGTAATTATTTTTGTCTTGGTTACCCAAGTAAAATGATATACAAGACAAAGTTCAAATTCAGCAAAAATATAGGATTAATTTCAAAACGTATAAAGATGTTTAGTTTATGTAAAAGAAACCAAAATGAGTAAAAATAAGTATGCAAACCTGAGTTTTTGTCCCATTGATGTTATAAACCCATTTCCAACATTCCTAAAATTTTTACACATATAAACCAATTGATTTCACTGATTTGTTTGGGATGCAAAACAGTGCTAGGAATCATATATTAGCTAACAATAAAATACTACAATATTTATTGGGACCATCAGGGCAAATAACTTTTTTTCCGGACAAGTAAAATTTACAGTTTTACTTGCCCAGGGACAAGTGCTCACAACAAATATTTCCACACCCCTGAGAAGCCATATTTAATAATTAAGTTTCTTATATCCAATATCATGTTCTATTTCAGAAAATGATGATACATGTGCCAGTGTCCTAAATAAAAATGGCGATCAAAACATTAGAAGTAAAGACAATGTCGGTGCAGTGATCACCAAAAGTGCATCCTCTGAAAAACCAGAACATGCAAATTATGAGACTACTGCAGAGGTTAAAAGAAGAACAGATAGTGTCAGGGATAAAGCAAAAGGATCACAACTTCTAAACAAAAGTTGTGCTACTTATCAAGACACATTAGGTAGAACAAGTAAAGAAAATGATGAAACAGAAAACCAGATAATTTCAAGTAAAAAAGGAAAGGGGAATAAAATGGTCAATTTATTAAATAAGAAAGCACAATTTAAAACATCTGGGGTAAGAATCAAGTACAAGCAAAATGTAAATAAAAACGATATTAAATTGACACGTAAGAGTGAAAGGGGCAATGTAGAGAAAATGTTTAATAGTACAGAATGGGACACAAGCACTTCTCGTGTTAAGAAAAAAACTCAAACTAGTGAAAAACTAACAATGATAACTGAGAGTAAAGATCTTGAAGAAAGAACTAAAGAAAACCAGAAAGCCACAACTCAAAATTTGCCTTGTAATGAATTATCTGACTCTCAAACTGGAATAACAGAAAACACTGTTTATGATTTATTAGGTGAAATTGAAATAAATATACCATATCAGTTGAATGAAGATCAGTTCAATAATTTCAACTCTATTACAATAAACAATAATGAAAGTGGCCAATCAGATGATAATGTTGATTCTGAAAACTGTACATCGAGCGTTATAGATACCGAATCTAATTGTCAGCAGAGGGAGACATCCTGTGACATTAATGATGGGAGGTGTCAATCTAGTACTTCTGAATACGTTAGGAAAGATAATGCAAAAACCATTAGTTTAAACCCACAAATCAAAAAATGTAATGTTGTTCTAAAAGACATACAAAACGGTAGAACAGATAGTGAAAAAATCATTATTGAAAACCCACAAATTAAAGAATATAATGTTATTCTAAAAGATACGCAGTATGGTAGGACAGATACAGCAAAAACCATTAATGTTAACCCACACATCAAAGAATGTTGTGTTGTTCTAAAAGACATTGGAAAGGAAAATGAATTAACAGAGAACACTGCAAACAATCTATTAACTGTATCAACAAATAGAAGAGAAGTTACTGCTTGTAATGATTTTAATGGAGATGAGGAAAGTCTGAACAGGTTAAGAGCAAATGACAAAGAAGCAAAATATAACAAAGTTAGCAAAGTCATGAAATCTTTCCATTCCAGAACTGAAGTTAATAACCAGAAACAGAAAGGAAACATCTGCAAAGGGCAACAATTAAACAAACTAGGAAATCAAAAGTTTCATTTCCCATGTAGAAAAGAATTCAAATATTCATGTGATGTATGTTACAAAAAGTTCACCAAGTCACAACATTTAAGAAAGCACACCAAAACTCACGAAATTCCAAAAACACAAAGGCCTAAAACAAGACATTGGTGCTTCCCATGTGGCAAAGAGTTTGAATCTAAGAGTAGTCTAAAAAAGCATCAGATAAAACATACAGATGAAAGGCCTTATACATGTAATGTATGTTGCAAATCGTTCAAGTGTTCAAGAAGTTTAAAACGGCACGCCCTAATACACAGTTCAAATAGAACAAAAGTACAAAAGCAGAAAACTACACATTGGTGCTTCCCTTGTGGCAAAGAGTATAAACGTATGAGTAGGCTAAAAGAACATCAGAAAATACATACAGAGGAAATGCCATATTCATGTAATGTATGTTGCAAAACGTTCAAGAAATTAGATTATTTAAAATCGCACACCCGAATTCACACAAGTGTCAGATCAAATTTACAAAGGCAGAAAACTACTCATTGGTGTTTCCCATGTGGCAAAGAGTTTAAACGTATGTGTAGGCTCAGAGAGCATCAGAAAAGTCATTCAGATGAAAGACCTTACTCCTGTTGTCTTTGTTCTAGAAAATTTAAGAAGTTGTACTATTTAAAACTGCACAGACGAATTCACACAGGCGAAACACCATATAAATGTGAATTCTGTGATAAAAAATTTAGATATGGAAGCTCTTTGTGGCTTCATAAAGAGATACATAAAGATATCACAGAGAGAAAAACTTTTCTTTGTACCTTTTGTGGAAAATCATGTTTTCAAAAGTCTAATTTTGAAATTCACCTGCTGTCGCATCAAACAGAGAGAAGGCAGTCAGGAAAAGAATGTCAAGATTCTGGTAAAAATGTAGATGCGATCAGGATGAATGATCAGTTCATTGACAGCCAATCAGAATTTAGTGATAAAAATGTTTTAAACGAAAATTTTAAATGCTTAGAGTGTGATGCTATGTTTGAAGATAAGGACACCTTAAAACTTCATGAAGAGACCCACGTGAATTTTAAGACTTTTAATTGTGATGAATGTGCTGAAGAATTCAATTTTGAGAAACATTTGATAAAGCATTTGTATATCCATATGAGAGAGAATAATCACAACCAGGCATTTAAAAGAGATAACCAGAAGAAAAACATCAGGAACAGAGAAAAAGAACTAAGCCAAAGCGGCATTGGTATGTTAAAGACAACAGTAACCAGTGACAAGGAATATCCTTCAAAATCCCATTCACATAGGTGGAAATTTAAATGCTATCAATGTACTGCTGGCTTTAATCGCATGAGCAAATTAAAAATCCACGAGAGCAGTCATGAAGGACTTAAGATTCAACATTGTGATCTCTGTGGTCAAGGATTTCGGAATAAATCTAGTTTAAAGCACCATAATCAGATACACACTGGTGAGAATTATTTTAACTGTGACCAGTGTGATAGTAGTTTTAAGGAGAGAAGTAAACTAGAGGCCCATAAGCAGAAAGACCATACTGGTGAAAAACCATTTAGGTGTTCTGTTTGTTTTAAAAGATTTCGTGAAATGAGTTCGCTCAATAAACACATCAAACATGTATGTTCTCAAACAAAAGTTTCAAATAGTATGAGATGTAATGAAGAAATTCAGTATGAATCCAAAAACAGTAGAGAACAGTTACCAGTCAGTACCAGTTTATGGCTCAACAAAGAAGCAATGCCTAAGAAAAAAGAACGGTTTGTTTGTTTACATTGTGGAAAGGGATTTCATTACATGGCTAGATATAAGATACATCTTTTAACACACTCAGATGTCAAGCCTTTCTCTTGTGATGTTTGCGGTAAATCATTTCGTCGAGGACATTCTTTGAAGACTCACAGGCGAATACACACTGGGGAGAAACCGTATGTGTGTTCATTTTGTGAGAAAGCATTTAATTCTTTAACTTCACTAATTTTCCATAAAAGGACACATACTGGAGAAAAACCGTATTTATGTCATGTATGTGGTTTGCAATTTTCCACAGGATCTTGCTTGAATATTCATCTGTCGCTGCATCAGGATATCAAATTACACAAGTGCCAAATATGTCACAAAGCATATAAGAGACTGGGACATTTGAAAAAACACATAGAAACTCACCAAGAAAGAGATAAACTGAAGTGTGAAACATGCAGTAAAGAGTTCTTCAAAGATACTTTGAAATCTCACATGAAAATTCATACAGGAATAAAGCCATTTTCTTGTTTGATGTGTAAGAAAACATTTGTGTCAAATCAAGATTTAAATCAGCATAAACGTTCCCATACTGGTGAAAAGCCCTTTAAATGTGATTTATGCAACAAAAAATTTAGTGTACAAAAATCACTAATAGATCATTTACGTGTGCACTCTGGAGAAAAGCCATATGCTTGTGATATATGTGGAAAATGTTTCAGCCAGACAGGAAGTCGACGCACACATCTAAAGACACACGCTTTATCTAAAGAATATGTTTGTGAACAGTGTGGGAAGGAATTTACTTTTAAATGTAATTACGAAAAGCACATGATAACACACACAAGTGAGAGGCCGTTTACTTGTAAATTGTGTAGTAAAGGGTTTACTCAAAGCAGTAGTTTGAATACACATTACAGATTACACAAGAAAGAGTTGAACTCAAGGAAACATAAAGAGAAAGATCTGATTCTGAATGAATCCCGCTCAGCTGAATCGGATAAAGCAAAGTCCGTTCACGGACATGAAAAAGTTAAAGTAGTTAATCAGACTTCAATGAATTTAAAGAATACAGGAACTCCTTCAATGATGGATGGAAGGATGATGTCAACACAAAAAGATGTCACAGATGAGGAAGCGGCTCCAAAAACTTCGAAAATTAAAAAAACACAAAAACAAATAACTAAATTTAAAGCACCTAAGTATACTTGTTCTAACTGTGGAAAAATGTTTAAACAAAAATGTAGTTTAAACGTGCATCAACAGATGCACTATGAGAAGAAACAATTTAAGTGTGATGTTTGTGGAAAGGAATTCAATTTTAAAGGCAATCTAAAAACACATCTTCGTGTCCATACCAATGAAAAACCATACAAATGTCATGAGTGTGGTAAAGGGTTCAGCCAGAGCTGTAGTCTACATACACATAGTCGGTTACATGACAAATGAGAAGTATTAACTTAAAAAAGAATAATATGAAATTCGGCTTTTATTGATATCTAGAAACTATGTAAATAGATGGATGAAAATATTTTTTTATTTTTTTCATATTCAGAAACATTATTTCAAGATACAAAATAGGGAAGGACATAACGAGATTTTTATAATTGAGGGGGGTCGGAGGTGTCCTGATCCCGAAATCCGGGGCTTAAAAACAAAAAATCCCGAGTTCCCTAATTTAAAAAAAAAATCCTGACATCCCGAACATCGAAAAAAGAAATCCCGGAACCCGAAATGGTCAATCCCGAAACCCCGAGCTTAAAACACCTGATCCCGACGTCCCGAAAAAGGTTCTCCCCTCCCCCACCCCCCTCCCTTCATAATTTTTTCACATTACATTCTATAAATTAAGAAAGAGTTAACATCGAACACAGAAGTACACATACAAAAAGTTTGATATTCTATAATTATAACTCTGTGGTTATTTCTTATACCTTATAAGTTTGTGGAAAAAACTACTGAAAGATAATGTAGGATTTGGATATTTGCATTTCTTCCCTTTAATATTCATTAAAGTTATTATTGATTAGTTAAATTAAGTTTTTTTTATTAAAAGAAGTCAAAAGTGACCTTGTGAAGTCACTTAAAATAAGTCAACTCATTGTAATACCAAACTAGTTTTGACAGCATTTCTTCTGAAGAAGATTAAAATATGAACAATAATGGTACCACACAATGTTTTATTTTCAGTAAATTTACACAGCCGGCTACGGCAAAAAGACAAACTTATTGTTTCTTAAGAAAGAATTTAAAATTCTTAGGTTCAGTTTAGACGGGCTTCTATTATATACCTAGTTTGATATGGACATGTTTTACTGCAATTACATGTATATTGATTGTGTAGTTAGCAGCTGACAATTCACCCTTTAATGATAGCATGTTTTTTTTCTACAGAGAACATTTTTGTATTTATATATACTAATATAACAATTTATATTCAGTTCAATAAAATCAGGAAGAATAAGCATTGTTTTATTGTGTTACATTGACTGTCACCTTCAAGAACAGCAAAATCTGGGATTTAGGGATTATTATTATTTGTGGGCGGCATAAATTATTTGTATTTTAAAATTTACTGTACTTTTCAGAAGGTAGAAACCTTGTACACAGATACGTTATGTTACAAAGATTCCGTCTCACATTATGTTCATTGTTCATGACCTTTTTTTCATTGTTCAGCAACAACATTGACAACTGTTTAGTTTGTTTATATCGTATGAAAATTTCATTGATTATGAGTAATAGTATAATTCATTTTGGTATATATATGGGATCCTCGCATTTAATTTAATTCTTTATTTATTTAAAGAGGATTGCCAACAGCAAGAGGCTACGTATGGGTCTCCTCAATGGTCTGTACCGCAAAGCAGCGTTCATTTAAATTAACCTTGCGAAAAAACAAGATGAAAACAAATATTCTGAATCACAAAGTGCATGAAATAATCGCGTACAAGAACGGCTAAATTGAAATAACAACACCATGGCAAAACAATGAAAAAAAAAAACAAAATGTCTTCACGTAACTTCTTCAGGAAATGTGCTATCACATTAAAATGTTAAAAATATTATATATACTTTATGTTTTAGTAATTATAAATAACTTTGAAAAATAAAGTAATATGTTATGACTAACCTTGATAAATTAAAAAAAAAACACATTTACGGAAATTTTAAACATGATTGGTTGATTGATTCTTATTTACTTTAAAGAGATGATGGACGTCAAGTTGGTTACTTATTCCCTATTCCCTATTCGTTACCTATTCCCTATTCCCTATTCGTTACCTATTCGTTACCTATTCCCTATTCCCTATTCGTTACCTATTCGTTACCTATTCCCTATTCCCTATTCGTTACGTATTCCCTATTCCCTATTCGTTACCTATTCGTTACCTATTCTCTATTCCCTATTCGTTACTTATTCCCTATTCGTTACCTATTCCCTATTCGTTACCTATTCCCTATTCGTTACCTATTCGTTACTTATTCCCTATTCCCTATCGTTACCTATTCGTTACTTATTCGTTACTTATTCGATTTTTAATATCCTTCCCCCTTTTTAATTGTTTATACTCTTATATCTGGTAATAGTTCTAAATTTGTTGAGGTAAAATGATCTTTTTATGACCTATTTATATGTGTTTGTGCTCAACCGATCCTTTTACTTTATGTTCGATACTCATTTGTTCCTTATTTGATTTTTATACGTTCTACCTTTTAACTGCTTTATGTCCGTATGTTTGAATATGGATCTTGGTTCGAAGGGATGAAATCACCGTGTTAGCGCTTGCATAAAAGAAAAGATGTGGTATGATTGCCAATGAGACAACACCCCACAATAGACCAAAATGACACAGAAACTATCAACTATAGGTCAATGTACGACCTTCAACAATGAACATAGCCCAAACCGTGTAGTCAATTATAAAAGGCCCAGACATGACAATTTCAAACAATTCAAACAACAAAACTAACGGCCGTATTTCATATACAAAACAATCAACGGAAAACAAATATGTAACACAAAAACAAACGATAACTACTTAATTTCAGGCTCTTGTCTAGGGACAGGAACATACTAACATAATGTGGCGGGGTTAAACATGTTAGCAGGGTGTACATCGTTTCGGAGCATGCTATTACCTTGTTTATTTAGTAATTCGTTCCATCACTCGCTTATAATTCGCTTATAATACGTGTATCATACGTTGCACCTTTTAAAACATGATTTTCAATTGTTTTGTTGTCTCTGGTGGTAGATTTGGGCTCTTAGAGGTGATATAACTCTATAAGCGCATATGTACCCGTTCCAGCGCTCGGATAATACCTTGTTAAATATTCGTTACTTATTCGCTTTTAATACGTTTGTTGTACGTTGCACCTTTTAGAAAAGGATTTTCAATTGTGTTCATATCTCTGGTGGTAATAATGTGTTCTTATAGATGAATATACCCCTATTAGCGCGTATGTACCCGTTCCAGCGCTCGGATAATACCCTGTTACTTATTCGTTCCTTATTCGCTTTTAATGCGCGGGGTAAGTATATGTTGCACCTTGAAATAAATCGTTTTTTAATTGTGTTCATGTCTCTGGTGGTAACAATGTGTTCTTAAAGATGAAATGACCCTATTAGAGCGCTTGTACCCGTTCCAGCGCTCGGTTAATACCCTGTTACCTATTCGTTACCTATTCACTTATAATACGTTTGTTGTACGTTGCACCTTTTAGAAAAGGATTTTCAATTGTGTCCATGTCTCTGGTGGTAACAATGTGTTTCCTAGAGATTAAATGACCCTATTAGCGTGCATGTACCCGTTCCAGCGCTCGGTTAATACCCCGTTACCTATTCGTTACTTATTCGCTTTTAATACGTTTGTTGTACGTTGCACCTTTTAAAAAAGGATTTTCAATTGTGTTCATATCTCTGGTGGTAATAATGTGTTCTTATAGATGAAATACCCCTATTAGCGCGTATGTACCCGTTCCAGCGCTCGGATAATACCCTGTTACTTATTCGTTCCTTATTCGCTTTTAATGCGCGGGGTAAGTATATGTTGCACCTTGAAATAAATCGTTTTTTAATTGTGTTCATGTCTCTGGTGGTAACAATGTGTTCTTAGAGATGAAATGACCCTATTAGCGTGCATGTACCCGTTCCAGCGCTCGGTTAATACCCTGTTACCTATTCGTTACCTATTCACTTATAATACGTTTGTTGTACGTTGCACCTTTTAGAAAAGGATTTTCACTTGTGTTCATGTCTCTGGTGGTAACAATGTGTAATTAGAGATGAAATGACCTTATTAGCGTGCATGTACCCGTTCCAGCGATCGGTTAATACCCTGTTACCTATTCGTTACCTATTCGTTACTTATTCGCTTTTAACACGTTTGTTGTACGTTGCACCTTTAAGAAACGGATTTTCATTTGTGTTCATATCTCTGGTGGTAATAATGTGTTCTTATAGATGAAATACCCCTATTAGCGCTTATGTACCCGTTCTAGCGCTCGGATAATACCCGGTTACTTATTCGTTCCTTATTCGCTGTTAATTCGCAGGGTATACGTTGCACCTTGAAATAAATCGTTTTTTAATTGTGTTCGTGTCTCTGGTGGTAACAATGTGTTCTTAGAGATGAAATGACCCTATTAGCGCGCATGTACCCGTTCCAGCGCTCGGTTAATACCCTGTTACCTATTCGTTACCTATTTATTGATAATACGTTTGTTGTACGTTGCACCTTTTAGAAAAGGATTTTCAATTGTGTCCATGTCTCTGGTGGTAACAATGTGTTCTTAGAGTTGAAATGACCCTATTAGCGCGCATGTACGCGTTCCAGCGCTCGGAATACCCTGTTACCTATTCGTTACCTATTCACTTATAATACGTTTGTTGTACGTTGCACTTTTTAGAAAAGGATTTTCAATTGTGTCCATGTCTATGGTGGTAACAATATCTTCTTAGAGATGAAATGACTCTATTAGCGTGCATGTACCCGTTCCAGCGCTCGGATAATACCCTGTTACTTATTCGTTCCTTATTCGCTTTTAATGTGCGGGGTAAGTATACGTTGCACCTTGAAATAAATCGTTTTTTAATTGTGTTCATGTCTCTGGTGGTAACAATGTGTTCTTACAGACGAAATGACCCTATTAGAGCGCATGTACCCGTTCCAGCGCTCGGTTAATACCCTGTTACCTATTCGTTACCTATTCACTTATAATACGTTTGTTGTACGTTGCACCTTTTAGAAAAGGATGTTCAATTGTGTTCATATCCCTGGTGGTAACAATATCTTCTTAGAGATGAAATGACTCTATTAGCGTGCATGTACCCGTTCCAGCGCTCGGATAATACCCTGTTACTTATTCGTTCCTTATTCGCTTTTAATGTGCGGGGTAAGTATACGTTGCACCTTGAAATAAATCGTTTTTTAATTGTGTTCATGTCTCTGGTGGTAACAATGTGTTCTTACAGACGAAATGACCCTATTAGAGCGCATGTACCCGTTCCAGCGCTCGGTTAATACCCTGTTACCTATTCGTTACCTATTCACTTATAATACGTTTGTTGTACGTTGCACCTTTTAGAAAAGGATGTTCAATTGTGTTCATATCCCTGGTGGTAATAATGTGTTCTTATAGATGAAATACCCCTATTAGCACGTATGTACCCGTTCCAGCGCTCGGATAATACCCGGTTACTTATTCGTTCCTTATTCGTTTTTAATGCACAGGGTATTCGTTGCACCTTGAAATAAATCTTTTTTAATTGTGTTCATGTCTCTGGTGGTAACAATGTGTTCTTAGAGATGAAATGACCCTATTAGCGCGCATGTACCCGTTCCAGCGCTCAGTTAATACCCTGTTACCTATTCGTTACCTATTCACTTATAATACGTTTGTTGTACGTTGCACCTTTTAGAAAAGGATTTTCAATTGTGTCCATGTCTCTGGTGGTAACAATGTGTTCTTAGAGATGAAATGACTCTATTAGCGTGCATGTACCCGTTCCAGCGATCGGTTAATACCCTGTTACCTATTCGTTACCTATTCGTTACCTATTCACTTATAATACGTTTGTTGTACGTTGCACCTTTTAGAAAAGGATTTTCAATTGTGTTCATGTCTCTGGTGGTAACAATGTGTTCTTAGAGATGAAATGATCCTCTTAGCGCGTATGTACCCGTTCCGGCGCTCGGTTAATACCCTGTTACTTATTCGTTACTTATTCGCCTATAATACGTTTGTTGTACGTTGGACCTTTTAGAAAAGGATTTTCAATTGTGTCCATGTCTCTGATGGTAACAATGTGTTCTTAAAGATGAAATGACTCTATTTGCGTGCATGTACCCGTTCCAGCGCTCGGTTGATACCCTGTTACTTATTAGTTACTTATTCGCCTTTAATACGTTTGTTGTACGTTGCACCTTTTAGAAAAGGATTTTCAATTGTGTTCATATCTCTGGTGGTAATAATGTGTTCTTATAGATGAAATACCTCTATTAGCGCGTATGTACTCGTTCCAGCGCTCGGATAATACCCGGTTACTTATTCGTTACTTATTCGCTTTTAATGCGCAGGGTATACGTTGCACCTTGAAATAAATTGTTTTTTAATTGTGTTCATGTCTCTGGTGGTAACAGTGTGTTCTTAGAGATGAAATGACCCTATTAGCGCGCATGTACCCGTTCCAGCGCTCGGTTAATACCCTGTTACCTATTCATTACCTATTCGTTACCTATTCACTTATAATACGTTTGTTGTACGTTGCACTTTTTAGAAAAGGATTTTCAATTGTGTCCATGTTTCTGGTGGTAACAATGTGTTCTTAGAGATGAAATGACTCAATTAGCGTTCATGTACCCGTTCCAGCGCTCGGATAATACCCTGTTACTTATTCGTTCCTTATTGGCTTTTAATGCGCGGGGTAAGTATACGTTGCACCTTGAAATGAATCGTTTTTTAATTGTGTTCATGTCTCTGGTGGTAACAATGTGTTCTTAGAGACGAAATGACCCTATTAGAGCGCATGTACCCGTTCCACTTCCACCCATTTTTTCATTTCAGAGAACACACAATCACCGCCAGAGACATGAAAGCAATAGATAATCGATTTATTCCAAGGTGCAACGTATACCACGTGTATTAAAAGCGAATAAGGAACGAATAAGTAACAGGGTATCAGTCGAGCGCTGAAACGGGTACATATGTTCTATTAGGGTTATTTCACCCCTTAGAACCGACAGTTACCACCAGAGACACAAAAATATTTCTTTTTTTAAAGTGCAACGCATAACACACGTTTTAAAAGCGAATAAGGAACGAATAAGTAACAGGGTATCAGTGTAGCGGTGAAATGGGTACATATGTGCTAATAGGTTTTTTTCAACTCAGAGAACACATAATTACCACCAGAGACATGAAAGCAATCGATAATCGTTTTATTTCAAGGTGCAACGTATACCACGCGTATTAAAAGCGATTAAGGAACGAATAAGTTACAGGGTATAAACTGAGCGCTGGAACGGGTACATACACGCTAATAGGGTTATTTCATCTCTAAGAACACATAGTTACCGCCAGAGACATGGACACAATTGAAAATCCTTTTCTAAAAAGTGCAACGTACAACAAACGTATTATAAGTGAATAGGTAACGAATAGGTAACAGGGTATTAACCGAGCGCTGGAACGGGTACATGCGCTCTAATAGGGTCATTTCGTCTCTAAGAACACATTGTTACCACCAGAGACATGAACACAATTAAAAAACGATTCATTTCAAGGTGCAACGTATACTTACCCCGCGCATTAAAAGCGAATAAGGAACGAATAAGTAACAGGGTATTATCCGAGCGCTGGAACGGGTACATGCACGCTAATTGAGTCATTTCATCTCTAAGAAGACATTGTTACCACCAGAGACATGGACACAATTGAAAATCCTTTTCTAAAAAGTGCAACGTACAACAAACGTATTATAAGTGAATAGGTAACGAATAGGTAACAGGGTATTAACCGAGCGCTGGAACGGGTACATGCGCTCTAATAGGGTCATTTCATCTTTAAGAAAACATTGTTACCACCAGAGACATGAACACAATTAAAAAACGATTTATTTCAAGGTGCAACATATACTTACCCCGCGCATTAAAAGCGAATAAGGAACGAATAAGTAACAGGGTATTATCCGAGCGCTGGAACGGGTACATACGCGCTAATAGGGGTATTTCATCTATAAGAACACATAATTACCACCAGAGATATGAACACAATTGAAAATCCTTTTCTAAAAGGTGCAACGTACAACAAACGTATTAAAAGCGAATAAGTAACGAATATTTAACAGGGTATTATCCGAGCGCTGGAACGGGTACATATGCGCTTATAGAGTTATATCACCTCTAAGAGCCCAAATCTACCACCAGAGACAACAAAACAATTGAAAATCATGTTTTAAAAGGTGCAACGTATGATACACGTATTATAAGCGAATTATAAGCGAGTGATGGAACGAATTACTAAATAAACAAGGTAATAGCATGCTCCGAAACGATGTACACCCTGCTTACATGTTTAACCCCACCACATTATGTTAGTATGTGCCTGTCCCTAGACAAGAGCCTGAAATTAAGTAGTTATCGTTTGTTTTTGTGTTACATATTTGTTTTCCGTTTATTTTTTTTGTATATGAAATACGGCCGTTAGTTTTGTTGTTTGAATTGTTTGAAATTGTCATGTCTGGGCCTTTTATAGGTGACTACACGGTTTGGGCTATGCTCATTGTTGAAGGCCGTACATTGACCTATAGTTGATAGTTTCTGTGTCATTTTGGTCTATTGTGGGTGTTGTCTCATTGGCAATCATACCACATCTTTTTTTTTATGCAAGCGCTAACACGGTGATTTCATCCCTTCGAACCAAAATCCATCTTCAAACATACGGACATAAAGCAGTTAAAAGGTAGAACGTATAAAAATCAAATAAGGAACAAATGAGTATCGAACATAAAGTAAAAGGATCGGTTGAGCACAAACACATGTAAATAGGTCATAAAAAGATCATTTTACCTCAACAAATTTAGAACTATTACCAGATATAAGAGTATAAACAATTAAAAAGGGGGAAGGATATTAAAAATCGAATAAGTAACGAATAAGGAATAGGGAATAAGTAACGAATAGGTAACGATGGGGAATAGGGAATAAGTAACGAATAGGTAACGAATAGGGAATAGGGAATAGGTAACGAATAGGGAATAGAGAATAGGTAACGAATAGGTAACGAATAGGGAATAGGGAATAGGTAACGAATAGGGAATAGAGAATAGGTAACGAATAGGTAACGAATAGGGAATAGGGAATAGGTAACGAATAGGGAATAGGGAATAGGTAACGAATAGGGAATAGGGAATAGGTAACGAATAGGGAATAGGGAATAGGTAACGAATAGGTAACGAATAGGGAATAGGGAATAGCTAACGAATAGGGAATAGGGAATAGGTAACGAATAGGGAATAGGGAATAGGTAACGAATAGGGAATAGGGAATAGGTAACGAATAGGGAATAGGGAACGAATAGGGAATAGGGAATAGGTAACGAATAGGTAACAAATAGGGAATAGGGAATAGGTAACGAATAGGGAATAGGGAATAAGTAACCAACTTGACGTCCATAAAAAGATGTTGCATATATATCATGCATATTAAGGACAAAATAATGCAACAGTAAAACGAGTTTGCTGAATGTGCAATAGCCTACGGGTACATGAAAAATCGGACCTTTGTCTACTCGTATCCTATTTTTATACGCCCGTTTACGGGACGTATTATGGTATACCGTTGACCGTCCGGCCGTCGTCAAAATGTCGGACATTATCTCAAAAATGCTTAAACCAATATACATGAAAATTTGGTGAATTGATTATATCTATTGAAGTGGCCTCACTTTCGTTTTTGTCGAGCCTGCGACTTTTTTTCGCAGGAAGCTCGACATAAGGATAGAGATCCGGCGGCGGCGCCGTTAGCTAACTTCTTAAAAGCTTTATATTTTAGAAGGTGGAATAACTGGATGCCTTATACTTTGTAAATGGATACCTCATGTTACGAAGTTTCCGTCAGTCACATGTCCAATGTTCTTGACCTCATTTTCATGGTTCAGTGACTACTTGAAAAAAAGTTAAAATTTTTTGTAATGTTAATTTTTTCTTATCACAAGTAATAAGATAACAATATTTGGTATGCATGTGCATACCTTGCAAGGTCCTCATGCCCGTCAGACAGTTTTCACTTGACCTCGACCTCATTTCATGGATCAGTGAACAAGGTTAAATTCTGGTGGTCAAGTCCATATCTCAGATACTATAAGCAATAGGTCTAGTATATTATGTGTATGGAAGGACTGTAGGATGTACATGTCCTACTTGCAGGTGTCACCTGACCTTGACCTCATTTTCATGGTTCAGTGGTTATATAGTTAAGTTTTTGTGTTTTGGTCTTTTTTTCTAATACTATATATATGCAACAGGTCAACTATTTTTGGAGTATGGAAATATTTTATGATCTATATGTCAGTCGCACAGGTTTTACTTGACCTTGACCTCATTTTCACAGTTCAATGCTCAATGTTAAGTTTTTGTGTTTGTGTCTGTTTTTCTTAAAACTATAAGCAATAGGTCAACTATATTTGTTATAAGGAAGAATTGTTAGCTGTACATGCCTGCCTTGCATGGTTCATCTGATCTTGACCTCATGTTCATGGTTCATTGGTCAGTGTTTAGTTTTCTTGGTTAATGTTAAGTTTGACATGAGCTCCCTTTCGATTTTTATAAATTAAGATTTTACGTTTCCGAGTTACAGGGTTTTATTCATAAAAAAGGGGAATTTTCCAGTTTTAGGACAATTAACTAAAAAATGCTTTCAGCAGTTCTCATGAAACTTATGCGAATTGTTTATATCTGTTGATGTAAGCTCCCTTAAGAATTTTATGAATTTTATATTTTACATTTCTGAGTTATGGGGTTTTATTCACTAAAAAGGGGCTAAAAAATGCTTTCAGCAGTTCGCATGAAACTTTGGTGAATTATTTATAGCTATTGATGTATTAAATCTCCCTATTGATTTTCATAAATTTCAAATATGACATTGAGAAGAAATTGAACTCTAATTGTTTATAGTCTGACAACAAATTAACTAGGTATTGCGCGACAGCACAGTGTATTGCATAACAGCAATACATCTTTAATTGAATATAAATTTCAATTCATATAACCAATTTCTAGTTCTTTTGACTACATTTATTCAGAAACCTATAATATGTCTAATATTTAACTACAATTCAAATTCAGACCTGTATCAAGCCTGAATATTGTGTCCATTTTTGCGCCAACTGTTCAGGGTTGGACCTCTGTGGGCGTATCCTGCTGCGCTCAGCGAAGCAGTTTATTACACACAACTCGCACACACAATATGTAACCATTTTAAAATGTGTGTCATTTATTAAGTTCGATAAGGATGAAGGGAAGAAAATTTCGTGTTCAACAATCTAAGTCCACAATAAAAAAAAAAGAGGATATGGTTGATTTCCCTGCAACAGCATATGAACTCAGCAAAGATACCATGATTGGAATTTTATGTTTGCGCTAATAACGCGATTCGTTTTACAAAGGCTCATCAGTGACGCTCGAATAAAAAATGTTAAAAAGGCCAAATATATACAAGCAATCGACGAACCCCTCACCTTGAGTTATGGTATAGTACTCGAATATACAGAGCTTAAACAGTATCATTCAAGAGCTAGCAGGGTTCGACTATTTGATTTCCATGGACGAGGGAGGAGGATTTTTTTTTTGTGGATTGACTATGTGTATAAACATATTCGTCTGCTGATGTTTGCAATTTTGGTATTCAGTCTTAAGTTTACTATGATAAAATGTGTGATGTGTTTTGTATTCTGTTGTTTGTTTTATGTTTGTTTTCTTTTTTGTTTTGTCATGGCGTTGTTAGTTTACGTAAGCTTCTCTTGTATGGAAAGAAGACCGGGATATTCCTTTTTTAAATGTTCGACTGCTCCAAAAAAAAAAAACAATTGTTCGCTTGTGTCGCCGGCGGCGGCTACAAACATTCACTGTGTGCTTAAAGTTTTTGAAATTTTAATAACATTCTTGCGATGATCCTGGATTTGAACTTGAACAGAAGCTTGTTAATGATCATTATCGACAGTATCTAGAAAGACGTTTTGTAAAATATATTTCCTGTTTTTCTATATACATGTATTACTTATAAATAGACTTAGTTTTTCTTTCTGTTAACTTTACAAACAGTCTGCATTGAAAGTATTTAAATCATTATAAAATTCATAAACCATCCTGGATTTGTATTTCATTAACTGTCAATCTATTTTGTGCATTCCCGTATCACACTGAAAACATAAACACCAGCTAAAGTAGACAAAACACTGGGTTCCGTGGAACCCTTACGAATCTTTAGGAATTAATTGTTATATAGATTAACACGAGGTATACAATTGGTTCTTACTCCTTTCTCCAACCATACAATGTAACCTCTTCCATTTCATCGAGTAATCAGATAACTGATCGTATACGTTTGATTTGGCATTGATTTCAGTATTAATTTTGAAAGAGGGACGAAAGATACCAAAGGGACAGTCAAACTCATAAATCTAAAACAAACTGACAACGCCATGGCTAAAAATAAAAAAGACAAACAGAAAAACAATAGTACACACGACACAACATAGAAAACTAAAGAATAAACAACACGAACCCCACCAAAAACTAGGGGTGATCTCAGGTGCTCCGGAAGGGTAAGCAGATCCTGCTCCACATGTGGCACCCGTCGTGTTGCTTAAGTGATTACAAATCCGGTAAATAGTCTAATTCGGTAGGTCATATTCATGAAAGGGAAGGGGATTGTAGTTACGACGTAAGGAACATATCCGATATCATTTGTGAAACGGTTATTCCATAACGGTCAACCAACTCGTGATGGCGTCCGTAAAATTTACGAAGGGATGATTTCAACTTCACCATTTGGAACTCTTGGTTTAATAGCTTCCTTGTGAGCAGCAAACCTCTATCAAGAAAATCATGATAGGAAATGCAAGCACGGGAATATCGTATCAATTGGGAGATATATACCCCGTATGCAGGTGCTGCTGGAATGTTGCTACTTAGAAATGGAAAGTTCACAATTGGAAAGCTGAAATCATCTCTTTTGTCGTAAAGTTTTGTTTTCAACCGACCCTCATTGTCAATTTCTAGATGTAAGTCAAGATATGAAGCCGACTTAACTGTATCTGTAGTATCCTTTATCTCTAGTTCGATTGGATAGATGCGTTCCACATAGTCACCAAATTTTGAATTGTTTAGTGAAAGAACATCATCTATATAGCGGAAAGTAGAGTTAAAGGATATTGCTAACTTCTTATCTTTCTTCCTAAGAAGTTCCTGCATGAAGTAAGCCTCATAATAATAAAGAAACAAGTCGGCGAGTAGAGGGGCACAGTTTGTTCCCATTTGAAAGTATGAATATCAGCTCCCACGCCTGTTATTCGGATGAGTATTGCCCTGAATAGAGGAGAGTTGAAGACACCAGAAGGACATCCAAACTCATAGGTCAAAAAGAAACTGAGATCAACATGGCTATGGCTATGGAGAAACAGAAAAAAAATTCAGTTAATACTGTATTTAAGTCCAATCGTACGGTTCAGATAGTATTACATTGACTTAAGTGGGGTACACAAAAGGGCAACCTAAATGCTGGACTGCAAATATACTACCGTGTTACCTTTAATAGTTTACTATAGAGTTAAATCCAGTAAAGCGCTTCGGAAGCACAGAGTATCTGAAGTGTTATTTTCATTTTTTTGAAAGGAGAAAATGTATTTGTTATGTTTGAGTGGTTATTTTCTTTAAATTTTGAAGGGTCAAATTACATTATAAACTATGTTTTCTAATCCCTGATTGATTGAGGGGAGCGACTCCATTATTTTTCATTCACAGCGTCCGTTAAAAGGGGACGAGAGATACCAGAGGGACAGTCAAACTCATAAATCGAAAATAAACTGACAACACCATGGCTAAAAATGAAGAAAAAAAACAGACAAACAATAGTACACATGACACAACATAGAAAACTAAAAAATAAACAACACGAACCCCACCAAAAACTAGGGGTGATCTCAGGTGCTCCGGAAGGGTAAGCAGATCCTGCTCCACATTTGGCACCCGTCGTGTTGCTTATGTGATAACAAATCCGGTAAATAGCTAATCTAATTCGATAGGTCAAAAGTGAGTAGAATGAAAATACACAGACTTTACTTGCTGAAAGTTTACGGATGTGATCTCCCTATCTGTGATCATCTGAATGTATGTGCGTTTCCGTTCAGATCGTTATCCCTCATTCGCCGTCGACTAGTATATAACGTTTGTGTTTTTCGTTTTTCAGTATTTCCTTGTCTATTAAAAACCTAATAATTTCGAGGCGATTGGTATAAATAAAGGTTCTAAAACAGTCAGGAAAAGTGTACCGTAAACCGTTTTGGTTCTTTGAAGTTCCAGTTGGTAATCAAAAAGGGGAGTCCAACCCCCGGATTCCATCCCCTTCGACCCGCCACAGAATATGTAATTGTTATTTAAAAGTAACATACTAGTACTATATCCGAGCACATATACATATAGCTAATATTTACCGTAAATAACTGCGAGAAAATAAATAATAATACACAAGTTGATAATTGTCTCTTCTCTGCTAATGGTAATACAGAATCACAATTATCATTCTTTTTTTTTTAATATGGTCGTTCCTGGTAGCATATAGGTCCGCTTTGAACGCTACTCGTTCTTTATTGTTTGTTGCTTAATTAGATTTTTTTTGTGGGATGAAAGGCACGTTTTTAGTTTTGTTAGGAAGACAAAGTATTTAAGATAACATGATAGGAGTAGGTCAAGAAGGTGGTAAATAACTTTCCTTCCATTTGAACTCAGTAATTTTCATCAATATTTGACAAAGAATGAACATGATGAACTGAGTTAGAATATTTGACAAAAACATAATCAACAATATCTGACCCATCCCAAATTAATGTAATCATAACGCAATAGTTGTTACTTTTTTTTCTCTCGTATATGATTTTTTTCGCTACATGCACCAAACATAGTTTCTGTTCTGTTATATATATCACGCGTAATCATGAATTGACATCAAAGTCATTTTATATGAAGGTTATCATCAATGATTCAAATAAGGAAACAGACAATATATATTTATGTTTTCTTTTCAATGTCTTATATATATATATATATATAATTCATTTGTCTTGACACGAATATGTTGGTATGTAGCCTATCACCAGTCCAATTGTCAACACTTCTGTGTTGACATGAATATCAATAATGTGGTCATTTTTTCCTGTTTACAAATTTTTTTCGAAAAACTAAGGATTTTCTTATCCCAGGCATAGATTACCTTAGCCGTATTTGGAACAACTTTTGAGAATTTTGAATCCTCAATGCTCTTCAACTTTGTACTTGTTTGGCTTTGTAATTATTTTTGATATGAGCGTCACTGATGAGTCTTACGTAGGCAAACGCGCGTCTGGCGTTCTAAATTATAATCCTGGTACCTTTGATAATTATTTACTTTTAAAAACATGTTAAACAAAATGAATATGTCCTGAAGTAAAGTACTAGATTGTGTAAAAACAATACTACTGGAAAGGTTTATATAATTACAAAACTTGACCTGGTATAAAATGTTTTACTTCATTAAAATTGATTTGTTTAATTTTTTTTATAATGATTACAATTATAACATGGTGCTACTTCCGTACCTTCTACTATTAACTTTAACCTGTTGTGTCTGCTTGTTTAGTTTAAACATTGTCAATATTATGTAATTTTTATGCAACTATCTTACAACTGAGAAGTTAAACTTGCTTTAAAATCCGGTTTATTCCACCAATTTATATACATAAAAGTATTGTTGAGTTGCCATTTGATGAAACTTTCCGTTTTAAATTTTCCTTGTAGTTCGAAATGTTTGTTATTTTTACTTTTTACAACTAATCATAATTTAAAATCAAATTATAATTGGAGCAATTTATTGACATACTTAAATAAGCTACGTTCAAAGCATATACAAGAAAAAACTAACTTGTTGTGAATACTGATATTTTGGTTCCAAATCCATTAGCAATGTAAAGTTTGGACAAGTCCTTACTGAAACAAAACACAAGAGGTCCGGACAAACGATCATTGAAAATTTTGTCAACTAAAGTTCCGGTAGAAGAAAGCTTATGTATGTTACGTGAATAGTAATCCAAGACGTATATATTACCAACATCATCTGTTATCGTATTTCTTGCGTAACGAATATCAGATGAAGCATATGAAAACATTGGGCACCCATCTGATGTAATGCAATGAACTGCGTTTTCATTAGAATAACAAATGTTCCCATTTGGGCAAACAGATATATACCAATTTATATTCTGTTCTTGGTTAAGACTTATTATTCTTTTCAGTTTTCCATTTAAGTCTAGGACCTGTATCTTATGTTTTATTGTTATGTATATGCTATCTTTTGTTACCGCAATACCGCCACTTCCGCTCTGGTCCAATTTTACCTTCTTGGTTATCATACGTTTTTCAATATCTAGGAACTGTATGTAAGGATTTTCTCTACCAGATATAACCGCCATATTTGTTTCTGGTATTGCAGCTACATCCCATGGTTCATACGGAGACTTGATAGACGATTGATAAATATCGTATTCGTCACAAAAATAAATCTTTCTTGTATTCAAATCACAGAAAATCAATGTGTTATTATCTGATATCGTGATACCGGTGACTCCGTCCAACTTTTCTTTTTTCATGTCAATGTCATAGAGATGGGTGAAAGATGAAATCTGACGTCTCCCAGTGACTGGTACCTGTGCCTGCCGCTGCTTATATGGGATGAATGAAAAAGAAAGGGGTGTTTCCTTCATTTCGATTGATCCGATATCTGTATTTTTTCCCTTCGATATGTTTTCGACGAAAACTAGACAAACGTCTTCAAATGATTCGATTAGCTGCTCAACTTTGTATTCCATCTCATCAAGGACTGGTTTGGATGAATGAATTGAAACAAACGCTTGTTGGTCAGAACCGTTATCTTTAACAAATGCCAATTCCTCCTTCACACCTTTTGTAGATGTTACCAAATCACCTAGATCTTTCTCTTGTCGTTTTATACCTGCTTCGTATTTTCCTTTCAGTTCGGACAATTGCTTTAGAAGTGTGTCTTTTGAAGATTCAAAACGACTGTTAGCGTTTTGTTTAATTGTTGCTATTTCTTTCAGAATATTCTTTTCTTCTTCTTCTAATCGACTACAGTTTTCTTTGCGGTTGTTTATTAGTTTTTCTAAAGCTTCTAAGATAGAGCGCGACTGTTCTTGTGAATCCATGAACGACTGCGATTGTTTAGAATTCTTTGACGCAATATCAATTGATGTGATGTTCTTGCATGCTGAATGATTTTTTGGCAAACATCCTTTACAACATATTACATCATGATAGACACAAAAATAGTCAAAAGGCAAATGTTGATGCTTTGAACAATTATTGGAAAGATTAACTGTTTTTGTTATTTTATCCATCTCTACTAAATGTCGAGACATGGCTTGATCTTTGGGAGAATCTGTACATTCTGAACACAGGACATCCCTACATTTCGTAATGTTTAGCTGCCATATTTCTACAAAAAACAATTCTAAACTGGAAAGATCTTGTTCTATGTTTATAATATTTTATTTATTCAAGTAGCAATTGGCAAGTTATTGATATAAAATATACGACGCTGAGTTTATTTTAAGTGGAACGGACAACAAGATTTTGATGGCTAATACAAGGAATGTAATGTATGAATAATACATAGATGAGATAGTGGTACAGCAGACTGTTACCAGGAGGAAACATTTGTAAGCTGAGGCGAAACCAAGGTTGACAGTGTTCTTTGGAGAGGTACCAATCTGCTCTATCACTCTCTTGGCTATATGTTATTTAATTATTATACTGAATGTTCTATTATTACAGTCTTCTACTATGAAGTAGTTCAGAGGCCAAAACGAAAATCTTGAGCATTGTCATTATTTCATCGATGTGCTTTAATTTTATTTTTGATTGGTCTGTACGAGATTGTGAGATTCAAAACATTGTCTCCCGCTGAGTCATAGGATAGACATGATATAGCAATATATTTCCCTCGTATACGTCAATCAAAATCTTGCAGTTTAACGTAACGTATAATAATTTACTCTGTCCCTTGGCTCAGCGAGAGACCAGTGTTTAGATATTACCCTCTCGTGCATACATCTCGTAAACATTCATTGTTGAAAAACACTGATTGAATGTCATTAATTATTTTAAAGACAATGCTAAACAAATGCAAATCAAGTTCTACGTTTTGGTCTCAAATTTTTTCATTGAGTCAGACTCAAAATAAAAATAAAATTATCTTGCTCCACTTTTCGTTCTCTTAAAACTTTTACGTTGCTATATACATAGTAAAGTACTTTCGATTTAACTAATTTGTTTGGTAGAAATTAAAAACAGAACATTCATGATAATAAACTGAATAACACATAGCTGAGCAGGTGATACTAAAAATTGTTCCCCCTTGAAAATCTGGAGAAAACAGTTACTTAGACATCTCTCTGTTTAGGTCAAGCGGAACCAAACAAAGGTACTCAGTAATGAGCCGAGGGGAGGAAATCTTGGAAGGCGAATATTTTCATATTTTAATAGTTTAAGAAGCAAAGTTTAAAAAAAGTCAAATTAAAGTTATTGAAATGCTTTGTTTGTTGTGATCACTATGGTTAAAACATGTCTTTATGAAAAGTTTTAGGCAAAATACATTGTTTGGGCAAGGCCTCAAATAGTTTTAACTGGTATGACTTTAACTAGACAATTTTAAAACTTAAATGTATCTTGATAGGAGTTAATAGCTATAAGATGTATTTATAATCACATTCGTTGTCTTTGTTCTGAGCTAGTTATTCACATAATTTTGAAACACACTTATTTAATCTATTAACTTAATTCTGTGGTATTGTTCTCTATTTCTATTTTTGAAACATTTTCTTTATTATTGTACTTTTTTATATCCATTACTTGTTGATTGACTAGATCTAGGTTGCATGTAAAAAATAGTCAATCGTATATTACAATGATTACTTTCATTAGTTAAGAATACAACGAGATGAAAATATTCTGCTTTAGAAAAGTATGTATGTAAAATCTTAAAATTAAATTGTTAAATTATAGATACGTGTATCTTGATTTAATTGTGTATAGAATGGTACTTTTTAGAAATAGTTTTATAATAAATCACCTACTTTATATGCGTGTACCAGTTACAGTCCAATGGATTAATTCAGAAAATAATTAAAAATCAATAAAATTACAACTGAAACTGCTTGAGTTTGTTTGTGTCCGGAATGTCATCATATTTGATTTACAAAAAGATAAAACCCTTTAGGCCACACCAATTTAATTTCTTGTTCTACGGATTTTTGGACTCCAAAATTTGGGGCGAGCGAGCGATTTGAAAATTTTAATAAAATTATATTTAATTTGCAAATTTTTTAGGCGAAGCTTGAAAAGTAAAGGCGAGCGATTATATTTTTTTTTTGTAAACATAAAATAGTAGGTTTTGACAATATTAAAACTTGATTTATCACTTGTACTTTGACATTTCTTTAACATGTTTAATTTCTGAAGTATTTTTTCCCTGTTCACAAAGAAAAATTAAATCTGGTCTATGTATGTGTGACTGACAATGAGACAATTCTCCCTCCAAGTCATAATCAGTTTTAGGGCAACCCCTTAATGTTATAAATATCCCTTTTACATGTTTTATGAGGGATCAATATAAGTTATATTATATTTGTTTGTACAAAAGGGCTCCTCATATTTTCTCAAAGAACTATATATCTATCTGGTATTAAATGGTCAAAACATGTCCAAGAATTTTGTAATATTCCTGGACTTTAACCATGTTAAATGAACACATTTACTTTAACAGTTTAATATTATTCAAAATAAGTGGACCCCTCTTTTAGAAAAAAGTTGTTTAAAATATGATGTAACTCTCCTCTTTTTGAGTACAAAATTCTAAGTTTTCAAAGGTTTTGTATAGAAGAACTATACAAATCATTGGTATATCTATTTTCTTTTCTACATCAGTAAAATGACCCCTTGTCTGAGGGAGGGTTGTTCTCAACCTGATAATAACAAACACAGGTCAAAGTACGGCCTTTTAAACAGGGCATTGATACAGACCAAACAGCAAGCTATAAAGGACCCCAAAATTATTAGCGTCCACAATTCGAACAGGACAACCAACGATCTAATTTATCCAAACGGGCAAATACCAATGAACAACATCAAAAAACGATAACTGCTGAACGACAGGCCCCTGACTCAATCAGGACAGGTGCATAAACATGCAGCGGCTATGGATAGTTTTGTTTCGCCAGCATACAATATAATTGCAGTTGAAGGCAAATCCTTCAGAAGTTCTTTGTACTTTATTCTAACAACGAACATTTTTTGATAGGGAATATAAGTAAGGGGGAAAGAAACCAATTTTTTGTTCTTTACAGGAATTCTCGCTGCTATAAATTTATATGGGAGCACTCCCACTCTGGATAAATAGGTTTCATGCTGAAACAAATATTCTCACAGATATTTACACAGTGTGGTGGGGTGCTTTTATGTTTAAAATCGTTATATACAGGTTAGACTGATTTTAAAAACAACTGTTGATATCTTTTTATAATATTTACAAAAAAAAAAACGGTACGGGAAATGGACATGATTACATTTCCGGATGCGGGAAGCGGGAATAAAAAAAAAAATTTAAAAAAGTCTGTTTTGAAAAAAATAGGTGCGGGCGGGTCGTCGAACAAGAAATCAAATTGGTGTGGCCTTAGATTATGGATAAAGATCTTGACTAGGTTTTGTAGAGACTTGTAGTTGTAGTTTAAAGTCATATTATGTGACATCACTTACTTTTACAAGCATGAACCTGTAAGTTCAGCCAATCCATTAATAAAATGCTTAAAAATTAATAAAACTTAATATTTGAGTGTGTTTGGGTACGGAATGTCATCATATTTGGTCCAAATAATCGTCTTTTCTTTTTTAAATTATCCATTTTAATATTGAAATAACTAAGAGAGTAAGATCTTCTATTGCAATGTATCCTTTTTTGAATCGCCATAATCCTGATATTGCAAGTAAACTGAAAAAACATTATTAATAAATCGTTACAAAAAGTAAGATTTTATCCTAAATCTCCGAAAAAAGGAAATCGAATTGTTGATAATTGTTAATCTATTTGAAAGATCACAAATATAGCGTATATACTGAAACTAACATTTCTAAACAAAACTCAGCACTTTGATCATAATATCTCCAAAAGTTTAACAGGAAACGGTAATTTTCCAGATAATTTGCAGTTAACTAAATTATTTCATATCAATATTATTCAAAATGTATACTGAATAATGAAATATTATAATATCTAAGTCAGACGATCTTTTTTTAAACTTTAACAAAGTGTATCCAGTTGAAAATATTGCCGCCGAACTCATGAATTATAGGATTTATCTTTATTTGCAAATAGATTAAACATAGTCCTACGGCATGTTCAAAGCTTAATAATCATTAATGATTAAAAAGAACTATTTTGGATGTAAAACTTATAACGTACTGTGCATTGGACAAACTGTGAGACATGGACACCATCCGAAATTCTTCCTTTTTAACTAGTACCCCGTCAATAAATCACGCAATTTTTAAAGATGGCATATCAATAAATGGAAGGTTTAAAAAAGAGTGCTTTAAATTAGGGGTATACATGGGGTTAATGTCTCAAACATTCCTTCCCTCAAAACTCCTAATTTGTTACCACGTACTCCCCCATGACCGCCCTTATTAAAGACTTTTTTCGCAGCATATTCCTATTTTGACTTTCCCTCTTCCTATGGTTCCTGCACCCTGACTCCTGCTTCACTCCACTCTCCTGATTCCTGCTATCGACCTCTCTTTTCCTTGTTTCCGTAACCCGTCCTAAGTCTGTTTATTTGTCCTTATTACATTACCCACAACATACATTTTAATGATCGACATTAAAATATATAGACAAGTAATAATTATATTATGGGATTTACTTATTTCTTTTTTTTTAACAGACTTATTCCTGTATTGTAAAAAAAATTAGTTCGTTTCTTCTTAAACTCGGAAAAGGTCCCTCTACATTCGATCTTTAATAAAGAAAGAAAACAAATAATAGTACTTCACCTGAATGAGTTTAAATATAACATTAAATCAAGATGATCAGGCTTACAGGAGCTTAATTCTTAAAAAAAAAAGATATCTTGTTATTCATAATGGTAATGCATTTGCAAATGAGTGAATCGAGAGCTGGGACTTATATGCAAATACATTGAATATAAAGAGCAATTCCGGTTTCACTCTGTTTTGAGATAATAAGATGCCATAGCGTTGTTTGGTTGAGATCCAATAAAAAGACCCTGATTTCTTTTTAACTGATTTCGATTATGCGTATTGCTGTGTGTGGTTGTTTATTCCACATTGGTAAGATGTATTTGGATGGGTGGGGTTTAGATATCACCAAACATGATATGTTTAACCCCGGTGTATTTTTGCGACTGTCATAAGTTAGGAACATGTTGAGTCAGTTTATCAAATTAACTAACGACTCAGATTTATCGAAAGTAAACTGAATTGTTCATGACTTTATCGTCAGTTTTTTTTTTTGTAAAACCGACTCCTGGCCTTTATTATTAGTCTTGTATGGTTTTAATTTGAGTTATTTATAGGTTTCTGAGTTTAGTTTGACGTCCATTTTCGCTGAACTTGTATACATTATTGTCAAGAAGACGCCTGTATCCCGCCTATGAATAAGGAGTTTTATGGCTCTGTTGAAGACCTATTAGTGGGACTGGGCTGCTTTCTGTTCCATGGTCGGGTTGTTGCGTCTTTGACTTATTCTCTGTTTTCATTCTCAATTTTATCTTAAAAAGAGTGCTTTTAATTTAGAGGGATAGTAGAGATTCATGTAAGACAAGGAAGCAGCAGTAGTAGCAACAACTGTCCAAATCAAAATGATGTGTCATTATATAGTAATTCTACGACTGTAATTTATTTTTCGTCTTGATCGTATATAGTTTTGCTCTCATTTGCCTACATGGCCGCCATTAGTCATTGTGGGGCATTGCAACTTTTCAATACAATGAGTTAAAACCAGGATATATTTCAAAATGTACCCCTAAAAAATATCGACACAGTTCTTCTTATAAGTGATACATGTTTAAGTGCATCTGTGCATGCACAATATTGACATCAAATGAAACATTCTTAACTAGTAATATCGATATAACGGATGTATAGCCATACAATAATTGCTTAAGAACACCACGGACTAATCTACAAATTGATAGTAACAGAAGACCAAATGACATTAAACCATCATAGCCTAAAAGATTATGATATATGAGACAGAAGAAGACATTGGTGCTCGGTCTTTTGCTATACCAAATACTCTTTTTTTCGTAAAATTATAAAATGCAATGCAAAAATAGCGATCTCTAAAAAGTGGTTTTGATTTTTAACGACCAAATATCAAATCTACATTAGCGTGCAAACAGTGAAAACAATTTAACGACGTACTGGCCATAACGTGTTGAAATTGACAACTTAAACGGAGTTTTCTCTGTAAATAAGTTGAATTGTCTCTCTTTTTGCAGACAATAGAAGAAATGAAATAGATCATTGACCGAATACGTCATCAGAAGTTTAGAATTGTATGCTTTGTTTACATTTCGTATAGTTTTAATTTGATAATGACCCAAAAATCGTAATGAATTGTCATTGTCAGAGAAAAATGCCATTGCAGTATTGTATAACGCTGCTATAAAAAGACCTTATACACATGACAAACAAGGCATCCACTCTTATTTACTAGTATCTATGGGGTTTTATTGTTTAAAGGTCGAGGGAGAAAACAAAGAGAGAATGGAAAGACCATACTTGCTAACAACGCAGAATACTCGTAAACTTTGCACCTCTGTCAAGTCAGATGTTACACGTTCACTGCTGAAATAACGTTGTTATATATGAATCTTGGGGGGAATCAGTGTCTTAGCGTACTGTTTATCGAAAATTTAATAAAGAAGGATTTATAAAGCGTGTTGGAAAACATTCATCCTGCAAATGTAAAAACAGGTTAGCATGGTGTAAATTGTAAAGACATAAAACTGTGGAAGATTATTGTAAAAGGTACATCTGTGTGTAAGAAGAAAGTGAAATGGGTTATCGTGTTTAAGTCTTAAGAAAACCCAGTGAGGAGTGGATTCCTTCTACCTGTTCTTGCTTAAATCCTGGCAATGACGTCACAATGTATTCTGATTAGAACGAAAATTCATGAGACGAGGATTATTGAGGTTGTTGACAATTTTATGTGGCCTGTTATTGCTCGATGTTTTGCCAATGACAAAAAATATACCAAGATGACAGTACTCCGTTCAAAGAGGCAAAGTTGTAAAAGAATACATAGAACAAAATCATTCCATGATATGGAATGGCCAGCACGAAGGCCAGAATTTAATCATATTGAGAATGATTGACGTAGAATTAAAATTGAACGACAAAAACAGGCACTTATCATCACTACAATATTCAAATGGAGACAGCAATTCCAAAAATATGAACAAATATATCCTAAGAATTCATACGAAATCTTTATGATTCAATTCTAAGATGTTTGAGGCAATTGATAGGGGCAAAAGGTAACTTCACAAAGTATAATGTGAATGCAGATATTTTTGTTAATGTAATTACAAAGATTAAAAAGTGACAGATAGTGACACAACTGTATGTGGCAGCCATCTTTGACTTATCTTCAAGTTTGAAGTCTGTATATGAATATCTAATTTTGATCCAATACAGTTTATCTTTTAATTTAAGGTGGTACCCAACACCTTCAATAAATTGAATTTGGCTCGTTTAATTTTCTTAAAATTTAAACAAAGTATTTACTTTGTCCTTTTTACAAAAATATAAAAATTTCAAAAAATTGGAACTTATCATTCTATCAGAAAAATTACACCGGTTGTATAGCATTTTGACCAACACTAGTTGTGATCATTGAGAAGCTTAATATTCCCTTCAGAACACAACGTAATTAAAACGTTTAGCTGATTTTACAGAGTTATCTCCCTGTAGTGTTAGGTACCACCTTAATATATTTACTCCTATATTAATAATTGTATAAAATAAGTCTTGTACAGATACGTATATTCATAAAAACAGATAAGTAGATTTTTTTTTGTTAATAACATTGTTCTAACGTTTTCATCCTTATCAATCTATGTAACTAAGTAACGTTTCCACAGGGTAGTGTGACAGTACATAATTGTTGTGCATAAAATGAGTACTTCCTTTACGCAGTTCGCTTTGCTTTGAATGTCTTAATAAAGCGCTTCTCCAGAACTTTTCTATATTCCTCATCATCGCGACGACATTTGTAGAACGGGAAAATATTTAATTTTCCATTGGCACACATATCTTAGTGTTCACTGAGTGGAATTTGACATCTGTATGGGTGGCAGATATGTTGTTTATGGACACGTTCTCTTGCAATAAGTTTACCAATTTGTCCAATATCATTTTCTTTACAGGTTGTGCATGTTATACAATAACTTCTGGATTTAAATGCCAATTCTGCATTTACATGAACTTTTTGTCTACTTTTAAATGTTTTTGATTCTCCCGTTTCGCGAAATTATAGTTATCTGTACCTTATTATGTCTGTTTTGTTTACACACGTCATAATGGAATTTGATGCAACTGTCATACAAGTGAGAGGGTTAGCGCTATAAAACCAGGTTCAATCCGCAATTTTCTACGTTTAAAAATGCCTGTACCAAGTCAGGAATATGAAAGTTGTTGTCCATTTGTTTGATGTGTATTATCATTTGATTTTGCCATTTGATTGGAACGTTCCGTTTTGAATTTTCCTCGGAGTTCAGTATATTTTGTGATTTTAATTTTCACCCTCTTGAATCTATACGTGTTTTCACGGAGAAATTTTCAATCTTCGATTGAAATTTTGCTGTTGTATGACTTCTTTATATATATTTATTCTAAGTAAGTAACTTTTTTCAACCCACTTAAATCATAATAAAAACAATCTTTATTTAGGAAAAATAACTATGCCCATACTAGTCAGAAATATGGCAGTCATTTGTCCCGTAGATTAACAGCGTTATGTTTTATCTGTTTTCAGGTAGTTCCCCTCCTTTTTATCTTGAAGTTCTGTGTGTTTATATGTTTATTTGTAGTCATTCGTATGTAGGAAAAAAAACTGGTAAATTAGACCGTTAGTTTTCTCGTTTGAATTGTTTTACATTGTCATTTCCGGGTTTTTATGCTGACTATGTGGTATAGGGTTTGCTTAATGTTTCAGGCCGTTAGGTGACCTATAGTTGTAAATTTCTGTGTAATTTTGATCTCTTGTGGAGATTTGTCTCATTGGCAATCATATCACTTCTTCTTTTTCATATCTTCTTTTTCTTGGTGTCATTAATAGTAAAAGAGGGACGAAAGATACCAGGGGAACAGTCAAACTCATAAATCGAAAAAAAAAATGACAACGTCGAGGGTTAAATTGAAAAGCACAAACAGACAAACAATAGTACACATGACACAACATAGAAAACTAAAGAATAAACAACACGAACCCCACCAAAAATAAGGGGTGATCTTGGGTGCTCCGGAAGGGTAAGCAGTTCTTGCACCACATGTGGCACCCGTCGTGTTACTTATGAGATAACAAATCCGGTAAATAGTCTAATTCGGTAGGTCACATTCATGAAAGGGAAGGGGATTGTAGTTACGACGTAAGGAACATATCCGAAATCATTTGTGAAAAGTTATTCCATAACGGTCAACCAAATCGTGATGGTGTCCGTAAAATTTACGAAGAGATGATTTCAACTTCACCATTTGGAACTCTTGATTTAATAGCGTCCTTGTGAGCAACAACCCTGAATCAAGGAAATCATGATAGGAAATGCAAGCACGGGAATATCGTATCAATTAGGAGATATATACACCGTAAGCAGGTGCTGCTGGAATGTTGCTACTTAGAAATGGAAAGTTCGCAATTGGAAAGCTGATATCATCTCTTTTGTCGTAAATTTTTGTTTTTAATCGACCCTCATTGTCAATTTCTAGATGTAAGTCAAGATATGAGGCCGACTTAACTGCATCTGCTGTATCCTTTATCTCTAGTTCAATGGGATATATGCGTTAGATAGTAAACTGAGTTTTGAAGTTTAGTTAAAACGGTAAAGTTTTAAACACATCTTTACTGAAGATACTAATCATATTGCATGATAATTTTGTCAAACAGTTTTATTTGTGTCCAAAAATGTACTTATAATGCAATACATTAGACTAATGGCCTTGCATGTGTATTTCCTTATAAAATGTCATGCCCGATCCCATACCAGAAAAGCATACGGCAGACAAGTCTTTTTATACGATGTTCACGTCTGAGATACTTAATTTGAATCTTGTTAGTTTTATATGTATCTATGATGAGTTCATTAACCAATTGATAATTTTAAAAACAACTATTTCTTAAGACGTGAACAGATGAAATGATAAAACAGCATAGAGATAGACTCTGGATTAATGAGTGATCAACCATTCATCAATTCTAACAACGGTTTCTTTTAACGTATATCTTAGCACTTAGCGGTGGTTTACCATCATGAATTTTCCCCTATTAGTTTTTGTTAAAATTACACTTTTCAAAAAAATGTTTCTCGTTTCTAGTTTTTGTTGTATAGATTTAACTGTTGGTTTTCGAGTTTGAATGCCTTTACACTAGTTATGTTTAGGGCCCTTTATAGCTTGCTGTTCGGTGTGAATCGACGCTCCGTGTTGAAGACTGTACCTTTACCTATAAAGGTTTACTTTTATAAATTGTGACTTTGATAAAGAGTTGCACTCATACCACATCTTCCTTTATCTATATAAAACTTATCTTTGCTAAAAAAAAAAAGAAATACTTGGCTCGAGTAAATATGTATCCTGTCAAGTACTATAGAAAAAAATGTCATAAAATTTCATTGCATATGAAAAAAATAACAATCAATGGAAGTAAACCAATCCAATTTTCACCCTTTTTCCTACAAGCTTCTTTATAGTGCGGTGACAGAAGTGTAAAAAGTCGTCTAGATCGCGAGTTTAATCTCCCAAAATAACACACGGCTAAAAATGGTCTGAACTTAAAGACAAATATGTCTTCTTTAGTTTTTGCCCTGTCGTCAGAATTTCGTACGGTCACATTTTTCTAAAAAGTCGTTTTAATGACTAGTAGTATATTGGAGAGTTTCAACCACCCTTTTTCAAAATGATTTTTTTTTATGTTTACTTACATTTAACTGAAATAGTTTTTCCTTAAGCTATTTTAATATGTCAAACTATTCTATTACATATTTCATTTTCTTATAATCTATAAAATTTTCGAAGTTTGGACTGTATAAAATTGAGGTAATTTTAATTGCAAATTCGAACATAAACTTCAGTTTCTTCTTCATAGCAGTAATAAAAATGATCCCATAATATTTTAAGCATATAGTATTTCTTAAAGCTAATAAGTGATACAAATTTCGAAACCAAAATATGAAAAAACCTTAAGAAATCAATGAAAAAAGAATGGAATAAAAAACTTCAATTTCAACACGGAACTTAATTACTTGCCTTCCGTCACATTTTGCGTATTAGTCCATTATTTGCTCTCAACTGATATATGAAAATACTACCTTTTCGTTATTATATACACATATTTTCAATTAAAGTGCACTGATATATGCTACATAATTTGTTTGTATGTGTTTATATTCTATGTTTTTTTTTGTTATAAAACATGAAATATACTTTGTCAGAAAAGTCTTATTGTAAAATCAAAAAATTGACGGATAGTTTCAGTAAATATTCCGCGATATGTCAAGTCCGTTGCAACTTGCTCCATATGCCAAGAAAAGAAAAAAAAACTCGACTGAAATTTTGAGTCAATCTACCAGTATAGGGAAGTCGATTTTTGTATCTGCATTGAATAAATGAGATGAGGTGAACATTAAGATGTTTCATGCGATAGCTGTTAATTTGCAGAAGTTCATGCAGGCAGTTTATCATCGTTCATGCTACAAAAGTTACACAAGTAAACATATTTGTTCCCCCTTTTAGTGCGCGGAAGCTTCTAATCTGATATTTAATGACGACATACAATTGTCGGACTGTTGTCCCTCAGTTTCGGGTATTTGTACGCGTTCTAGAATGCAGTCGTTCAACTGGAGCGCTTGTATATTTTGTTGCAACAAAACATTTTAGAAAGATCCAAAACTACTCAAGTTTGAATCAGATGAGCGTATTAAACGGTACTGCTTTTACTTATTTTATTTTGGCTATTGACAACGATTTAATGGTCATTCCTCATGACACCGTTACTATAGATAAATATAGATATGTTCTTCCAGCTGTTTCTAATTTAAAATATTCTACTTGTAAAATGCAGTCTTAACTCTTCTATAGAAATTCAGTTGTCAAATAACTTTAACAAGTTCAAGGCATTTTGCCAAATATAACATAATATTTTGTAGCAAAATAACTTTTTGTGATGCCATATCAGCTGCTAATCAATTGAAAACTGACCTTAAAGTCTTAATGTCAACTGTAATAGACACATTACGGACAGATATATCATTCCGCTGCAAGTATACTTAGAAAAGACATCTCTACAAACTCCACAGAAGTATACCCAACTTTGGAAGAATTGTCTCTTTTTTCTTCAATTCTGTCAATGCCTTCGTCTTTATTGTAATTCATTTTAAGGTAACTCGATGAAACTGCATACAGTCAAAACTATTCTCATGAAATCGTTTGTGTGGCCATTTTATTTTTACTCCTTTTCATTTAGGATTGGCTTTACAAATATACCATGAGTTTGGTTCGAAACACCTGGTTGAAACATTGAATGCCAATGGATTTTATGCTTCTTAAAGTAAAGTACGACGCTATCTAATGTGTTGCCAACCATGAAATTGAGCGACTTCAAGATAGATGATAAACTTCATAATGTTTCCCTATCATCTTTGCAGACAAGCATATGGATGTCATCTGAACCCCTATTTTAGATCTCTGTTAAATCTTGGATGAATTAAAAGGGATGGTTTGAAGCTGGTATTTTTTTTTGGCAACAAATGTCGTCGGACTTCCTACAATACCTTGTCTGTAACGTGTTTGCTTTGAGCAGAACCTTTCATGTGCAGACCTGTGGCCACGAGTGAAATGTGTAGAAATATTAAAACATGTCTTGTGACGGTTGATGAAAATGAAGATGATGGAGATAGCGGTTGATTAGGTATAAAGCGTGTTGCACTGATACACACGGTCCCAGTCCCGGGGTTAGGGGAGTGTTGGTGCGCCCTTAAAAAATTTAAACCCCGCCACATTATGTTCGTGTCTGTTTCAAGTCACGAGACGGTAATGCAGTATTTCTCGTTTGTTTCTATTTACTATATTTGTTTGTTTTTTTATTTATTTTGTACATTAATCAGGCCGATAGATATTTCGTTTGTTTTACATTATTTATTTTGGGAATGGAAGACTATGCAGTTTAAATTTTACTCATTGTTGAAACCCGTATTGGTAATTTATGTCTCATTTGATCTCATTTGGAGGGTTGCCTCATTTGCAATCATATCACATCTTCTTTTTTTATATGAAATACTTTTGAAGTTTGTGGTACGTTGCAAGGAAAAAAGGGAGGATATAGGTACAAAACTTATAATGTAATAGGTATTAACCAGAGTAAAATACACAACAACAGATAATACTATATGGAAGCAGTAATAATTGTGAAAAAAAGCAACGAGTAGTCTATAATAAAACCTGAAGTATCCGCAATTCAATTTAATGTCATATTTGACTGTAGGGTTCTATTGCTTTGATTTGATACCTCACCCAATATGATAGTTTAAAAAAAAAGTATGGTCCTGCATGACACTTGATTTTTTACCTGAAATTGAAATTTTTCATAAGGTTAAGGTGCTCTTAACATTTTATATTTAAAAACTTAATTTTTGAAGTTTTGTTTATAAAACGTCGTTTTAGGATTTTTTGGATAAAATAAATCTTAATGATTAATGTTTATGTATAAAAACAAATATCAATAAAGCCAAAACAGTATCATTTGTATTTATGTAGAGTTTAGAAACATAAAAAAATGTCAAAATTGAAACCCTCCCAAATTGTGACCATATTCAGTCCTGAAGACAGGCATATTATTATAGTACACGATTACCTCTTTCCAATGATATATTATATAGGTGTGTGTTCGGTGGGGAGATTAAATTAAAAAAAATCTACTTTCAGTCACAACACTATTAATCATGACACATCATGTTTCAAAAATATTCTATTGAAACACCAAAAAAAAACAAAACTAAAGATTCTTGAAAAACCCAAGTTTGATAAAAAAAAAATCTCCCCTTTTGCGAGTGCAAATGGATGTCACGTTCTATGCTTTGGTGGTATTACACCTAGGTTGTGGTATTGATTGTAAGGGTTAACACATGTAAAAACACAATGCTACAAACGCAAAAGATATTTGAAATGTATCATTAGAATAATCATCTATAATACTAAAATAATGAGGTCCAATTTGTCAGCCGTCTTCGGGTAAAAACGACAAATTAAAGAATTCAACTCTATATATAGCTACTATAGGACAATGGTGTAGATTAACAATTACACCACTCCAGACCCTTTTGTTTTCCACATAATTAATATTGCCAATAACTAACAAGTTCTAGGTCGAATCCGATAGCGATACCAATAGTATATTCACCTGTTACCTATTACATAATCTGTACGTTCCGCATGTGACAGGCGCACCACCAAACTGTGTATTTAGGATTTTGCTATATACACTAATCATAATCAAAGGGCTGACACTACTAAATTCAATTATTGTCAAATCCGATCGTTCCCTATTGTAGTTTTATTCAGCAATCAGCAAGACTTTCTGAGATAACTAATATAGGACAATGATGTTGTTTAAAAAATACTCCATACATGGATAGCCAGGACCTTTTTTTCCAAATAATTAATATTACCAATAATTGATAAGTTCCAGGTCGACGGATTCAAACAGAAAGATTTGAAATCAGAGAAAACTGTGTATCTTATAATCGACATGACTTTATCAGATGATAAGACCAATTACTTATTTAAGACTTAGGCATAGTTATATACTTTAATTCAGTCACGGACCAGCGGTATCACGGGTGTGTACTTGTAATTTAAAAAATCATAGTACAAAACTTTCTCACTTTACTGAAAAAGATGAAAGAAGGATTGTTAAACGTTTAGTGGCACGATAAATGCATATATAGGATGACAGCATTTTGATTTGAGATGAATATGACGTGAAAGTAACTTTGAACTAGACCGACAAAAAGAGCCGAATTTAAAACGTGCCAGTTCTCAAGATAACAATCAACAGGGAATTTTTGTTACCCTAAAGAGACACGGTAATCTAGCTTTAAGTTTAGCAGTCTTTGCACTTAATTACTTGTTTAGCGGAAAGTCATCAAATACTAACTTTCAAGTCTTTGGTCAACACGACCAGGGGATAGTTGATTATTATAGTGTTAATGATAGAACTGATTTCATACAATTTACATACCTGCACATTATTTTGATTTGATGCACATCTATGACCTTTTCCGTGGAAATTTTTTCCCATTTTCTTCTTTTTTGTTACTTCCTTACTGCTTACATAAAACAAAATTTCACTATACACTTTTTTTTTAAAGTCTGATCAATAATATTTCTTAATTTATCATTTATATATAATTTTGATTCATAATTTGTGATATTGCAGTCTTTGTTATTCTTTTTGAAAGTAAAAAAAAACAGTTGTCCGAAAAGCTTTAATCTAAGTGTTAAATGCGAAAAAATCATGTGTTTGTAGAATATCGAAAAAAACAATGTTTTTATACATTTAGCTAAGGATTCTTTCTTATGAACATTTCAGGGTTTCTGTCCATCATGTTATGAAAATCAATAGTTATTGTTGTAAAACAAATCTGTTACTTCTGATTAACCTTACGGTTGACGTTGATATTATCTGTGCTTGCATACTTAAATTTACAGTACTGTTTAAAAACATCATATTTAAGTGATAAGCTATGCACGGTGAGTGGCAATGATTCAGAAATTCTCAATAATCATTTAATTTGTGTTTTTAGTAAGATTTTTGAATTTTGAATATTGTGGGTGCATTTTAATTCTATTTAAGCTCGAGTACATAATCGATGAATTCATATTTGAATTTGATAACAGTTGACCAACTATGTTACTTGTCCGACAGATAAAGGACGTATATTATGACCCTTTGTCAGATAGTGTGCTGATACTATGGAAAACTCAATTCGGTCTAAAAAGTTATGAACTATAATTTCCTTGGGTATAATGTCAAGAAACAAAAATAACCCTGTTTACAAATTGAAAACATAAATGATACATACATGACATAAACGATCTCTTGAGGTTCAGCTACATTAGGCAATTAATTATATTTTTTGTTAATTGATGGCAAGATATATATTATTTGAAAATTTAAGAAACTACGCATGCACTCAATAACATAAACAAAACGTTCGGATTATGTTTTTAATGAACAAACCACCTCAAATGTGTTTTCCTTTCCCTTTGTAAGTATGATATATCATATCACAAATGACATGACTCATAAGCACATGTAAAGCACAACAAATACAAATAACGAGCCATCAAAATATTTCTTGCTTATATATTTAATAGCTTCAACCCTTTTAAAATCCGAATAATTAATACAGAATTGTTTTCGAAAACCCATTTTGTTTTGAGAATGGTCCCAATCATCTATCATAGTTTTGTAGCAATAGTAGTATCTGTTTTTAAAAAATTTGTCTTAAATACAGACATTTTTTCTCCATCTTCATCTGCAATGTAAATCTTTGACCAATCGTTACTAAAACAGAATGCAAGAGGATCAGAAACATTATCTTTCAATAATATGTCACTAGACTTCCAGCTGTTGAAAGTTTATGAATGTTATTCGATTCACTACCCAAAACGTAAATGTTCCCAAAGATGTCTACGGTTATATTGCGTGCATTTCGAAAATTATGTGCTGCATAAGTAAAAACTGGATCGCCATCTGGTGTAATACAATGTACTTCGTGACCGACTGAATAACAAATATTTCCATTTAGGTAAACGCAAATATATTTTATTGCAATATGATTGTGATGAAGACGTATTTCTCTTTCAAAATATCCATTATCGTCGAAGACCTGTATATTACCGACAGTACCTACAAAAATGTTATCCTTAGATGCAGCAATCCCACCACTTTCGCTCTGCTTCACTTCAATTGTCTGTATAATACTACGTTCTATTATGTCGATAAACAGTATGTATGGTTTATATTTACTAGACATAACTGCAGTAGTTGTTTCCGGTATTATTTGTATATTCCAAGGTGAATATGGAAAACTCATTAGAGATTGATATGCATCGTTTGCCAGACAGAAATAAACATTTTTCGTATTTACATCACAGAAAATCAACGTGTTACCAACTGACATTGTGACGCTAGTGACTCCGCCCAACTCATTACCTTCCATGTCAATGTCATAGAGGTGGACCAGAGATGTAGCCTGGCTTTTCAGATCGACTGGAACCTGTGACTGACGCTGTTTATTCGGGATGAATGACAAAGAAAAAGGTGTTTCATTCTTTTGTATCGCACCGATATATGCTAAATTTTCGTATAATGGGCTTTCGACAAACCGTAAACTTGTGTCTACAAATGATTCGGTAAGCTGCTTAACTTTGTATTCAATACCATCTACAATTGGTTTGGATGAATGGATTGACACAAACATTTGTTTGTCAGAACCATGATCTCTAACAAATTCCAATTCTTCCTTTACAGCTTCTGAGGATATCACCAATTCACCTACATCTTTCTTCTGCTGTTTAATACAAGTTACGTATTCTCCTTTCATGTCAGCTAACTGCTTGCGATGATGTTCTTCTAATGATTCCAAACGGTTAATTACCTTTTGTTTATTAGATGCTAATTGTTTCAATATTTCTGTCTCTTCTTCTTCAATTCGACTATAGTTTTCATTGCAACTGTTTATAAATTTTTCTAAAACTTCTAAGATAAAGCACAACTGGTCTTCAGAATCCTGTAGTGTTTGCGATTGTTTGGAATTATTAGATGCAATATCAATTGATGTGACGTTCTTGCATGCTCGGTGATCCTTTGGCAAACAATCCTTACAACATAGTACATCGTGATCAACACAAAAGTAGTCAAAGGGTAAATATTGATGCGTTGCACAATTATAGGAAAGATTTATTTTTTTCGGTATTTTAGTTATCTCTACCAAATGGTGATTGCGTGACATTTTTTGAACTTTGTGTGCCTCTGTACATTCAAAACAGAGTGTTTCCTCACATTCGTTACACCATCGGAATGCTGTTGCAGTTAATCCACGCGCATGACATGGTTCACAATATTGGGCTGCCATATTTCTACAATAGGAATGATTAAAAATTAAAAACAATATTGTGAGTTATAGAGTTGGTAAAAAGTTTTTTTTTAGAAAATAATACTGAAGTACGGAAAGATATATATTTAAAAACTTTTACAGATAAATTGTCTGAAATGAGCAGAAAAAAGTAATTGTTTGATACATGTATTAAAAACACACGACCAGTCCCCTGTGTATTAAAGGGCTGAATAATATTTTCCAATTGCCTTGAGATACCGAAAGAAAATCACAAGGCCTCCCTTGTATACCAATGTACAGTAAAATGTTTAGACGTCTTTTGATCTTTCTTCCTTTGATGTAAATTTTAATTGAAATGTTTAACACACATACATTTTATGACCTCGATCAAACCCGTTGTAATGCAATGTGGAAGACAATAATCCCTCTCTATCTGATTACTATAAAACCATAATCGCCTTGTCATCTTCCGTTGTCAAAGAAATGTATGTGCATTAACCACTCAGATATATTCACGAATAAAATAATGGTTAAAGCTCATCCTCCTCTGTCTTATATTGAATTTTTTTTTATTTACTAGCAGAATGGCAACTGGAACATTTACCCTATATGACCTCATGTTGAATTCGACTATTTACCGGATTCTTAACAACATAAGAAATATGACGGGAACCACATGTGGAGCAGGATATGCTTACCCACCTTGCGCATCTGCGACCATCCCCGGTTTTTGGTGGGGTTCGTGTTGATTAGTCTTTGGTTTTCTATGTCGTGTTTTTGTGCTATTATTTGTCTGTTTGTCTTTTTATTTTTAAAGTCATGGCGTTGTCAGTCTGTTTTCAATCTATGAGTTTGACTGTCTCTCTGGTATTTTTCGCCCTTCTTTCATTGTTGTAGGTACATTTACTTATCTTAAATATTGTGGACGAAACATTACGATACTAACGGGTCGACAGGGATTATTGTTTCAACTATTGTCTTATCGGGGCCTTTTATAGCTGACTATGCGGTATGGGCTTTGCTCATTGTTGAAGGCCGTACGATGACTTATAGTTGTTAATGTTTGTGTCATTTTGGTCTTTTGTAGATAGTTGTCTCATTGGTAATCATACCACATCTTCTTTTTTATATTATAAAGCATTGCTCTTAGTATTTTGTTCTATTCACAAATCTTATAAAAGTAAATTCATATCATGTCTAATTGAAAGAGTTTATCGATGAATTCTGATGATAATGGAAAATAATAATTAAATTCCTATTATTCATATGATATTTTGCCCTTTGAATATGTTCTCTAATTCTTAATGAGTAATATATGTTCTACAATTCAACTACTCCTTGCCTACTTACAAATATTCAACAGATAAAGGACCGTTTAATATTTACCTTTGAACTTCATAATTTTTTTTTAAATGTGACAACTTATAGATTATCTACCAAATTTGACAATATGTTTGCTAACGCTAATGTTCTAGTAGTTTTCTAAGGTTTATTTTCAATTATTGAATTTAGAAAAAGGGGTAGTATAAAATCATTATGACATTTGTAATAATAAGTGGGAACATATTTCATGTCACGTTCGATTTGTTTATTAATTCTAGCATTCTTATTTAAAAGATGAAAGGCTCGGTTTTATCAAATCCTTTGGAATCCGTTTTGTAAATCTATGTAGTGGAATAAACATGTTCTAACATAAGTACTTTTTCTGTTTGAAAGCAGTGGTTCATTTTAATTGGCTGTCTTTCCTGTCTTTGATGTTAATAGATTTAATGAAACTTACTAGTTGAGAAAATGCATTTTGATATTTCTATTTTCGTCTTTAGATTTAAACAAAAATAAATTGAACGTCACGTTATGACACTTTTAGAAATTTATTATTTCATACTTACATTAAACTTAAATATTCTCATTTGCCTAAACTTTTAAATTTGTGAAGTGTTTTTATTTTAAATAATGTATTGCATGTACTTTGAATGAAAAGAAACGTTACACATATCATTTCATACGAGTATAAACTGGCATTAAGTCACGTAAGACTGAAAAGGTCGTAGCACATGTTAATATTTAAAAATGCATGCCGAAGTTATAGGAAATTAAAAAAAAAATAGTAGCAAATACAGCTGTTTCTCAAACCACGCCTCTTTTGGGGAGATCTAGAATATTTAAGAAAAATTAATTTTGTTTACATACTGGTTTCCAATTCTGATCTGTATGTTGCATCTAATAAAGACATAACTTGGGAATGTTACCAGTAAATATACATGTACATATTTTTTTTATTGATATATGTGGTAATCTTTAATTCGAGGTAAGGATAGTTAAGAAAATTAGTGTCAGTTTAAAATCTGAGAAGTTCAGAACAAATAAACTTTGAAAATATGCCGCACAGTCTTATATTTTGACCTTTGAAAAAAATTGTAGTGCATAATATGAACTTTCAATTGTAGGATCAGAATTTTTTCAAAACTTCATGTAAAAGTGGTACAGTTTCCAATTCTTTCTCTGCATTTAAAGAAAAAGATAAACATTCAGTAGAAACAAAAATATTTACACATGAAAATTCGTAGATAGAAGGTCAAAATGCAACTGATGCATAAAAAGTGAATATACTCAGTAATGCTTGTTTTGACCATATATTGCCAAAATGAGATTTTTTTGCAGAATTTCTATCAAATAAAAGTTTAATTCCTTGAGTTTCGTCCTTTTTGATATTTGGCACCATCAAATTATTCAGGTAAATTGCCAAAGTACAGATTCTGATTTTATCTCTTGTGCCATAGAACAACAAGACCACAGCTACGGCTTGGTGCATTTCTTTTAGACAATAAATAGAAATTAAAAGTCCTCTCCCATCTGCTCTTTCTCAATAATGATTTTACAGTACTAACTTTGAGACAAATTATGTCAAAATTTTAGAAATGTCATCACCTCGAACATAAAATATGGACACTTTGATTTTTAGAGGGTCTTCAATTTATTTATTTTTTTGAAAGCTTCCGATATACTTCTTTTTAACCTTTTGTAGCTGGTCCAAATCACTACTTTACTTTAAAATTAGTCACTCAAAATTTATTTTTAGTATAGTTCAATCCCCCTTCTTGCTACGTCAGTCATAAAACAAGAAGATACAAATTTCGAATAGGTATAAAGATTGACAAATAACACACTACATACGAGGGACTAAATTTGCAGGCAACGAAAATTAAGAGACGATAACTGTATTTCCGAACCATATTTGTTCTGGTCCTATATTGTTTGTCGTATAAGGTGAAAGGGCATGCATTTAACACAACACATATCAAAATATTCATATATCAAATACCCACAATTCGGTTATCCCTGAGTTCTGTCTTGTTCAAGGTTATAATTTTAACCTTTGGGTTGCGGTGATAGTTTAACATATCAGTCTCTTTCACGATAAACATTTATAAGTCAATGATTTATAAATGATTAATAAGATATCCCAGATAAAAAGTCCAGTATCATGGGAACATAACAAGATTAGAACAAACTAGGGTCAGCATATCAAAGAGGGTTACAGTAAGGGAATTACTCTGACCAAGTCAAAGTACCAATCATACATTTTCAGCACCGATGAAAAATATAATCAAACGCATGCTTTACATGCATAGTCATTTACCGTCAGACGTCGAATAATTGAAATAAATTATGTCTAATTTTGGCTGTGTTTGTTAAAAATCAAATTGTTTTAAGTGTTTTAAACGCTGTGTTCTTTTTTATAAGTCAAAACTATCCTTTCATCAGTTTTGTCAAGCAAATAATAGTAACAATAGAAAGTTGTTTTAGTCAGAAATGTGGGAATAGTGTACTCAAATCGTACTTTCTAATTAATTTAGACTGAAAATCTAACAAAAAAAACTTAACCATTCACCTGTGTATAATATTCCTGGAATTGGTTGATGATTTTTTGAATTTTGGAATTTATAAACACTTCACTGCAGTATAATCCTATAACATTAATTATTTATCCCTTATTTTATTGATTTTGTATTTACATTGTAATATATATCAAATGCATTCGTTCAGTGTATGTTCACTAATTAAAAGCCATTTCAATTGATATTCTATAATGTGTCTTTCTATGTTGTGATGTCATTCTATTGTTTCAGATAAGGGGAAGAATTGGTACCATTGAAACGTTTCAATCATTTAAAACCGCTGCATCCGTCCTAATTTAGGAATCTTATGTTCATTATTTGTCGTTTAATAAGTGTTTCTGGTTTTAATATAGATTAGAACTTTGGTTTTCCCGTTTGAATGTTTTACACTCTTAATTTATGGGACTCTTTATAGCTTGCTGCGCAGTTTAAGCCAAGACTTTTTGTTGAAGCCTAACTTTTACCTAATATGATTTACTTTTATAAATTGAGACTTGGATCCAGGGTTGTCTCATTGGCACTCATACTACATCTCCTTATATCTACTAACCAGAGCTTATAAAAATCATAGAAAATAGCTCCACGTTTAGTAACAAATGTGACACAGATGGCATTGATTATCGGTTTACTCACTAAATAATCTGTTATCAAATATAAGTAGATATTGATTAAAAATGTTCTCAGTTTTTACTGTAATAATGATTAACAATTGTTATTTTTATTTTGATTCAATAGAACTCGAAATCTTCTGTGAAGTTTGAAACGATTGCCATGAAAATAACAATATATATAATAATGTACACTTATTTATGCAAATTGATAAAACCAAATGAATCTTAAATTGAATATTATCAATATTATATTAAGATTAAAATGTCGGATTCTAAGATTATCAAAACAATTAAGAATCAGTGGTAATACTTGAAAACAATATGTACTTAATGAAATTAACTGAGGGAAACAATTCTGAATATATGATTATACATCAGTTGTAACAATAACATTGGTGATACATGTGATTAGTATCAATACGAGAATGAAAATCCCTTTGTTCATAATTAATTATAGATAAGACAATACTCGGTCATATTTTATAAAGATGTTAGCCCGAGGCTTTAAATCTTCATAAAACATGACTAAGTATTGTATGACCAATTTAGATCATATTCATATTCACACGTTTGAGTGACCTTACAGAATTATCCTTTCCCATTATCATATTCAAAGTATTTGATATAGATAATGCTCATTTTAATGGATGGAATTAAATAGCTCTGACAAGGCTTGTGAGTACTTAAAATGTACATGTTTTTCTTAGGCTTCGGGTAAACTTTAATACTTATATAGAATGTTAGACAGGTCGAATATAATCAACATACCCGATTTTTATTGTTTTTATTGTAAAAAGCACACAATGCTATACTTATTACTTTTTTTGATTTTTTGATTTTTTTCGTTTTATAAAACTCACTCACATATTTGAATTCAGACCATTCGAGATTAAATGCTGTAACTTTTTATTGATAAATGTACATGTATTGTATTTTTCGAAAAAAAAACAATTCTTTGCTTCACATATCAGCAGTCTGTAGATATAAAAAGATGTGGTATGAGTGCCAATGAGACAACTCGCCATCCAAGTAACAGTGTATCCAAGTAAACCATTATAGGTTAGTTACGGTTTTCAACACGGAGTTTGGACTCACACCAAACGGTAAGCCATAAAGGGCCCCAACATTACTAATGTTAAACCATTCAATCGGGAAAACCAAGGGTCTAATTCATTGTTTTCTTGAAAGAAAAATATCAGGTTTTTAAATTTAATCAATATTATTTAACCCACATATTTATCCCCATTTCATTTTCTGTTTCTTCAATACATGTGTACCATTACAAAATGTATAAAAAAAACTAACAATGTTTTTTTTATTGTTTTCTCTTTCATTTTTAATCAATCGGCTATTTTCCCAAGGACAATGCTTCAGGGGATTGTACACTTCGATAGTGCAGTTATTGAGAGTTCACTTTCATAATAAATATTCAATGAAAAGTCATTCATGTAAAGCATTTCATAGTGCATGGAAAACCATGTTCTATGACAACTAGAGGGGAAAAGTGACTTTCTTGGTACGAGAAGGGACGAGTATGTTTAAAGTACAAACTTATAATATTGTAAAGTTTTTAGGGCTCATATGATCTTTTGGTTGATTTTATTCAAGAATGTGTTTCATTGTCAGTGCAGGGTTTATAATTTATGAATAACCTCCCTTTAGACATTTCTTCAATGCCTTTGTCTTAGTTATGTAAGGACTTGCTTTTAATTAAGACAATTTTAATAAACTTTGTCTTAGAAATTATAGAAGTTATACTATGAGGAATTATCGTTTTGTTTATTTACGGTTCCATTAAATAACTCAAAAATCAGATTTATAATTAGAGTGTATACCTCCACCAATTTTATTTCAGCTATATGCAATAAATACTAAGGCTACTCAATTTACTAAAATTTAATTGTTTAAGGAAATTGCTTTTAATATAAAGTTCTACAGGAAACTATATTTCCTGTATGTACCGGTATATTAGAAAGAACCATTCTTACCAACTGCGAATACAGTAATATACGTTTTGCTGTAATACATAAAGATTATATATATAAATAAACTCATCATAGATGCTAGGACTAAATTTGGTATACGCCAGACGCGCGTTTCTAAGTTTCTTTTTTTTTTCTTTTTCATTAAATAATTTGTTAATGGCATGATTTGAATAACAAATAAAAATCAATGAATATATTTATTCTTATTTAATTTTATGGACATCCCTCAAAACAAAATACTAACATATATACAGTTGCAGTATTTAATGAATAAAACTCGTAAATCCTGATTGAATATTAGTACAAAGAAGATGAAATAAATTCACAATCACAAGCGTCTGATTCTATACATAAACCAACAATCATAATTAAGATTTGATTATTTGATGATTCAACCATCAAATAAAACACATGTCCCAACCAACACCAAAGGTAAACTCATGTAATGGTGTAGGGTTATCAGCTCATAGCCCTCACGTAGCATCCGCGCTGTTACTTATCCAGTACAAATTAAGTGATTATAATATATTATATGTGCAACTTACTTATCCACAACGTAATTACACAGTAGGAGCGGAGATTAAAAATGACATTTCAAAAACCTTGACTCTTTTGATAAAGACCTAAGCGTGGACACTAAAAATGAAAAAGAAAAGAAAATGGAATATTTTAATATAATCCATTTTTTTTAAATTATTTTAAGAAGGTGTTCGGGATGAATAATTTTAAACAAAATATGATATACACAGTTTTAGAAGTCCTTGACCAATAAGGTATTTTTAAAAAAACAGATTTGTTTTACCATTTTAACAAAAATAAAACAAGCGAGTGGAAGAGGCAGTGCTAAAAAGATGCCATAGACATTAATGATGAAATACTATCGCAAATTTCCTAATATAATCTTAAAATTTTGTCAATCGGATGAAATGCTTATATTGATAATTGCATAACGGGAGTTATTTGGATGTTGTCAACTTACTCGTCTGTGTTAGATTAAGTTTCCCATTCACAGCAAAACCAAACCTTAAATTTGTTTCTTCATGTTCTATTAGTCATGAAATCTAAAATTGTACCGATTTCACTTGCGAAGTTATTTAAATTATAAAAAACATGTACATGCATGCATCGGAAGGGTCTTCCACTAATAACGATACAGTTTAATAGTATATCGTAACTGATAACAAAATAGCCTACTTTGACATGTAACAAGAGAGGTTTTTATTGACATTTATTCAAATCTAACTTAAAATTATCTAACTTAAATTCGTTTATCGAATTGTTGAGATAAATGCTGTCTGATTTGAAATCTTTGATCTCACCACGGTATTTGTGTATTTTACCGTCGTATTAATTGATTATTTCTATCTTCATACCTCGTGAAGTTGCATTAAGCATGTTAAATGTCAAGAAAGATAATTCGGCCATACCAATTTATTTTTCAAAATTACATAAATATTAAGATATGACATACCAAAATTATAAACAATGATTCTGAATTTGGACAAACATATATAAAATTTGGCAAGTTTATACGCGTCTAATTATAAGTCAACTAACCAATTTGTACATTTTGACCAATGCATAACATAATTGTACATTAAATAAGATCAAATGTAATTTAGTACAGATAAAGAGCTTTTCACTCTTAAAGTACATAAAAAAATATATCAAAAAATCAAACAGTTTTAACCAATGCTCGCAATCAATTCTTCTGACACGCAAACAACAACTTAGGCTTCTGATAACAAAACAAGCCCTACCGTACACCAAATGTCGATTGAAGAGAATATTTCACAAAGCAACGTCAAAAAATCAAGAAGACATGATCATATTCAATGCCGAATCAATCAATAGTTGAAATCTATTAGAATAAAAACAATAATAATGATTACTTCATATTTCATTTAATTATATATAAGTGTATAATTGATACTTTAGCATGTCTATCTCAAACATACGACACGCATTGTTTGTAGCACAATATACTAAATGTTCTTATAGGACTAGTATGCTAACCTAACGAGATACATGAGATATAAAATTCCTAATACTTTTTTGAATAATGTTATTTGAAAAATCTGTTTACGACAAGCAACTTATTAAAGTTCCTGCACTTAGAGAAGTTTAATTTCAACAATAATTTTGATTAGTGATCAAATGTATCAAAAAATAAAAAATCTGATATCTTAAAAGTGGAACGAAAGATACCAAAGGGACAGTCACACTCACAAATCTAAAACAAACTGACAACGCCATGGCTAAAAGTGAAAAAGACAAACAGACGAACAATAGCACACATGACACAACATAAAAAATCAAAGAATAAACAACACGATCCCCACCAAAATCTATTAGTGCTCAGGAAGGGTAAGCAGACCCTGCTTCACTTGTGGCACCCGTCGTATGGCTCATGTGATAACAAATCCGGAAAATAGTATAATTCGGTAGGTCACATTCATTACTGATAGTTTTGTTAATTAAACAAAGGAATAATACAAAAGGATAAAAAGACCCAACTGTGGTGCCCTTACTGTTTTGATAATTATAAAAAAAAGCCGATAAATTCTCTTTTGAGTACTGGAAAATAATCGTGACATTTTTTCGGTCGAAAAAGCTAAACCAACTGGGAGAAAATTCATTTCGTGTAATCAAGACAACAGTTATGCTTAATATACGAAAAAAAGAAGTCTACTTCAATAGCATTTTATAGCCGCGAATATCGATACTTTGGATGAAGTTTGTAATTACCTTTACCATGTTTACCGTATGCATCGTGCCATACATTCATCAACAGCAGCGCAATGTCAGGCTTTGAAAATTCTTATTAAATGTTATCAGGATGAAGAGGACTTTCTTGTCAATAACCCTGTTACACGTTTATTTGACATAAAAAAAAGAAATGATGGGATATGATTTATTGAAATAATGAATTCAAGTATCATTTTCATCCTGCATTGTTTAGCCGTTTATTTCTATCACCAATTACTTATGACACTTCTGACGACACAATATTCGTAAGGCAACGATCTTCCTTTTTGATGATTGTTCCGCCGTATCATTTTGACTTGCAAACTTCTGATGGAATTATTTTTATCCTGATTGAAATTCTGATAAAGTTTTTGTCAATGATTATAAGAAATTCTCAAAGATTCTGGACTTGCGTTTAGGCTTCTTTTAGTCTCACAAAGTCAGAATCATGTTTTGTTACGATATTTTTTTTATCAAAATTGCGAAATTCCTCGTGAAAACACAATGGCTATTTTGAAATGGCAAAAGAATCAATTGACTGATTCTTAGAGTTTAGTTTTGCTTAATGCAATTCGTTATACCTATTTAACTTTAAAAAATAAACAATTTTCAATTTTGACCATCGATAAATTTTGAGATGTATTTGCGTTTGTATGTTGGTTAATAGATATAGGAAGATGTGGTGTGAGTGCCAATGAGACAACTCTCCATACAAATAACAATTTAAAAAGTAAACCATTATAGGTTAAAGTACGGCCTTCAAGGCCATTTCGCGTTTTCGCGTTTTCGTCATTCATATTCTGTTGGGCGAAAACTCGAAAACGCGAAATCGTTTAGTCAAAAACTCGAAAACGCGAAATCGCAAAAAAGCGAAGTCGAAAAGTCGAAAACGCTAAAACGCAAAGTCGAAAACGCATAATCGATTTCGCGTTTTCGTCTTCGCTTTTTCGCCTATATAACGAAAAGAAACTGTGACAGACTTTAACACGGTGACCTAAAGTTATTCATTTCTGTGTCATTTTTAGTCTTTTGTGGAGAGTTGTCTTATTGGCAATCGTACCACGTCTTCTTTTTTTTTTTTTTATATCAAATCATTTTCCGTTCACTTTTTCCGTAAAGAAATGAGGTTGCATTTTGTTTTTTACATGTAGCTTTTTTTTTTTTGCTTCGAATAACAGGGCAGAGCTTTAAGTTTCAGTCGATATACACGCCATCTTGAAATAATTACTCGTCAAATATAAATTGGTTGCTTCATGATGTGGCTGATATTCAGCAACAACTATTGTCTTAAATGAGATAAATAACTACAAACTGTTCTCTTCTGAGGATATTAAGCCATCAAATGCCGGAAAATTAACTATAATGTGTATTACATTTCAAATCAAATGTTATTAATTCATGGTCGTTTTATTATGCATGTATTACACACTGAAACTGAAAATTGAAATATCAATCATTAATACGTCTTTATTTGCATTGCTAATCTGCAATATGCATGATTTGTTTGCTATAAAATGTTCCTGTACAATGTTTTCAAAAATGCTTTAAATGTATTTTATGACTTTTGTCAATCTAGGCACACCTCCAAAGAGACACACCTCGAGAATGGTGTCTATATATTTGTACATATTTTAATTTTCAACAAGTTTAGTGAACAAAATATAAAAAGAATGGATGTATAACGCACACTCTTTAAGTAGAACAAAAAACTAAATATTCATATAACATTTTTATATCAATCAATATATAAAAATACTACATTTCAAATACTTAATCAACAACCCGATGCAGACATATTACCCTCAGTTCACATCCAGCATCCAATGGATATTACCTTGAATAAGAATAAAGCGAAGTAGTTCAGAGCTTTTTAAAAAGCTAAAACTTATAATTTTCTTAATTTTTAAAGTGTATATCACTAATGCGTTTTGTTTTAATCTATGTAAAAAAAGCGTTTACCAGAACATAATAGGTGTTTGCACATAACGTAATTGGTGTTTGCACATAACGTAATAGGTGTTTGCACATAACGTAATAGGTATTTACACCTAACGTAATAGATGTTTGGACATAATGTAATAGGCATTTGCACATAGCGTAATTGGTGGTCCAACATAATGTAAGCGTTTTTGGACATAACGTAATAGTGTATGTACATAATTATGTAGTTGTTCTACATAACTTAATAGGTATTTGCACATAACGCAATAGGTGTTTGCACATAACACAATAGGTGTTTGCACATGAGGTAAACTATGTTTGCACATGAGGTAAACTATGTTTGCACATAATGTAAAAGGCATTTGCACATGATGTAATGAATGCTCACAGAGATTATCAGTTGTTCGGCAAAACGTATAGAAATTATACCATGATGTGTTGTGTTTTTCACTGGAGATACATATGTATACACACAAAACAACGCCAAAAGACTATTATATCATGAGGTATACATAGGTGTATCAAAACAAAACCTTTAGAACATTCGGCATAACAATCACATTTGAGACAGGACACAATTTTTAACTGACTTACGTAAAAGAAGAATAGACACAACATAGATAAAATATGAGAGAATGTAAAGGGGTTAATCATAAAGTTTCGAAGTATTCACAGAATATAGAATATATAGTAGTTAAAGCATGATGTAATGCCTATTGTACACAACAAAGTTTAGCAATGACACATCACTCTACTGTTTGACCAAACAAATAACTAATTTGACATAACACAGAGATGCCGTGTCATGAAATACAAACATTTGCACATAGCATAAAGAAGAAACGACAGGACGTAAAGACAAAGCGACAGAACACATTAAATATATACAATATAAGACAGTTCCGGCGTTCCATAAATGAATGTTTCTTCAGTGATGATCGAGATCAAAACATTTGAAAATCAAAAGCTTAATAAAAGTTTAAAGAGCTATTAACAAAAAAGAAAAAAGAAAAAAAAAAAACAGTACAGCCGAAGCCGGGCAAGGAATCAAAGCTTTGCACGATGGAGATCCATTTCCTCATTTTGTGTAATTTCAAAAATTTGTAAAGTCATCATAATAAGTAAAAGTCAGTATTTTTAGCTTGACATCAACATGCATTACAAATAAGTTGTGATATGATATAATTTTAATAGCGGTACTCTAACTAACGATCAAGAACAAATTGATTTCAATTTTGAAATCGTCTTTGAATACATACAACATGAAAATCATAGTAATGTCCCAATTTCTGAATGATACAATTTGAGAAGACAATTTCATATAACTGATGATTTTGTTGAATCTTAAAATAGAATAGCAAGGCTATTTAACCGTGTCATATATCGGATCAATATTTTGAGCTTTGGACACATGAATTGATTTAAAACTTTGTGCATAATACAACTACAATCATGCTTATTTCAAAGAAGTTTTTTTCTTGAAATATTCCAATTAAATATTTCTTTCATTTAACATGTTTAACTCACATGATGCTGACAAAACGTAGACTTATGACTGAATGTAATCAAAACTATATTCAAGCAACATGTAAACATTGATTTTAATGGAACGGGGTAAAGTTATGATCACCTCAGTAACACTTCACCGAGTTAAATGAACACGGCTCAAACATCGAGCATTTATCTTTTTTGTTTGGTGACGGCGGTGGGGAGGCAGCATGTGCTATATTTCCCATAGCAAAGAGTTTGCCCTATTTGTTGAATTTGATTTATTCCAATTATTCTAAGGACGAAATTTTTTCACTTATACACTAGGACTCACGAAATGTTCGGTTTCAAAATATTAACAAATGAGATACATTTTGATATCCTTTTTTTGAATAAAAGAAACATTTTTTTTTGGCAGGCGATATAAATGGAAATATAATACTTACGAGATCTATCATCTGAACAGCATAGCGAAAATGAAATTTGAAATTGAAGAATGACATTTGTTACCTCTAGAACATGTGATAGTAGTAATGTATGATAGATATAATATTATGTAAACATATCTTATCATAAATATTAGCTTTAAATACATCTTTCCCGACTAATCATTGAACTAAAGAGGTAATACACACGTCATCTAAGGCAACAATAGCATTCAGACCTTTGAAACAATAAGCCACGATCGTATATAGATCTCTGAAAAGATCGTAGTGCGTTGTTATAGATTGCAGGGCGGCGTGGTGATGTCTTCATGCTCGTGATGAGCGTGGACCACTTTTGAGCATGTTTAAAACAATCGTAGTGCAGTCGTGGGTAAATAAGGTCGAAGTAGAAGCTTGGTGAGAGCGCAGTTAGCATGATAAGGTCCTTGTAAGATCGCAAAGGTTGCTGTACCATCGTTGCAAAAGCGTCATTTTAGTTAGATATACGGCGCAACGATCTATGACCCCACTACAACCAAACCATGCTTCTCCTTCGACCATACTACGTTTATACCACGCTGTTCAAGACCATAGCACGTTCATTCCGTCCTCTTACGACCTAATTACATCCATATAATAGTAATAGTAATAATAATAATAAGAAGAAGAAGAATTGAATTACATAATAACATTAAAAGGAACAATACAAATCCAATAATAATGGTAAGAGATCAATGTTATACAATTTAAATTTAATAAAATTGAGAATGGAAATGGGGAATGTGTCAAAGAGACAACAACCCGACCATAGAAAAAACAACAGCAGAAGGTCACCAACAGGTCTTCAATGTAGCGAGAAATTCCCGCACCCGGAGGCGTCCCTCAGCTGGCCCCTAAACAAATATATACTAGTTCAGTGATAATGAACGCCATACTAATTTCCAAATTGTACACAAGAAACCAAAATGAAAATAATACAAGACTAACAAAGGCCAGAGGCTCCTGACTTGGGACAAGCGGGGTTAAACATGTTTGTGAGATCTCAACCCTCCCCCTTTACCTCTAGCCAATGTTGAAAAGTAAACGCATAACAATACGCACATTACAATTCAGTTCAAGAGAAGTCTGAGTCTGATGTCAGAAGATGTAACCAAAGAAAATAAACAAAATGACAATAATACATAAATAACAACAGACTACTAGCAGTTAACTGACATGCCAGCTCCAGACTTCACTGACTGACGGAAAGATTATGATTTCACCATATGAACATAAGGCACAATCCTTCTCGTTATGGGTTTAGTATCATACCATCATAACATATATGAGAAGAACATAACCCGTGTCATGCCAACAACTGTTTTTTGACTAAATGTATTTAGTTCCGATGCAAAGACCCTAAAAGTGAATCAATATTAACGCCAAAATATGCAATCTTTAATGACCTGACAACAGTATCGTAACTATATCCCTTCTTAATAAGTCTATTCAAAGGTTTTGTTAGTTTCTGAGGTGAATACTGACACCTTTGTGCTTTATAAAGAATATGTCCATAAAAAATTGGATGTGAAATACCTGAACGTATCAGAAGTCTGCAAGTTGAGCTATATTGACGAATGATGTCCTTATACCGATGATAAAATTTAGTAAATGTTTTGACTAGTTTGTGATATCGAAAACCCTGGTGTAATAATTTTTCAGTAATACATAAATTTCTCTCGTTAAAATCTAAAACATTATTACATACACGAGCGAATCGTACAAGTTGAGATATATAAACAACGTAAGATGGTGACAAGGGAACGTCACCATCTGAAAATGGTTAATTAACGATAGGAAATGAAAAATCATCTCATTTATCATAAATTTTAGTATTCAGCTTTCCGTTACTGATATGGATATCACAATTATTATATGTCATTACAGTACAATAGACATGTTACGAATATGTATAGTCACGACGCTGAGGTTGACAAATTACATTTTAAATGTGGGGCTGTGTCAAAACACAAAAGAGATTACCTGTGTATACATTGAATATAATTTAAAAACCTGCATTGATCCTTTTGGAGGAAATTCCATATGGAACGAATATTCAATACCATTTTTGCCATAAGAAATATGAGAAATAGATAGCAATGCAAAACATGAGAGAGGGGGTACGTTCATGTAAATGCAGTAAAAGTGCGGGCCACGGAGACATGGCGTACATACGTGTGTGAATTCTTCGGCGAGCCCTTAACAGGTCTTTCAAATAATCTAGTATTATAATCTATTTTATACCTACTCATGAATAAGTTTCTTACGGTAATGATTATAAAGTTATGAAAAGCAAACAAAGGAGTGTATGCATATCGATCCACTTGTTTACCACCTAATTTTTTATTTTATTTAACGGGGTCTATTTTAAAACACCTTAAACAGGAGTTTGTTTTACAATTTCAACTTGAAACATGTTGCATTATAGTTTTAGGAAATTTACTCGCGATCATATAGCTTCGAATACATGTATTTTTTCCCTTTATTTCCGTACAACATTGTCTTAATTTGAACAGTTATTGCTCAACTTGTAATTTCTTTATAAGGGGTTTGTGATTTATTGATTGTTGGTTGCTTTACATCCAGTGGCAAATATTTCATAACACCACTTTATGCAGATATTTGGTATTTTATAAATTCCTGAAACGGTTTGTGGAAATTCGCCAACCGTTTCATTAAAAAATGACGATAGTCAAATTAACACCGATGATCGATGGGTCTTTTCTCTATTTAAGATAACAATGCTAGGGGTTCTCTAAAAATATTTATGGCGTTTTATATCAAATCTGTTGGATGTGTACCTATTACTACTCTACGGAGGTACATTTTTTCAGGGAGGGGGAGGGGGCAAGTATTCAATTTGAAAAAGGCAGGACGGGAGTTTCGAGATTTAAAAAATGGCAGAATGAGCAACTTCACACAAAATAGGCAGGATGACAATTCATGTCAACAAAGGCTGAATAAACTAATAAAAAGTCCGGATAGAATAGGGCGACAAAGAGGCAGTAAATATATAACAAAAATGTTAAAGCCCGCAATACTTTTCATTAGCTTGTCCTAAGTCAGGGGCCTGTAGTTCAGTTGTCTGTCATATGTGTTCTTCGAAAATGTTTACCCCTACAGACGCCACCTACTTGGAAGATTAACCACGAGTAGAAAGAAGAAAATGTAAACAAATGAATTTTCTATATCAGAGTGTCGAATATATGTCATTAGAAGCTTAAGAAGACATCCGAGAGAGAAAAATCAACCAGACTATGGAGCTCTGTGTATGATTAGTGGAGCGACAGAATGAACTTTTTCAGGAACTGTAATACAACAATAAAACTAATATCTATTTAGCTTAATATGTATATATTATCAATCTATAATCGAATGAACTTGTTAAACTCTCAGCCCCCTTTTTCTAGCCCCCCCACTCCTGCACGAATACACTTTTCATGTCTTATGATAGCCAGAAATGATATCACAAAAGCAATTACCATCATAGGATGTTACATTATGATGTTCTAGATAAATGTGATTTGAATTTACCAAGACGCACAAGATTTGAATTTTACCTGTTTAAATTATAATCAATGTTTTCACACCGTCCCTTAATTTAAAGTATAATTTGTCAACCTCAGCGTCGAGAATATACCTTTTCGTAACATGTCTATTATTATGATAGTTTTTAAAAAGTATGGATATTTGTAGTTATTTTTAATTTATAGTACTGTTTTTGATTTTGTAATTGTATTTGGAAGAGCATTCCAAACTTTTGGTCCACTCTACAAGAAACTAGACTTATGCATCTCTTTACTTGGTTTTGTAATCATGACATCACCGGAAGACGAAAATCGCGTATTGTATTTTGGGTTTGAAGTAGCTGATAAAATAAGACTAGGCAAATATTCTGGAGCAAAGCCATTTTTGCAATATACATAAGTAATGATATATGCTAATGTATTCCCAAAGTAATAGGCACAATGTTTCATTGATTTAGTGACATAATTCACGTGAAGGTTTGGTGTAATCATTTTCGTCTAAATTTAATCTTGATGCCTTCTATTTACAGTTTCTCCATATTGAACAACAGTAATTGAAATGAGGTAAAACGTGATCGTTATAAAACAGTTCTCTTACTTTGTAATTTAAGTAATTCTATATCATTTTTAGAAAAGATTAAGAAGAGTTGACTGTATATATTAAGATAATCAACTAATGCTTCTCAATTTATTAACACAGATACAAAATATCAACAACCAGGCCACGATTTTGTTATTTAGGGAGCGGAGAGGAAGAATAAGAAGAAATTTTAGACGGAGTAGTTTCTGTGTAGTTATTCCTTTGTTTTTAACCGAAATGAGACTCCATTTTGTACATTTATATGGAACACGATGTTACCGTAATAATTGTGAGGGTAGTAAAATCGCAGGATGAACGTTATATGATCGTAGTAAGAACGTGCTATTATCGCAGTAGCAGCTTGCTGAGTTTGTGTTGTAATCAGATAAATCGTGGTATGGCCGTAGTGAGAACGCCATGAGTGTAGGAAGATGGTGATTATCGTTGTGATGTCGCAGAAAAAGCGTTGTAAGAATATGGTATAATCGTTGTAGAAGCGAAAAAGGGACGTAGTAGCATCGTAAAAAGAAATAAAAAAAAGTCTCTTTTGTCATGCTTCTCATACTGTGACTTCGTCAAGATCTGAATTTACTTAAGATCGCAGTTAGAGTGGTACGATCGTTGTCTAGTATGACGAGGGCTTAACACCAACATTCTCGTCCTGAACATGCATGACCCATTTGTTAATGGACGCTTAGCAACAATCAATCATTTTGAACTGTTCGTTAATAAATTTAGTAATTAAAAAGAGACTTAGGTTTAAACTTAATCAGGCAAAGTTGACCTTAGATGGATATAGATATAGGAAAACGTGGTATGAGTGCCAATTTTTATTTAGTCATATATTGATGGGTTCTCTTTTTTGAAAATAATATGGGTTTATATCGAATTTTTCTTATTGCTTACTCCTTTTCCTTAGATTTTTATTGTTCCTATGGTGTTTTTGTTGTCATTATCATATGTATATATATGTATCAATTACAAAATATTTGACTGTAAATACAAAGGTAGCTTGCAATGACATTTGAGTCCCTGTTCTTGATTCTTAAGACCGTTTTAAATCGAACCCATTGATTTCTTATACAATGTTTACCGTATTACTGCTAGTTACGTTATTTGGTAAAATGGTTCAGAACAGAAAGTTTGCTTTTATCAACATTGCTATATTTTTGTTTATTATTGGGAACAAACAATATAGTCCTTCACTTAATTACAGTTATAAACTAGAAAACTCTTTTTTTTAAAAGCTCAAGAATGACTTAAATCTTATTTACATTTTCACATGGACGATTTAACTTTTGTTTTCGGAGAAACACGGAAAATGCAACGATAATTTGAAAATTCAAAATATGATTGACCATCATAAATATAATTTTACAATTGCAAAATAGCAGATATTTGATCTGATCGTGTGTTCTTTTTTCTCTTGTAAAAAAAACCCCTATTTACTCGAAAAATGTGGACCGATTCTTTCGAAAAACACGAACACCGCCTGTGTTAATGCTAATGCTGATATCAATTTTATTGGAACTTTGTTGGTGGACAGTTTTCTCATTGGTGATCATACCTCATCTCCTTGTTTTCATAATGTAATACTAGTATTTCCCTTTTGAAACACTACTTAAACAATAATTGATTACATCGTCCTCGAATACGGTTATAATTCTCGTTTCCAAACCTATGTAAATGTAAGATTCGATATTGTTTTCATCTATATAGATAATGTAATTATCCTCATTCAGTTCACATGTTAAAGTAACCTTGTTCAAATTCGTTTACATGTTTTTTAATATGATCCTGCTGTTTTAATCATCTTTTCAACAATGCAGATAACGGAAATCCTGCAACTGAATTATTTTTTCCAAACTTAATATCTTTAAATTCCAAACGGTTGTGCAAAATACGGCTAAGGCAAGCTATTTCTGGGATAAGAAAATCCTTAGTTTTGCGTTCAGATCAAATAACTGTCATATTAAAAATAAGCAAAGACCCATCAAAACAACATCTGATAAACAAATTTAATAATACTTTTAGATATTTGGATGATATTTTGGCTCTCAATAATGACGACTTCAGTATGTATATTAATGAAATTTATCCTGCTGAACTTACTTTAAATAAAGCTAATACTAACAATGACCACTGCCCTTTCCTCGATCTTGATATCTATATCACTAACGGAAAGCTGAATACTAAAATTTATGATAAAACAGATGATTTTTCATTTCCTATCGTTAATTATCGGTTTTTAGATGTGACGTTCCCTTGTCACCATCTTACGGTGTTTATATATCTCAACTTTTACGATTCGCTCGTGTATGTAACAATGTTTTAGATTTTAACGAGAGAAATTTATGTATTACTGAAAAATTATTACACCAGGGTTTTCGATATCACAAACTAGTCAAACCATTTACTAAATTTTATCATCGGTATAAAGACATAATTCGTAAATATAGCTCAACATGCAGACTTCTTATACGTTCAGGTATTTCACATCCAATTTTTTATGGAAATATTCTTTATAAAGCACAAAGGTGTCAGTATTCACCTCAGAAACTTACAAAACCTTTGAATAGACTTATTAAGAAGGGATATAATTACGATACTGTTGTCAAGTCATTAAAGATTGCATATTTTGGCGTTAATATTGAGTCACTGATAAGGTCTTTGCGTCGGAACTAAACACATGTATTCTAAAAACAGTTGTTGGCATGACACGGGTTATGTTCTTCTCATATATGTTATGATGGTATGATACTAAACCCCTAACGGGAAGGATTGTGCCTGATGTTCATATGATGAAATCATAATCTTTCAGTCAGTTTAATTGAAGTCTGGAGCTGGCATGTCAGTTAACTGCTAGTAGTATGTTGTTATTTATGTATTATTGTCATTTTGTTTAATTTCTTTGGTTACATCTTCTGACATCAGACTCGGACTTCTCTTGAACTGAATTTTAATGTGCGTATTGTTATGCGTTTACTTTTCTACATTGGTTAGAGGTATAGGGGGAGGGTTGAGATCTCACAAACATGTTTAACCCCGCCGCATTTTTGCGCCTGTCCCAAGTCAGGAGACTCTGGCCTTTGTTAGTCTTGTATTATTTTAATTTTAGTTTCTTGTGTACAATTTGGAAATTAGTATGGCGTTCATTATCACTGAACTAGTATATATTTGTTTAGGGGCCAGCTGAAGGACGCCTCCGGGTGCAGGAATTTCCCGCTACATTGAAGACCTGTTGGTGACCTTCTGCTGTTGTTTTTTTATTTGGTCGGGTTGTTGTCTCTTTGACACATTTCCCATTTCCATTCTCAATTTTATTGTTAAAGACAAGAACAGAGTTGCTCCCTAGTTTATGTTAATTGACAGAAATCTTTACATTCCTGACTAGGTATTTATTCTGGAATAACAAATTGATATCGCTTTTCTACATCAGGAATATGTAGATTACCTTTTCTGTATTTGGCAAACATATGAGAATTTATGGTTCACTTTGCTCTTCAACGTCGTACTTTATTTGGCTTTTTAATTTATTTTTTATTTGAGCGTCACTCATGAGTCTCTTGTAGACGAAACGCCTGAAATTAAATTGGTTTCTCACAAGGTGAGGTGTTATCGCCTATATTCTTTTTTTATATACCAAATGCTGAAATGCCTTTCTAAATCAATGGATGCATTCTGCTGGAGCTGAAAAAGTCATTATATATGCTACTTATTTTGGAAACCCTACAATGCCTTCATTGAATACTGAATTCATTATATCTATGCATTGTAAAAATACGAGGCAACAGTTAACATTTACAAAACTGTAGTAGTGTTTCGCATGTTTCGAAACTGAGGTCTAGTCAAGGATTACGAGAGATTGTTTTATAATTTGGAAAATTTGTAGACGGTTGTTAACTTCTGTTATAACTTTGAATTTAATTTTAAATACAATGCAAATTTTAGATATTTTCACAGAAAAAGCTGGCAGAAAGAGGTCGAAGATTGAAAGCTGATGATGTCGAAAAAGTCTACTTGCATTATTGCAAATGTCAACATTGTGTTTGACAGTCTGCAAATTCTGCGATGATATAATCTCCAATTGAAATATAAAACTGTTATTTTACTATGTTTATGTTCATAATTCTAAAGAAGTGAATGAAATGACAAATTGGTCTGAATTTAAATCAAATTTGCTCTGTAAATTTCTTTTTTTTTCATTATAAAATGTAACCATCTTTAGTTCCGTAACTTCCTATCTGAATTAACATAATCGACATTTGTATTCATTGTATGAACTACTTGAAATATTTATATTTTTCAAAATGTCCATAATTGTTTATAACGAGTGCAAACTTACATGTTCCATATCTTACTTACCATTGACAAATATCTAAACAGTGTTTTTACTTCATCTAACCTGTAGTTAGAATTATTAAAATTTTCATAATTACCATTCAATACACCCGACTTTGTTATTTATAAACAAGTGGTAGTAAATTTACCTACTCGTTTAAGTTTATACATGTCTTATGTATTACTGTCGGACTCTAAGTAGTCTTAACTATAGTTCCCCTACATTTATTTGTTTTTACATAAAAAGTTTAAAAACGGCTGACTATAGTAATAAACAAATTTGTTACGGATGAAGTTAATTGTAAAAAATAGATTCCCGATGGGTAGTTTATATGTCTGGTATTATTCTTTTTTATGGATCTATGAAACTATGTATGCGTTTGTTATTATCTTGTCGGGTATAACGATCGTGCGATTGACAAGAGATTTTGATATTTAGTTTCGACTTCGTTATTCCTGCTTATTTGGGTACTTCATGGTTTACAATTATCACGTGGTTTAATTACCCGGGATACCTTCAAGATGAGTGATATCTTATTAGGAAGAATAAACTTTAGTTTTAATAAATTTTTGCTTTTCTATATTTTTGTAAAACAAATGGTGTAAACGGGAAAAAATCTGATGAAAAATCACTTGATTTTTATTTGAATAAATGTACAAATGTAAGAACGTAGTAAATATTAGAATATCACATTTTTAAAATAATTTAGAAATAAATAAAAGAGTACATATAACGCCTTTTTCCAGAATCAGAAATAAACTTCAAGAATTTTCAAAGCGGTTTGTGTTTGTTTGTACCGGCCAACACAAACACTGCACGGTTGTTTTTTGGATGAAATTTTAAATTCATCTATATTCAAGCCATGCACTGTACAGAAAGTCATGTAAACCAACATATCACAATCACATTACAGCTGAATGCTTCTTCTAAACATTTGAAGGTCCCTACTATGTATTTATTACATAAACTACACAAAAAACAGTAAAACATCGTTTCATCTCGGCCTCTAGTAATTGTTTTATAACTAATTGTTCAGTGTCCTTAACTTATATCAAATAGCTTAACATAAACTATTGTAATAAAATGTATAAAAATAGTGGAATAAATTATTTCTGGATGTTTTGAATAAATAACGTGCTTTTAATGGTCCTTTTGATTCTGTGGACAATTTTGACTTTTCTACTATTACACTACACTTCCACACAATCTTATCAAAAACAAGATTTCCTTTTAAATTAAATGGTCGTTTGGTAAATCTGAATGCAAATATAATTGCTGAAACTTATTTAAAGCCTTATTCTCTAATGAGAAAGTGATTTTATGCTAGATATACTTACTGAGGGTGTCTTCATATGATTTAAGCTGTTGATTTTCTCCTTAATATTTATGTACGTTTCGCCCACAAAGTTTATCGGCAGGTCGTATGTATTCTAATGGAAACTTATTACGCCTTTTTAATAGAAGTTTTGTTATAATACTGTAAATAATCACAGTTTGTGATCCAACTCAGTATAGACACGTCTAAATTGCATTTAATCGACGAAGTCAACAACACTTACCACTATTTTGATGATATTATATCGTTAAAAATCTATCATGATTTTTCTCAATATACTGCCGACATTTACCCAAAACAACTTACTTTAAATAAATCAAATCAAAACGGTAGTAAGTGTCCTTTCCTAGATTTAGACACTTTAGTTTTACGCGGGATTCTCACACTAAAATTCACGACAAAAGGGACGATTTTTTGTTCCCTATTGTTAATTTTCCCTTTTGAAAGGTGATGTTCATTTGGCACCACGGTGTCTATATTTCACAACTCGTTCGCTATGTCTGTGTATGTTGTGACGTTTTTGATTTTAACGAACGTAATCTATATATTACTGATAAATTATTAAGCCAGATATTTTGTTACCACAAATTACTTAAAACGTTTACTTAATTCTTCCATATGCATAAAGATTTGGTTTTGAAGTTGGGTTGAACCTGTAGACAACTTATTTCAAACGGGAGAGCACATTCTCAGTTTTACGGAAATGTTTTTACCGTGGCCAGAAACTAAGATAAGATCCTAATAAACTTATCAATCCTTTTAATAAACTTATTCTAAAAGGTTACTAATTCAACACTGTAACTAGATCATTGAGTATTGTTTTTTTGGTATTAATATTAATTTTGTTATCAGTAAATTAAAAGCAAACTAAATATTTTTGTTATATACATATATACATTCATAGATCTACAATGTATAGATACCTGTATCTTGACATTGCACAAGGTCATGATTTTCTCTGACTATTACATGTAATGACGTCTTGAAACTAAAATCATTTAATATTTGATGTGCACTGATTTATAATTAAGTTCCCTTCATAACTATTACGTCTTAGAAACATGATTTTTTAATATAAGTTGTTAGTGGCTTTGAACTAACTGTCAGTAATTGCGGGTACTCTCAAATCTGTACTACGTGTCGTTGTGTTATTGGGATGTACCAGTATCCGGAAACGTCAACTTTGTGTAATATTTGTATTTGTATCCATCTGATGAGTTAAGCCTTTTTCAGCTGATTTTTATGATTCGTTCTTATCTTGTACTGTTACACCACTGTCCCAGGTTAGGAGAGGGTTGGGATCCTGATAACATTCTTACCTCTACCGCATTTTGTATGTATGTGCCTGTCCCAAATCAGGAGGAGCCTGTAATTCAGTGGTGGTCGTTTGTTTATGTGTTACATATTTGTTTTTCGTTCATTTTTGGTACATAAATTAGGTAGTTAGTTTTCTCGTTTGGATTGTTTAACATTGTCATTTCGGGGTCTTTTATAGCTGACTATGCAGTTTTGGCTTTGCTCATTGTTGAAGGCCGTATGGTGAACTATAGTTGCTATTTTTTGTGTCATTCGGTCTCGGACCACATCTTGTTTTCTTTTTTTTACATATAATATCTACTTTTGCTTTTTGCGCTTCCTTTAGGTTAATGGAATAACACCCGTGGTTACAATTTTTATAAATGTCGTGTTCTACAGGGTATCTTTAACATGTTTAAACAAATATGTCAAATTACTTTTCTTTGTAGGTGGCAGAAATATGGAAAACAAATAACATTTGGAAAGCAATGTATTATTGTATATACCGGAATAACGTCTCTAGAGATAACTTTTATCAAATCTTATGTAAAAATTCCAAATTTGTAAATTTTTATAAGTCAAGGCGGGTCACTGTTATCTAACTGTTGAATAAAAAGTTTAATGTACAGCCTATAAGTACAAATGTCAATCTCGAACCATATTTGGCAACATTAATATCAAATAAGTCCTATGCCAAATATGATTCGAAATATGGAAACTATATTTATAATTCTTAGACTTATACGATATGTTTGATATAAACGCAAATGTATTGTGTCTGCCAGCTGTGTAAACGTAACTGTGTATTCTTTGAAATTGAAGCTTTTACTTTTGAATAACATTTAGGAAAATTGAGAACATTGAGGGCATCGCCGAGAGCTGTTTGTTATTCCTTTAATCCAAAATGATCATATTTGGGACTCTCCTATAAGATATTTGCTAATACAAAACCTTTTTTTTAAATTCAAAAGTTGAAGAATCAAATATAATGAAGATTATCACGTTTCTTTTTCTCAAATTTCTTGAGCAACTATTTTCTGTCGAGGTCCTACACGTCAACTATAACCTATTAGATAGTGTACATGATTATTCTTTCTTTCTTTTTAATTTCAAATTGGTCATTTTCCCTTATTATATTTATATTGTGCTACGTAAAAACAGAATAATAATTTGCATATATGCAATTAAAGATCTGTTTATTTGACTGGTTGTACAATCTTCTATGTGATGTCCTTAATTGTGTCAGTGTTAAGATATAAGTCATCAAAATATATAGGGCAGACAAATAGTTTGTGTACAGTATCAGTTTTGATATCACTATCAATTCTAACAATTTATATGATAGTATAACAAGCGAATTACGACAGACCATAATGTTTATCATGTTGACAAACAATCTACTTATCGATTGCAATTGATGAATATTTGAACATCTAAAACTTAACTTTTATTATCAAATTACGTCTTATTCAAATTCTATAATAAAACAAATAACGAAGTATGAAACAACTTAACACCCAATTGTTCACAGAACAATTGAAGGTCTTACCCCAAAAAACATGTATTTAAATATGAAAATACTAAAATCGAGTTAAAAATGTCATTTCCAATGTCAGATGACATCTAACTGTGAGCTGATTCGAGATTTCTTTGTTTGGTAAATAAGGGAAAATATTTGTTAGTTCCGTTTTGAAAAATGTTTATTCTGGTTTCATTTGAAAGTCAACTTGACACTGATTACAAAAATGTATGGCTCTATATACTTTTATATTCAAAAAGTACGAAAGATAGCTTCTCCCGGTTTACATAGGTTCACTTCCGGTTTCTTTTTCAATGTCATATGGCTTGCAACTTAATGAAGAAAGTCCCATATATTTATCATGCATATTAAAATAAAAGCGAAGGTCAAAATCAAGAACGTCAATTTTATTTATGACCTTGGTCTCTATTCTAGGTCATAAACGAAGGACATAAAATCAAAAGATCCTAGATCTTTATTATGCATGGTTAATGAGTTATATTACTATACGAATAATTCATAATATAAGAGGGACTAAAACTTCCATTTACATTCTACGCACCCCTTCAACCCAAATTTATGTATTATGACATGTCGCAACTATCAATTTTGTTAAAATATTTGTCGTTATAATATCAAAATCAAACTTTAGAACATGACCCTTACATCTGACCTTGACCTTATTTTCTGTTTATTTTTTTACCAAGGGACCTTAATCAAAAGGAACCTTGATCTCTATCACTTATGGTTTAAAAGTTTCAGTTACATGTTTCCTAAACGACAGTACAGTAGGGGATATAATTCTTATATGGATAGGAGTTCTTCAAACGTTTTTAAAGATCATGAGGATATAATGAGCGGATTGGTAAAATAATTTGGTCGTAATCTTTAACGGTTACGAAGGAGATGCGCTTACAAGAAAAACAGTGTTTGGGGAGATAACTCTCACAATAAAAAGTGTTTCGCAAAACAGGGTCAGTTTCAAAGTCGCAATAACTGTTTGATATGATATGCAAAAATCAAAGTGACATCTTGCGAAACCACAAAGCACCGTTAGCAAATATGTGGTGAGAAGAAATAAATTATAATTAGACGAAAACCAATAGGTTTTCCAAAGAAAAGTGGAAAGACCTTATAATCAGAACAAAATCATTAGGTCTTTCTAAGGAAAAACGGAAAGACCTATTTACAGGCTTTTTTGAAAATGATATTGAGATGATAAAAAACATAAAAATCAACACATAAAACAAGTTTCCAACGTCCTTATACTTCGTATACATGTATACATATAAATATATACAAGTCTAAACATTTACACAATGGTACTAAAATAAGATACTATTAGACGATCCGATACATACTAAATTTGCTGATTGGTCCTTTTGATAGACTCCCGTATATATATATAGTCCGTTGCAATCAATCAAATGTATTCATATATTCATAGACTGATGTATTTTAGGTTGTAAAATCTTTTCAAAAGGACTATTTTGTTTTGAACACTGACATTTTCCTTCCAAACCTATTTGCAATGTAAATTTTTGACAAGTCTTTGCTGAAACAAAACGAAATAGGGTCGGACACGCGCTCGTGTAATAAAATGTTTACTAATTTTCCAGCAGATGTAAGTTTATGAATGTTATGTGAACCTTTATCCAGGACGTATATGTTTCCATCATAATCTGTTATCATATTTCGTGGTGAACGAAGATAAGATGAATCATAGAAAAAAACAGAGCTTCCATCAGGTTTAATGCAGTAAATTTTTTCACCGCATGAATAACATATGTTCCCATTTGAGCATACGCAAATATATGAATCCATTTTCTGTTCGTGTTTAAGACTTATTGATTTCTTGACATTACCATGTAAGTCTAGAACCTGTATTTTCCAATTAACTGCAACGAATATGTTATCATTTGACGCAGCAATACCACCTGCACACTGTTTGACTTTTACTTGATTTGAACATAAACGCAATTTGATATCTATGAACTGTATATACTTAGCATTTCTACAAGACATAACAGCAGTGGTTGTTCCTGGAATTGCTGCTATGTCCCATGGTGAATTCGGAGTGCTGATAGCTGATTGAAAGGTACCGCTTTCATCACAAAAATAAACAGTGTTCGTATTTACATCACAGAAAATCAATGTGTTATTGTCTGATATGGTGATACCAGTTACTTCACTCAAACTTTTCCCTTTCAAATCGACATCGTTAAGATGAGTAACGGAGTTTATCTGGCGCCGTTGATCAACTGCCACCTTGGACTGGCGCCGCTTGTATTTGACAAAAGGAAGAGAACAGGGTGTTTCCGTTAATTCTATTGAACCAAGATGTTTTAGTTTTTCCTTCGAAATACTTTCAACGTATGTAAGACTGGACTCTGCGAACGAATCCGTAAGCTGCTTAACTTTGTTTTCAATTTCATCGAATACGGGTTTTGATGAATGATTTAAAACAAACGCTTGTTTCTCGGAACCATGATCTCTAACAAATTCCGAAGATTCCTTTTGAATATTTGTGGTTGTCACCAAGTCACTAATATCTTTCTCATGTCGTTTTAACTTGGTAACGATATTTTCCTTTATTTCGTTTAGGTGATTAAGAAGCGATTTCTCCAAAGATTCTAAGTGTATAATGATACTATGTTTTGTGCTTGCTATTTGTTTTCGAATGTTCATTTCTTCTTGTTCCACTCGATTATTATTTTCCAGGCAATTATGGCGTAGCTTCTCTAAAGCGTCTATAATGAATTGCCATTGTTCCTTAGAATCAAGGAAGGATTGCGATTGTTTAGAACCCTTTGATGCAATAGCAATGGGTGTGACGTTCTTACATGCTAGATGATTTTTTGGCAAACATTCCTTACAACATATTACGTCATGATCAACACAAAAATAATCGAAAGGTAAATGTTGATGATTTGAACAGAAATACGATAGATTAATTTGTTTCGGTATTTTATCTACTTCTACTAAGTGATGACTTCGAGACATTTTTTGGACTTTATGGGCCTCTGTACATTTAGAACATAGAGCTTCTTCACATTCGGTACACCATTTGAATGCTGTTCGAGTCATATCACGTGCACTACACGGTTCGCAATATTTGGCTGCCATATTTCTACAATAAAATAACTTCAAATGAAAAACTATTCTATTTTCATTATGTTTTGCTTGGAGGATTTAAAAAAAAAAAATCTCTCTATCCTTAAAGTCTTTTCAGAAATACGCAAATACAAAAAGGTTACATAATGCTTATTCGAGGTTAAAAGAAAGCCTATCTGTGAAGATCGAAAAGTTATCAAGGCATTATATAGTTATGAGTAGTTATTGGAAAGAAAGAGACACAAATTGGAAATCCCGAATTCCAAGATGGCTGAAAAGTTCCAATACGGTTTTTATTCGTTCGCAACTCTTTAAAAATCCTTCTAACGAGATCGGATAAAAAAGAGTTTACAGAAATGTCACTTCGACATTTACTCGCACAGAAAATAAATTTAACTCTTTATAAGTGGAAAAATAAGTTATTCATCTTGGTAGCAACATTTATCCCGATATGAGTAATATTAAACGCACCTGATTAACACCATGTAGAGAAACTCAAATTGTATCTTCATTTAATTGTTTGATTTGTATAGTTTTTTTTCCTTCTTCAAGTTGCATTGATTTGCATATCATTCTGCGTTTTTAAAAGCAATTAAAACAAATTAAAAAATTGACTTATATGGAGGTTTTCATCATATGATTATGCTTGCCTTATTTTTTTTTTCATCATATGAAGTTTCACAAAAAAGCGTAGTTGTCAAAGGGATTTATCTACTTTAAGGGATCAATTGAAGTGTTACGTCATCATATTTATTTTAAGGTATTGTCCTGCTGATCCTCTAGCTATGTACAGTGTCTCCCTATTTTTATAAATTTATTGAGAAATCATGCAAACGGATAAGATTTATCCAAGACACAAAGCACACCGGTTCGTCTACATAGAACTCAGTAGTGCCGCTCGCAAAATGCTTACTTTTGGCTTTGGGCCAAGTGATCTAAAATGAGATGGGGATACTCACTGTATTCAAGTTTGATAAACTTGATCAGTGATTAGAAATATGTTTTTATTCTTTACTCAAGGTTAACCAATAAGAATAATGAAAAATGGTTAAATTATCGTCTATTATTTTAAACTATTGTAATGCAGGTAAACGAAGTATGAATTAATACCCATGAATTTCCGCATTAATTTAGATTCAATGTTGAATAAATAAAAAAATACACTTGAATTAGTATTTTAAAGTGTTACTTGCAAGTTTTATGAATGACTGCATTGCTAACTAGATTGTAATTCGAAAATTAAAAGGAAGAATAAAATGCAATTTTCATGTTCTTGTTCTTGAAATATAAGCCATTGAAAATCTGGCCCGTAAAAGCTGATTTTCTTGGATTTTTTATGATCTTTTTTTTCGTTCAAAAAATTATTGAGAAATAACAAATATTTTTTTTAAAAATTGCCTTTTAAAACTAAATGAATATAATAAGATTATTAAAAGAAACATAGGCTTTAGCGCGCAAGATTTGTATTGGCAACATATAGATAATATTTATGACAGACATGAAAAGCAAACATCCTTAAACAAATTCATGATCTGTTAAGCAATGATTCTGATCACAGTGCGAAAACGTTTATTCATAAAATAAAATGACAAAATATCAGAAAAAAAATAATAAATTCAACATATTCAAACTACAGTTTATTTGTAAAAAACAAGAATTGACTGATTGGGAAAATATGGAAAATATATATCCATGTCTTCTTAGGAGACTTAAACTTTTCGGTTAATCACATGATTCCTTTTGGAAATCTATGTTAGTATACTAAGCATCCATGTTTGAAATTCCAGTCAACAATCCGTTAAAAGAAAAAATGTAAGAGATGTAATTTTGAAAAAAATAATACTGTTTGATAAGTCTGTTTCAACAAGTATGCTTATAAATATCTTAATATATGTTTTCTATCAATATTGGTTTTTATAGAAATGAAAGAATAACTGATGAAATGCCATTTATTCTAACGCGATGAAAGAAAAAAGATGTGTGCTATGATAAATACAACTGTACCTTAAAAGAGATATTGTCTGAGGTCGTCGTAAACTAACCTTAAAGTTGTCATCAGTTTTTCAACTAAATGGTGATCTTTAAACCATATCTTTAAAACCATTAAACATGGGATAGTAGTAAAGTATGAAAAATATAGATAACATCTTTATGTAAACATATCTTATCACAGGCCTAGGTATACGCTTTTAAGAATCGCTCCTGACTAAATATTAGGTTAAAGTGTAAGACTAGTTTCAATGAATAGTTTTATTGAGTCAATGAAATATTCAAATTACAAAACGTTTATTGTTTATGAAATTCAAAAATAAACATTATATATGTATCTTATGCAGACACTATTTGAGTACAATAGACATCGGTACATATATTTTGGTAATTATAACAGTAAATCAAACATTACAAACATCTAGTATCAATATCCATCTTAAGGCATATGCATGTTAGCATATGCATATGTAAAAGTACATATGTAGGTCACAATCTTAAAGTTGATATTTTAGTAAATGATACAGTGGATCGAAGTATTGATAGCTTGGATAACAGATTAAAGTGCAAAAATAAAAAAAGCAAATAACGGATTTGTATCTCGCTTATTACGTGTGTCTATTATCCTCCAAAGATCACTATGGGTATTAGAATATTTTTACAAATTTCCTATTGTTTTGGTTTGTGATATTTTTGGTTTATTTCGTGTTTATTTGGTCTGTATTTGATAATTTTACAGTTTTAAATGTTTTTAAAGTTTTAAAGGAAGATGTTTGCGAAAATTACGCCCTTTAAAATGTACTAACTACAGGTCTTTAGGTGATATTGGTTTTCCTAATTCGACACAAAGAATGAAGTTAAAATTTGACACAGTTAGGGTTTTAAATAAGATTATAGCCGCGAAACTGGATTCTGAAGACGAAGGTAGCCAAACGGCCAAATATTTAGAAAAGGAAGAATTAACTGAGGAAGACGACGGAACTCATTCGAAAGAGAAGAGAGGAAGAGAAAACACACTTAAGAAGACAAATAAAGAAGGCGAACATGTGAAAAAGTCAATCTGAGGTGCAGATGACATATATAAAAAAATCTAAAACTAAGAAATCACAAAAAAAAAAAAAATAACATCATTACAAAATATTTGAATTAAAATATTATACACATCTTTAGCTATTATATTTTTATTAGATTATCCTGAAGTCGAAACTGGTGTCTCTGATAATAGTTATCACACAACAAAGACTAAGTCGAAACAGGGAATACTTCGAGAAATAAGTTCTGATAGTTCAAATAGTAAATCAAATTTGATGACGAGGTAAACATTAAAGAAGTACCAAGTTTAAAAGGGAACAGTATTTGAAAAAAACTGTTAAGTTATGCATGACAGTTTTTCTGAGTCTTCCGATTCAGATGACGAGTCTAAAGGACACTAGAAAAGGAAATAAATGTTTTGCTTTTCAGAGTAAATCTTCTGATTAACTTACTGTGACCTTACTCTCCGTTACCATATCAGTATTTAAATGAGTCAACTTTGTTTGAAAATTAAGATGTGTTTTATTAAAACGGGAAAACATGACATCATCACAGTTTCGGAATTTTTTAAAGCTTAGTTAAGAGAGGAATATAATCCTTTGGCGAAAATAACAGTAATGTATAGGTAGAGACGTGAACGGGTCTACTTGCCATTTATGAAGCATGGCTATGAAAAAAAGAATTTAATTAGAAATCATTGAAAAATAATCCGACATGAATCAAACTTCCGGTTCTTATTTTACGATATATATATTGTCTTATTTTGAGAAATTTGAAGAAAAAATCGGTCAGTAAATCGTTCAAATCTAATTTCCCCCAAAAATGTGAAAGTGTTTGGTTTTGTACATTATTCAATAAAAATCGCGCTGTACTTTCAAAACAAATTAATTTCAATGTCAATTCAAAATATTCTTAACTTTTGATCAGTGTGTTTTAAAAAAAGGCTATTAAAAATAAATCATCAAGAAAGCTCAAATATCTATTCATTTTTTTCTAGTTTGACTAGATCGTATAACAACTTTACCCTGAATAGGATTTGTTATTCTTAATATAAGAAAGATAGTTTAAAGAGAGATAACTCTTATGTTACTTGTCCCCTGCAAAAACAGATGTAATTAAAAGACTAACACAAACTTGCACTATTGACTCTTTGTAGTTTAGTGTTTCGCAGTGTTCATGATGATTTATAAATCACGAAATGTTATGTTTATACGATCAAGAATTGTTTAATGTGTCGTTATGTTTAATCTTGAAGACGGTAAAATAGAGACAGAATCCAAATTAAATGTTGATTCTATTTAGTTCATGCTTCTTGATTCATCATCATAAATGTTTGTAGGTGTTTTGGAATGACGATGTTTAATTGGTTTTCAAATAGATAGGGAATTTTGATATAATCATAGATATAGATATAAATAGAAAGTGAAGTCGTGTAACTTGATTTTTCAAAGTCTGTTTAATTTCATTTTTAGATTTAAAATATATGTTCACCATCGTTGTTTACCTGTATAAGAATGATTGTTGTGGTTTGAATCAGTAAATCAAATGATTTACCTTTGTTTCACTTTCAATGTTGACTTTCTTTACCATTTAATAACTCAACATGCACAATCCATGTGTTATCCAGCTCTTGCTCAGGTTTTAAATTGAAGCGAATTTAATGAGGTCGAAACATTCACTTACAAGTGAATAATTAAGTATCAATTTTTAGTAACTTAATGTGACAAATTATACCATACTTGCATCTTGATGAAAATTATTATTTCACTATTTATTTTTAATTATTGATTGAACAAAAAAAATATTTTCAATTATTGCTTGAACAAAAAAGGATACTTATTATATATATCTCATAGCTAGTCCCCCTTTAAGAATAAGAATAAATGAACAAATATTTTTATCTCATATGTCCTACTACTACTGTTTGATTATGCCAGATTATCCAGTAAGTTATCAGACATTAACAAAGTCCTCACCAGCAGATTTAACGAGATGAAAAACAACATGAATTTTATCGTGGCTTATTGAAGAGTTTTACCAAAAGGGTTTTTTGTTTTCTTTAAAGACTGGGGTCTATATTGAATTCAAGCTTACTTTTTTGGCAGCTTAAGATACGTTTTATGCATGTTATTTTACATTTGTACTTGTACTCTTCTATTATATGTTACATGTATGTGTTTTTCTAGATTTTGTAGATAACATTCTAGGTGACTTGCAATATAATCTGCTATTCATTAGGCCAGAATTTTAAGTATGCATTATCTGACTTCTATACCGTCAAAAAAGTCGGCGACAAAAAACTATCAGATGAATATAATTTTAGAATAAGTCATAGTTAGCATTTTATCAAGGAAAATTATGACCTCGCTAAGATTATTTTATGCCTTGGGACATATTTCAGGAAAATGACAGTTGTTGTCCTTTCGTTTGATGTGTTGTCTCCTTTCATTTTGCCATTTGATAAATTTTCCTTGGAGTTCAGTATTTTTGTGATTTTACTTTTTTCATTAAAACATGGTATGGTCCGGGTTGACTCTTCGAAAGAATAACGTATCTTTCTGAAAGAAAACAACTTCATATAGGTGTCATACCACCAATTACTCCCTCAAATTTAGAACGTATGTGAAAGTAGGCCTACTCGGACAAAATATAGTGCATTTGGTGTCATTGTTTACTTAAACTAACCAACAAATTGGCAGGAATGAAACTTTTGGTAAAAGAGAAATATATTGAGACCATTTTGAGCTAAAATTTACTTGTTTATGAGTTTGCATTCAAAATTGAGGATTAATGCGCTCCATAGTACCTCTATTCGGAAGACCTTTTCTTTTTTATATGATTTTGAACACCTGTTGAAAATTGGCATGTAGAAAGCTGATACATGTACGATTCAGGATATACCTGGTTTCTATGAAGTTAAACTTAAGGTAAAATATTTAGAAAGCTGTGAAAATTGTAAAATTTGGTTGAACAGATAGGGACTTTTAATTGGTGGTATGACACCTTTAAGCAAAATGTGGTGAAACATCAAAATCAGAAAACAGTTTTTTTGTTGTTGTCTTAACTGATCATTTGAGATAATAGTAGCCACATTTCAATCTTTTTGGGGGCAAACTGTCACATATTGCAAATTTAGAGCCTAAAACTTGAGTTTGTGCTATTTTTAGCTTTTCCCATCCTGACAATATGCTTTTATATAAAAAATGTCCTAAATAATGTTATAAATGCACAGAAAGTTATTCTGTGGTGTTAAACATTGAAACATAGGTTGTTTACAACCCCAAACAAATTTTTTCATGCAGATTTAATGAAATTATTTGATTTTTACCCCTTATATCATTGCGTCATACTATGTACTTGGCAGATAGCATAGCCTAATGTTAACACTGCAGAAACTCACAAAAGTACCATTTATTATTCCAAATGAATTTTGTATATCTTAAATTTTATTAACTGATGTAAATAAACACAGTAAAATGACCATGACTGCACTTTTGATCTATTTGTAGTACTTTACTGACACCAGATGAAAAAAAGGGGGGTCAATATTCCTTGACACTTCAATACCTTGGATTTTTTACTAAATTCATTGCAAAAATTGTGGAAAGTCTCTAAAGAAGTAGAACAAACAAGGAAAAATCAGCAAAAACTGATCTTGCTATTGAAAGTTAATGTTCCTGTAGCCCAAAATGAAATTTTCAAGTATTTTCTATCAAAGTCATACAATACAGTCAGTTTAAATTGAGCTGTGAAAATTTTAATTTAAGTCGCATAATGCTCAGATAGGCTGTTTTTAACTATAAATTGACTAAGGATTAAGAATAAAACAAAATAAAAGATTTCTAATCAACTTTTTTGTCTCTTTAGGTTTCATACCACCAATTACTCCCTCAAATTTAGAACGTATGTGAAAGTAGGCCTACTTGGACAAAAAATAGTGCATTTGGTGTCATTGTTTACTTAAACTAACCAACAAATTGGCAGGAATGAAACTTTTGATAAAAGAGAAATATATTGAGACCATTTTGAGCTAAAATTTACTTGTTTATGAGTTTGCATTCAAAATTGAGGATTAATGCGCTCTATAGTATACTAAATTAAGATTTCCAGAAAACCAGGGGTTATTTTTAGTGGTACCTCTATTCGGAAGACCTTTTCTTTTTTTATATGATTTTGAACACCTGTTGAAAATTGGCATGTAGAAAGCTGATACATGTAAGATTCAGGATATAGCTGGATTCTATGAAGTTTAACTTAAGGTAAAATATTTAGAAAGCTGTGAAAATTGTAAAATTTGGTTGAACAGATAGGGACTTTTAATTGGTGGTATGACACCTATAGGTATAATATGCATACGAAATCAGTTTAAATAACAAACAAATTTTTAGAACGCAAGAGGAGAGTTTTAATTGCCTGTGATACTAAAGTGCGCAAAAATGTCGAAACAATTATTAACAGAATTAATAAAAAAAAATATTTAAAAAAGAACAAAAAAAGTTTTAATTCAAAATATAACAATATAACCATTTTACATGAAATAAAACACACTGTTTCCATTACACTAAGATACACTGTAATAAAAAATCCAACCAAAATGTAATTAACTTGTATTGAATACAAATATGTGTGTTTCGTGCTCGTTTGCAATGTAACATTTAGACAAGTCTGTGTTGAAACAAACTGCAAACTGTCGTTCAAACATTTTTCTCAATAAAATCTCTACCAGTGTATGTTAGTTTATGTATAAGTTGTAAACCTCCGTCCCCGACGTATATTTTTCCAGCATCATCTGTTATCGTATTTCTAGGACAATGAAGATCAGATGAAGTTAGGAAAATAAGTACACTCATCTATTGTATGCAAAGAACTGTACTTCCACTTGTATAACAACTGTTTTCATTGTGGAAAATGGAAAACGGAATTGTATTCAGCATCGCTCTGTCTGTATTTTAGACAAACTGTTCTTTTGAAGTTTCCACCAAAGTCTAGGACCTGACAACTCTGCCCTTTATCTACAAATATGTTCTATTTTGTAGAAGCAACACCAAAAGCTCCACTTTGATCCACTTCTACTTTCTTTGATGTATTACGATTTTCGATATCAAGGAACTGTATGTACAATTCATACATCCTTGACATAACAGTAGTAGGTGTTTCTATATGTGCTGGTATATGCCACGGTGAACATGAAGTGATGACTGATAATTGGTAGGTATCGTTTTCATCTCAAAACGAAAACTTTTCCCTAAACCCACCACAGAAGACCAATGTGTTATTATCTGGTACTGTTATTCCAGTTACTCATCTAATGTTTTGCCTATCATATCGCTGTTGTGGATATATATAAAAGAAATGATCTGGTACAAGAAACAAGGTGTTTCGTTTAATTCTATTGACCCGAGATCTTATTTTTCCGTTGAAACGTGTACGTTATATTGATGTCTTCAAGCGATTCGATTAGCTGTTTAACTTTGTTTTCAATTTTATCTAAAACTTGTTTGGATGAATGAATAAAAAACAAACGCTGCTTTCTCAGAACCATGATCCCTTACAAAGTCCAATGCCTCCTTTTCAGCTTTTGATGGTGTTACCAAGTCACCTACTAGTATATCGTTCTAATATTGCTTTAATCTGGTGTCGTTTTAACTGTCATTTCGGCTAAAAACTGATTCTTCTAAAGATTCGAATTGATTGATGATATGTTCTTTTCTGTTCGCTATTTGTTTCATACATGTCATTGTTTACGTGCCCTGTTTTGCTGTTCGACTATAGTGTTAATTTTTTTATTATTCAAGCAAACATTCTTTACAACAAACTACATCATGATTTACGCAGAAATAGTCTAAAGGTAAATGTAGATGCGTTAAAAAGAAGTATAGAATAGATTTATTCAGTGTGGTATTTCACTTATCTCTACCGGACAGTGATTCGAGACATTTTTTGAACTTTGTGTGATTATGTACAATCGTAGCGCTTCTTCATATTCGCTTCACCGTCGAACTTCTGTTTCAGTCATACCAAGTGCAGTGCACAGTTTGCATTTTGACTACCATATTTCTACTATGAAAATGAATTCTTACTCAACAATCGCGGTTGTTTTTACAAATACATTCTTAAATGATTTAATTTTAAATATAAAATATATTTCATCACCAGATTAGGTGATAATAATGTTTTTTTTCTATATGAATGTAACAAACTAACTTCCATTTTCCACCAAGTTGAATGAAATTTTCTGAATGTGCTCCACACTGTGAAATCTCTTTCTGAATGGTAAAACGGTTTAAATCCCTAAAAAAACAAATAAAACGATTCATATTTAAAAACTTATTTAAGTACAAACATATTGAAATTTTTATCTGTCTTTCCGAATAATCCGTTTCTCCTTCTTCCCCTCATTACAACACTGAATGACAACAATCTGCTGTTACATACAAAACTCTAATTTTAGCGCTCCTTCAATACCAATGTTTAGAATTGACGAAAAAGACGCCTACCTCCAGTAAAAACAAATATTGTATCGATAGATATTTCTGGTGACAGTTTTTGAATATTTCTGGAAATAAGTGACGGTGGTGGTACAATCCAATTAATTTCTCTTTTCTAATCTTGATCGAAAGCATTAATAACTAAAGTATTACATGTATTAGGACACCATTTCTTAGAGTTAAAGACCCTACATTTAGTATAATAATCTGACGCAGATCGATCTACCGTATGAAGACCCCACAAAATATCTTGAACTGAATACACCTCTATGTCTATTTCCCAGTCATCACAGTCTACACTTTTACTGCTCATCCTTAGCGTTTTCGTTTCTTGTTACCCACTGCGGTCACTAAATGATATTGATAAGTTTACATATATCTTATAGCGATTAGTTGTAGATATCCCTTTCTACTACCTTGCTTAAGAATGTAAACAATATTTTGATTATTTTCTGTATATCATTTAATAGTTTCACCTTGAAATGTTACTTATAACGACAACAAAACTTTATACATAGCTTCTATTTCGCTCCGTTAGAATCTTTTCAACCGTTCTTCAGAGTTCCAACTACCCATAACTTCAGTATTACTGGTGATAACAGCATACCCTTCGAAACCTATACCGGATGCATCATTGTAAACAATGCAAGAGTACTGTTCTACTATACTGCCGTTCAATATTGCTACGATTTCCTTTCAGAAAACGATTTCATCTAATGCTTTGCTCTTCAAAAGCACAGGAGCTCTCGGAACATTCTTTATACAATTACCATCGTAAATATAAATACTCCTTGTAAGCATTCGTGGTACTTGGCCCATTGATACAGAAATGGTATGTCCAATCATCGACGCCAAAAACTTAGTTTTTACTATGATTTCACTTTTCCCCAACCTGACAATAATCACATTCAACGTATTTTTCAATTCCTTCAAACTGTTCCATTTTGCATGTCCAACACTAAACCAAGCCAAGACACTGACTGACTTGGTTCCAAATAATCTTCTCTTTGGCAATTAAAAAAGCAGCCGATCTTAAAGCGTATACGTAACGTACAGTAAGGCCACATAAATTAGCCTTACTAATTTCACTTGCCCCACCTATGCCATCATCAAGATTATAATATGTCATCCTTGATCTCTTTAATATTTTACAATGCATCTTACAGCCTTAGTAAATATGTATCTTGAAACGCAATACGTTAAAAACGTAGTATTTGGTTACTGTGTTATGTTCATATTACCAACCGAAGCATAACTTCGTTTTGTTATCTTCGAACATTTCAATATGATGATATTCTGAGTGAAGATCGTGTGTAAACGGATAATCCCCCATTTCGGACATATGCCTAGCTTCAGCATCGTCTTCAAATTTGAACCTTAATTTGTGTTAGTGAGGGTTTAAATGCCTACAGTTCAGAACTAGTCAGATTTTGTCTTTATTCCTCGCCACTGTGAGATAAGGGTTTGAAACTTTTGGTATCTCGGGTACTTCAGTTATACAACCCGCACTTGATAACTAAGTGATCTCCGTTTCAACAAACTCTGACTTATCAAGTGTTGTCTAGTTGTTTATTATTAAAAGCCTTCAAGATCTTAATCATGTTAATAAAACGAAATTTTGAAACTATCTTTTATAATACTTAGAAAAAGGTAAATCGTATTTTTACCTTGTCGATAAGTGTAAATAATTATCAAAGGTACCAGGATAATTATTTAATACGCAAGACGCGCTTTTCGTCTACATAAGGCTCATCAGTGACGCTCAGATCAAAAGTTTACTTCAGTGTCCGGCAATATCACATTCATAACATTTTCTTGGGCGTTGAAATGAAACATTTTTTTATAGTAGCGTTGAAAAATTAGATCTCTACGATTGAGAGGTACTGTGAGGGATTGGTCTTTGCTCGTTTCTCTTTCTTGAGTTTGATATTCTGTCACTTTTTTCCGGTCATTTTCGGATTGGTCTGCAAATTTAACTATTTTTTGTCTATGATGTAATATATCCAAACCTTCACTGATACTTTGTGCTTCCTTTTTGGTCTAATCGGTTTTTTCCGGGTCTTCCCACAGAAAACATCTAGCTTCTTTCGTTTTGTTGACAACTTTGGAATTACTTTAAAATTGTTCTTCATTCCCCTTTCAATTGAAACATTAATTGTATGATTTCATCTCTTCAATCTTAGCAAATTGTGTTTCTGATAATTGTCGATGATTGTCGTTCGTTTACTTTTGGAAAGCGTCAACACTGCTTTTAATAATTCTGTCAATATGATGTACGATATCGTTCTGTGCGGTTGAAACAGCTTCTTGTACACGATGTGTTATGAAAGAATCTAGCTGTGAAGGATCTGACATTTTAACTGTACGATTTCTACAGCTAGAATGACCACCTAGACAATGTGTTCACGTAACACTTATCAACATAAAACAGACGTTAGGTTACCTAACCTATTAAATCAAACATCATTGTCCCATACAAAATATGATAGAAACTTTAAGACAGTATTTTCCTGAAACGCCGAAAAATATGTTTATTTAGGTAATAGTCTATTATTGCCTATAGCATTCAAATGTAATCAGCTGATGGCAAAATTATAACGCATGCCGAATTGGGTGAATTCCAAGTTTTAGCTGATATTTCGTCTTTTATCTAATGTTAGGGAAAATCCAAGAAACAAAAAAAAAGATAACTTAACAAGATGGTCAAAGTTGAACTTATATATTTTGTTCGCCAAAGCTTAAGTCTTTCGTTAATAATTTAAATCGCCACAACCGACAGCGGAAATTCTGCAATATATGTATATATTAGGGATGGCAACAAGTACAATTTAAGTTCTCGGCGGATACTCGTTTGTCTTCTATAAATCTTGAGAAATTTCTCCTCATCATTTATTTTCACTTTAGTTTTCTTTGAATTATCCGTTGTAAAAATATTATACATAATATTATTTCATAACGCAAATACGTTTATCCTCAGACTTCTATATGTTTGAACAAAAATACTCCTTCATAGAAGGATAATTTTATCCCTCTATAGAAGGATTATCCCACTATAAAGGTATAAACACCATATAGAGGGTTTGTTCACAACCTGTTTAATCGCAAAACGGTGTTTAGCAGTACCAGCATACTGTGTTTCTTCCGAGAGGATTCTTTCGTGTGTAAGACTTGCTGTAAATACACTTATATACAAACGTTTATCTGAAGTTGTGGTAAGATCATACATCTGAACAAGAAAAAAATCAAAACACCGTGTGTTGAACCATTAAGCAAACGATTACATAAAGTTGTAACGGTGTTCATATGCGGATTAACACTCTCATGAATAAATAACTCACAAGCCGTAAACTAATTACTTATTTTTGTTAATCAAGACTTGTTGGATCCTCAGTGCTCTTCAACTTTGAACTGGTTTGGCTTTGTAAATATTTTGCTATGAGTGTCACTGATGAGTCTTGTGTAGACCAATCTGTTTATATTCTGTAATCATACAGATTAAGTTTAGTAACAATATGTATGTATTTATTAAGATGTTAGGCGATATCATATTATGATTAAGGTTTATGAAAGATAATAAGCAAAATACCACATCACAAAAAAAACAAAAATGTTTCACTAGACGTTAAAGATTCGTTCGAGTACTCGAGTGCTCGCGAGTATCATAACTGAATACTAGAGTATTAAATTGCAGATCATTTGACATCCCTAGTATACAAATATATCTAAACATGTGACAACTTTATAACAGACATTCTCCATCGAATAACCTGTTGTTATACATAGCTAACATTATTATATTTAAATAGTTCATCTTAACTTCAGCCAAACAATGTTAGATCTATAGATGTACGTTCGCAATTTTTCTTATCCTCCTTCAGCAGCAGGATTCGAACCCTTGCTTCTGTGACATCGTGGCAATGACGTCTGCACTGTGTCCTGGGCCCTAGACCACTTGACCAACTAGGCTATATAAAAAACATAGTTTCGTTAGTAGAGTAATGTCTTTCTTCGTCGATTTTATTTTGGGTTGTAACATAGAACATGATATAAGATAGCAAGTAAAAAGGAACATCATTCAGTTCAGCTATGTTTGTATGTTGTAAAGGATGATATTGTAATGACCATGCCGACACATCAAATCATCAATCTAAATATATGCCAACTTTATGACCGACGTTCTCTGTTGGATAACATCTGGTTATACAGGACTAACATCCTAATTTATATATACAGCGTCTCAAATTTATTCCAACAATGTTACGTCTTTGAGATTCGAACCGCTGCATCTAAGACAATGTAGCAACACTGCCTACACTGTTTCCAACGACATCAACCACTCGATCAACTAAGCTATAAAAGTTGTAAGTCGAGTAATGCCTTACCTCGTCGGCTTTATCAAGGATTGTAACACAGAACAAGAGTTATCAGTATCTATATATAGAGAGAGAGACATCACACTGCACTACAAAAATGCAAACTATGAACTTGATTATTCAATGTTGGCGTGTTAATAAACATTTCAAAATTTAATGTTTTAATATCCACTGTTTTTATTTATCAGCTTGATTGTGGCTAAAGGTGAATAGTGTAGGTGCATTCTCTTCAAGTTACGGTTTCTTACCAAATAAAGAGTTCGTTTAGAAATTGTATGTCAAATCTTTAAAAAAAAAAAAAAAAATAATCATCAAATTGTAGTTAAATATCTAAACTAAATTGTCTATTGCATGATATTTTATTATTATTGCATAAAATTATATATCGCATCACCTAGTACTTGTATATGCTTGTATCAGTAAGTCCAGTTAATCTATTCAGGAAATGCTAAAAAAATCTATATAACTACAAGATTAAAAAAAAATTGAGTATTTGTGTGTCCGGTAAGTCATCATAGTTGATTTACGCAAACTCTACAACGATAAAGGTGGTGAAAATTTATGATTTTTGGTTTAAAATCATAGTTTTGTAAATCAATGACAACTTTGTTATATGTATGCCATTAATGGAGCAACACCGTGTATTGTAATGTTTCTCTATATGAAACACAACAGACCTGATATTAATAGGAAATTGACAAAATTTCATAACTTGAAATTATCATTTGAAACAAAAACAAAGATTTTTGTCATAAAATCTCCGAAAATGTTGTTATTTATAAAAAAAGAAGATGTGGTATGATTGCCAATGAGACAGCTATCCACAAAAGACCAAAATGACACAAACATTAACAACTATAGGTCACCGTACGGTCTTCAACAATGAGCAAAGCCCATACCGCATAGTCAGCTATAAAAGGCCCGCTAAGACAATGTAAAACAATTCAAACGAGAAAACTAACGGCCTTATTTATGTAAAAAAATGAACGAAAAACAAATATGTAACACATAAACAAACGACAACCACTGAATTACAGGCTCCTGACTTGGGACAGGCACATACATAAATAATGTGGCGGGGTTAAACATGTTAGCGGATCCCAACCCTCCCCCTAACCTGGGACAGTGGTTTAACAGTACAACAAAAGAACGAACTATAAAAATCAGTTGAAAAAGGCTTAACTCATCAGATAGACAAAAAATACAAGTGGACGTGGCCGGGTACTTATACATCCCGACACAAAAAGACACAATGAACAGATCTGAGAGTACTCGCAGTTATCTGACAGCTAGTTCAAATCCACTAACAACTAATAAAAAAATCATGCCTCTAAGACTAAACACTCAATCCGTACACATCCAACATACAATGGATTTAGTGTAAAGACGTCATAAACAGCCAGAGAAAAACATGACCTTGTGCAATGCCAAGTTACAGGTATCGACAGATTGTAGATCCATGAAAATGTATATGTATATAACATACTAGTCATATTTAGTTAGCTTTTAATCTACTGATAACAAAATCAATATTTATACCAATAAAAACAATATTCAATGATGTTATTACAGTGTTGAATAGGTAACCTTTTAGAATAAGTTTATTTAAAGGAGCAACAAGTTTACATGGATCATTTCTAAATTTCCGGGCACGGTTAACAACATTTCCGTAAAAATGAGGATGTGCTATCCCGTTTGAAATAAGTTTTCTACAGGTACAACCAAACTTCAAACCCAAATCTTTATATCTATGGAAAAATTTAGTAAAGGTTTTAAGTAATTTATGGTAACGATATCCCTGATTTAATAATTTACCAGAAAAACATAGGTTGCGTTCGTTAAAATCAAAAACGTCACAACAGACACGGGCATAGCGAACAAGTTTGTTTATTTTATGAAACATCACAAATGTAATTTGTATGAGACTAACAAATTTTAATAAACAAAAATAAGTATTACGAGTCAAAATGTCAGGTTTTGATCATTAAATCTACGAAACAGGAAACCGTAAAATTAGTCAGATGGAAAAAAAAAATAATTTATAAGATTTTTAAATCAGTATTACTCATAATGTATACTGAAGAAATTGAAATCTTTAAATCTCTCATGCTAAACCTATCAATGTTATGGTTCACAAAATTTCGTGAATCCTGCTTCAATATATGTATACAAATTGTAGGTATTTGTACAATGTATATGAGAGACGGGGGTTACAAAAAGGGATTTTAAACTAATTAGTCCATTACAAACTAAAAACGTCATAACATAAACGAAAACGACCAATAGACAAACATCAACTTCCAAAACACAATATAGAAAACTGTAGACTTAGTAACACGAACCTCAACAAAAGTTGTAGTTGATCTCAGGTGCACCGGAAAAGTACCTTTACCCTGTTCCTTATGATTATGTGATGAGTCAATTTCGACGTGTCACGTTCCAGGAAAAGAGGACGAAATGATGAATACGACAATTGGAACATATTCGTCGTCATCTGTGAAACACATATTCTATAACACTCAACCAACTCATCATGCATTGCTTTCGAAACATTTTCGAAATTCGACTTAAATTTCACAACTTGAAATTTTTGGTTTCATAAATTCATTGAAAGCAGCGACCCTCTATAAAGAAAATCATCTTTATTTCTTCAAGGCTTGTTGATCAAATCATTTTGTTACACATTAATTCAATCTATGAACTTAATCGTTAAAGGTTGTTCTTGGCTTATATCAAACTAAATGAAAACCTGATCATTTAAAAAAAAATATATGTCAAATTTAAAAAAAAAAAATTCAAGGATAGATAATTTTTCTGAGTTTTGTAGAGAGTGATAGATATAAACATGATAAACATATTAATAATTATATATAAGATCACCTACTGCATGTACCAGTTAGTCCAGTCAATCTATTCCGGAAATGCTTATACATCAATAAAATTATAACGGAAAATACTTGAGTATTGTTGAGTTCGGGATGTCCTCATATTTCATGTATTAACAGTCTACCATGATAAAAATTGTGAACATTAATGATTTGTGTTTTAGAATCATTGTTTATATAAATCGATTTAAACTTTAGAATTTAAGTATTTTTCATTTACGGAGCATCATATTTATTATTAGAATGATTTTCTATTTGAAACACAACAAAAATGATTTTAAAGTAAGAAAATTGACCAAATTTCATGACCAGAAATTAGGATTTTGAGGCAAAACTAAGATTACATCTCCGACAAAAGGAAATCGAAAATGTTGTCAATGTATAACTACTTGAAACATTAAATAATAGCATAATTGTTTAACGAAAATAACAAATTTTCTTTAATGAAAATAAGTAGTTTGCTGCAAAAATTCATATTTCCGGGAAGTTTAACAGTCCTACCTAGGAGTCTGATCCTGCATCCGAAAGAAAGAAGAAAATCTAAGAAAACAGGAACCAAAAAGTGTGTCATTTAAAACGAAATTAATAACTTATTGTCCCTTTCCTCAGTTCGATATTTCAGTTCCACGTTTGAAACTCTATTCTAAATCTTATTATGCAGAGTGGATTATGTATATGAATAATCTGGCCTGGTAAGAATTGAAAATAAATAAAATTGCCCAAGACATGGTGAAAATGAATATGCTACCCAACAAAATCAAAAGACATTTTGCATTGCTATACTATGCTGGCTTAATGTAGATATGAATAAAACGTTATAAGAGACTTAATGTTATCAATGGAATTGGAAAAACATCATTTAGAATAAAGGTTATATGAACATTTTTTTAAAGTAAAATTTGTCTCCGTCAATTTAAATAATAACAAAATATGATGACATGCAGGCAATTGTTTCTAAAACAAAAACTTCTTAAAAATAAACATATGAATATAAGACACATATTTAAGAGTATAACACAGTTTATTCAAGAGTTTATTAAGTTTGTAACTACTTATTCTTATTTTCTTAAGTACCAGAAACATAATTGCTAAGCCTTTGGTGTTAATCATTTTGATTTTACGATCATATTGTTTTATGCTTCATTTTTTTTTATATTGAAGCATCAAAAAAATTTAAACCAACTACCTGTCTAATTATAGTAATAATGTTTTATGTCATCATTACTGCTGAGTTATAGAAACACGAATAACCATCGGATAATAAAACAGTTTTTCTATGTTTATCATTTTTCTAATGCCACATTTAATTTTACTTTGTTCACACACAGATCCGTGAGAAAATTACAAGCTAAATTAAACAATAACATGTATTACTTGAAATACTTTAATATTGGTAATTCACGAAATTTCAGATTTTGCAAAACTTTTGATATATAATAGATGACCTATCAATTTTTGAAATGAGACCAAAGATATTTCTGTTTACAATTTGTTTAAGATGTTTAAGGTTTGTCAATTGGTACCAGAATAAATGGACTTTTAAAATATGATTCAAATCTATAAAAAGAAAAAGAAAAAATACTGGTACAACTTCTCTTTCATACGCAGTACATGGCAATTCGTTCAATTCATTGACACAGTTTAAAATTATGTTCTAATCAGTAAAGTTTGTCTTGAAAACTGATATTGTTTTTCCGTATTGATTTGCAACGTAAACTTTAGACACATTCCTATTGAAACAAAGCACCATAGGTCTGGCCAAACAATCTTTCAATAAAATATCGACTAAAGTTCCAGTAGACGTAAGTTTATGAATGGTATGTGAACCCCAATCCAAGATGTATATGCAGCCTTCATCATCAGTGGTCGTATTTCGCGGGGTAAGAAGATCGGATGAAGCATAGGAAAAAACAGGACACCCAGCTGATGTAATGCAATGGACTTCATAGACGGTTGAATAACAAATGTTCCCATTTGGGCAAATAGAAATGTACGCAATGATATTCTGTTTGTGTTTTAAACTGATTGTCCTTATAAGATTTCCTCTTATGTCAAGGACCTGTATCTTTCCCTTAAATGAAACAAATATGTTTTCGTTGGTTGCAGCGATTCCACCTGCACACTGTTTAAATTTTACCTGCTTTAATATCCTGCGTCTTTCGATGTCTAATAACTGTACGCATGGTTCTTCTTTATTCGACATTACTCCAGTGTTTGTTCCTGGTATGGTTGTTATAACCCATGGTTTATACAAAGAGCTTGTAGATGACTGATATGTATCGTTTTCATCACAGAAATAAATGTTTTTCGTATATGAATCGCAGAAAACCAATGTGTTGTTATCTGATATGGTGATGCCAGTTACTCCTTCTAATTTTTCTCCTTTCATATCGATGTCGTACAGATGGGTAAAAGATTTGACCTGACGCTTTGGAACAACTGGAACTTGTGACTGGCGCTGCTTGTACGGGACAAATGGATAGGAACAAGGCGTTTCCATTAATTCTGTTGACCCTATATTTGTTATATTTTCTTTTGAGACGTTTTTTACGAATTTAAGATGGATATCCGCAAACGATTCGGATAGCTGCTTAACTTTATTTTCAATATCATCCAAGATTGGTTTAGATGAATGGATTGAAACAAACGTTTGTTTTTCAGAACCATGATCCCTTACAAATTCCAATCCCTCTTTTTCAGATTTACATGATGTTACCAAATCAGCTATCTCCTTCTCTTGTTGCTGTATTTTTGTTATGTATTTTTCTTTCATTTCAGTTAATTGTTGTTTTAACGACCTTTCTAAAGATTCCAAACGGCTGATGACATTCTGCTTAACTGATGCTATTTGTTCCAAAATTATCTGTTCTTCTTGTTCTATTCGACTACAGTTTTCCTTACGATTGTTAATCAATTTTTCTAAAGCTTCTAGAATAAAGCGCAACTGTTCTTCCGAATCCAGAAACGACTGCGATTGTTTAAAATTATTTGATGCAATATCAATCGATGTGACGCTTGTACATGCAAGATGATTTTTTGGCAAACATTCCTTACAACATATTACATCATGATCAACACAAAAATAGTCAAAAGGTAAATGTTCATGCTCTGAACAGTTATAAGATCTATTAATTGTTTTTGGTATTTTATCTATGTCTACCAAATGGTGACTTCTTGACATTTTTTGAACTTTATGCGCCTCTGAACATTCGGAACAAAGAGCTTCCTCACATTCTGTACACCACTCGAGTGCTGTAGGAGTCCTACCACGTGCAGTACACGGTTCGCAATAGTTGGCTGCCATATTTCTGCAATAAAATAATTCAAAAGTGAACAATTTTGCTAATATTTTTAGCGTTTTTTTTAAAACAGATCCAATTAAAAAGATTATATCATTAGCAGGAAATAAGCCCATATATATAACAAGAGCGTACAAAATAATGGTTCTTGCATGTCTGTAATGGCAGAATTTCGACCCACCATTTTTATTTGTCGTGTTATACCTGTATGTTACATACCTTTTGAAAATGGCAGAGTTTTCGGTCTATCGCGTATATTATGTTGCCTAGCATTATAATGATGGCAGTGATAAACTCTAAAATTATGTTGAATAATTATTCAGCTTGTATTTAGCTTAATTGCAGTCAACCTGTAAAACCAGAGATTTATGCATCTTAACACTTTTATATGTAACACTGAATTGAATGTCTATTTTCCTCCTAACTCGTGTAATTCCTCCCTACAATGCATCCGTATTCACATCAATTTTCATGTATTTTCAACAAACTAAAACAAGTGTATCCATTGTGTTGTTATATACACATATAATACAAGGATTCAATGTACAATATCTCTATATATATGGTTCATGAGTTGTCGATTTGGAAACTTAGACAGTGACACCGTAGTGAATATTTGTTTACTTAGAAAAGAACTGACGCATGTGTCTATTTATGATAAACAAAGATTTAGGTGAATTTAAAATATCATTTAGTACTCGTTTTGAATTTAAACCCCCACGAAAACAACATATTAATTATGTGTACGCACGTTGTCATTGTAGTTTTATTTCATCGAATCGAATTCAAATAGATACTTAAATTTGTTTAAGGAAGATTGAAAGTTTTTTTAACTATATTTTATACCTGTTGATATGAACAATAATTTATTCCAAAAATGCTTGGGTGCAAATAAAATAACAGCGGAAACTACTTGAGTATTTCTGTTTCCGGAATGTCATCATAATTGATATACTATAAGTCTACCACGATAAAAGTAATGATAATTAATAATTTTTGTTTTCTAATCATAGGATATGAAAATCAATAAAAACTTAGGCATTCAAATATGTATTTCATTTCGGAGCAACTTATTTTATCATAAATCTCTATTTGAAACACAACAAAAAGTAAAATCACAAAAATACTGAACTCCAAGGTAAATTCAAAACGGAAAGTCCGTAATCAAATGGCAAAATCAAAAGCTCAAACACATCAAACGAATAGGTAAGAACTGTCATATAACTGACTTGGTAAAGTAAACAAAACTGGGGTTGATTTCAGGAGCTACGGAAGGGTAAGCAAGATTCTGCTCCACATGTGGCACCCGTCGTGTTGCTGATGTTATTACAAATCCGGTAAATAGTCTAATTCGCTAGGTCACATTCGTGAAAAGGGAACAGGATAGTAGCTACAACATAAGGAACATATCCGATATCATCTGTATAACGGATATTCAATATGGTCAACCAACTCGTGATGGCGTCCATAAAATTTACGAAGTAATGATTTCAACTTCACCATTTGGAACTCTTGGTTTAAAAATGAAAAGGTCACAATTGGGAAGCTGAATCATCTCTTTTGTCGTTAAATATTTTTTTCAACCGACACTCAAAGTCGATTTCTAGATATAAGTCCTAATCAAATGGCAAAATCAAAAGCTCAAACACATCAAACGAATGGAAAACAACTGTCATATTCCTGACTTGGTACAGGCATTTTCGTATGTAGAAAATATATGGATTGAACCTGGTTTTATAGCGCTAAACCTCTCACTTGTACGACAGTCGCATCAAATTCCATTATACTTACAACGATTCGTGATAAAAAAAAAAAAAAAAAAAAAAGAAATAATGGGTAAAAATGTCAAACTATTTTGATATATGGATATGGAAAAAGTTCCATGACCAGAAATTATGGCCTCTTAATAAATATGTATACTTGTAACAAAACGTCTTTATTTTTCGTTCTTTTTTATGCTACTATTAATTTTCCATCTTGTTGGTGGAGGTTGTTTTTTAGAACCGTGTTACAGTTTGTATATTTCCTACAACATAATTTGCAAGGAGGGTTGTGACAATGAATAATCTAGCCTCGTCAGAATTGAAAATAAATTAAATTGCCCAAAACATGATGAAAATGAATTTGCTACCTAACAAAATTAAAACAAATTTTGACAGTGCTATTATATGCCGACTTTGCAGCAGGTGAAAATGATAATTCTCTACCCCTATATCCTGATCGTTAAAAAACTGCCAGTCATGATCAATCTTATTATATTATTTTACCGTGTCTTTTTTGTGTGTCTGTAGGAGCGCATTGTTTTTTTCCGATAAAATGTTTTATTATTTCATTTCGTGAAAGAAAGAAAAAAACTCGTCCAGAATGGAAGTGAATTGTTTACTTCGTTTATATGTTTTGGAGTTTAGTATGACGTTCATTTTCAATAAACTAGTACACATTTTTATTTATGGGCCAACAGAGACCAACCTTCGTGCGTATTTTATTCAAATTTTAGTTGACAATTTTTTTCATCGATATTTGACCCAGTAAAGACAACTATTGCACATATTTCAACGTAAAACTGATACAGCTGCGTATGACTACAGGGAGTCAACTGGCGATTTCGGCCATGTTTGTCTTATTTGTAGATATTAATCTGCTGCTCAATTTTGTATTATCACAGTTTCTCTCTATCTACTCCTACTGTTTTGATAAAAATTATAAAACAAATGGGTGAAAATTCGAGGGCAATATTTATAGAAACCCATTAAGATGATGTGACTGTTTTCCACGTGATGTGTTTTATTATCTATTTATATAAGAATATGTTTCCGTTTTATAATCAATCTTAAATATCACAAACTTTATTGCGTTGAAATTATAATCCAAAAATCTCCATCAAATCAAAAAAAGCCTTAGTACGTTTGTCCGTATGGATTGAAGTAGTCTATTTGTGTAAACAATATTATATATCGAATTTAATGAAACACTGTTTTCATGGTGTTATATTTTATTTTACCTTCATCTCTTATTATTTCTTTTGCAAACAGCAGAAAAGCCAAACGTTGCATTTAAAAGCATGTTACAGTAGATCAGAAGTAGTATACTTTGTCATATATAATAATCATTTTCAAACGCCTCTTGACACATACGAAAAAAGAATCTCTGCTTAAAATTTAAATACACAAATGAATTCTAAGGAATATAACTATAGATCAGTGCACTGAGCAAACACTCCTACAGATTACTAGAGAAATATTGAAATTCAAATCTAATCAGCATACATTAACATGTTTAATTAAATATATAACCTTTCACAATCTGTACATTGTTTGTTTTTTTAGTCTTTTGGTGTTATTAGATTATATTTCTAATTTTGGGAAAACCTCAAATTTGATATATTTCATTCCGTTCTAATTATCACATATATCGTGTTTCTTTCTCATTTCAAACATTCAGGATTACTTAATCACTTCCTTCTGCAACACATAAATTCAATTTATAAACTTAAACGTTCAATGCTGCATATATTTATTTATTTTTTGAAACAACTTTTTGATTATTCAATGTTTTAGCTTTACCTATCATGACTGGCAGTGAATAGTAAATGGTGTATTCTCTTCAAGAATTCAAATGTCCAATCAAATGTGAATTTGACCCGTAAAAAGATTAAATATATATGTCAACGACTCAAATGAAAAAAAAAAGAAAAAAAAAAGTTAGATTAAAGATAAATATATATCTTACTTGATTGTGTAGAGAATAGCAAGGTTATGAACATATTTATAATCATCTTTTACATTACCTACTTTTATATACGTGTACCAGACAATCCAGTCAATATATTAGAAAATGATTACAAATCATTCGAATTACAACGGAAGCTACATGAGTGTTTTTGTGAACGGATGTCATCATATTTTATATTCTAGCAACTATATTTGTGGTGAAAATTGATGACTTTGTTTGTTAAAAATTTTTTGCTTATGTAAATTTTGGACTTTTTGTCAAAGCGTTGTGACTATTTAGTGTTATCTTTGTATGAAATGCATTTATATTCTTTTAAAGTCTATAATAATGTATCTATTATAATTAGTAACGTTAACAAATTTTGTTTTGCGTTAATTCTTTTTAAATAAAAGATGCAACCCCCCTTCCTTTAGGTATTTACTGAAATTCAATAAAATATTTGGCATTTAACTCACTACATATTCTTATCAATTGAATAAATGTGTTAGGATGGTCCTAGGCCAACTAAAGTTAAGACTGTCCTTAGATAGCTTTGTTTTACACCATAAGACATGTCTCAGACACGTCCTACGACCAGCCTTAATAAGGTCTTAAGACATATCATTGACACTGTCCCATATTGTGATATTAGGAAACTGACAAAATGTCAGTACAAGAAATTCGGATTTTGAGTCAAAATATTTTTTTTAACTCATTTCTCCGAAAAAGGAAAATTTAAAATGTTGTCAAACGTAAATATACTTGAAACATCACATACATATGAATAAAAATAAGTAGTTTCCTTCGAGAAGTCAGATTTGTATCATACATTTCCGGGACGTTTAGAACTTCTACCTATGATACTATTTCAGAATTGGGAAGGAGAAAAAATCTCGGAAAACAGGAAACTGAAAAATTGTTTCCTATACATTGTACATCAATTAATAATTTTGGTTCGCACAGTTTGATATTTAAGTCCGACGCTTGAAATTCTATATTAAATCTTTTAATAAATGAGATTTATTTATTGGTCTATTCATTATACTTTCAATTGCGAAAATAATAGTTCTCTTCCCCTATATCCCGGTCGCGCAAAACATAACTGCAAACCAATGTTATTACAATCTTTCGTTGTGTTTTTTTTTTTTTTGTGTGTGTGTGTTGAGAGTAGGGCACTGTTTTCAAATAAGATATTGAGTTCTTTTGAGTTTATTTTATATCGTGAAAAAATCTAATTCAGAATGAAATTTGATTATTACTTGTTTTTTTATATCAATTTTAGTTGACAAATTTTTCATCGGTATTTGATAACCATTGCATATCATTTATCGTAGGATAGATCTGCGCATGACTATTGGGAGTCGACTGTCGATTTGGCCATGTTTGCCTCTTTTTTAAAGGTTGTTCTGCTGATCATTTTCGTATTTTTACAGTTTCGATAAAAACTATATGAAAAACTGATAAAAATTCGATGGCAATATTTAAAGAAACTCATATTTGAAGTGAATGTTTTCCACGTGATACGTTTTATATACTTTTATAAGTATATATGTTTCCGTTTTTAACATCAATCTTAAAGACCACAAACTTTATTGCATTGAAATTATTGATCTGAAAGTCTTTATCAAATGAAAAAAAAATTAAAAAAATAGTACGTTCGTCCGTTTGGATATCAGAAGTCTATTTGTATAAACCAAAATAAGTAGTTTGCTTCAAAAAGTCGGCTGTGTATCATAAATTTCAGGGAAGTTTAACATCCCTACCAAGAAGTCTACTCCCGTATCCAGAAAAAGAAAATCTCCGAAAACAGGAAACCGAAAAATGTGTAATAATTAATTATTTTCCTGTTCACTTCCGAAAATCATGTGTTATAAGACTGTGCTAGGACGGGATATAAAATATGCATATATTTACAATATTGTTATATTAGATCTATGTAAGGACTATGGGAAACCAGATTACAATCATAAATATTTATGCTAATTTACGTTTCTGAATATGTGTTAACCCATCACCAAATGACGGTAGATGATTTCAGTATAACTTTAGACCCTCTTAATAAAACTGACAACATCTTATCCTTAAATGTGTTAAAATCTCGAAGAAAAATTTGAGAAATAGAAATGAAACGACACCAAATGTATTGAATTGTGGGCTAAGTGTGTATTATTTGTTTTTAATTTGTTTTGGTCAATGTAAAGAGAAAATCAAAATACTTTCCATTTTATTCCATCGTGTGATAGTGCTAAGAGGCAGAAGATACCAAAGGGATAGTCAAACTCATAAGTCGAAAACGAACTGAAATTTGTCATTTCGAGGCCTTTTATAGCTGACTATTTGGTATGGGTTTTGCTCATTGTTGAAGACCGTAAGGTGATCTACAGTTGCTAATTGACCAAGCTAGGATTCGCTCCTGCTTATATACCCCGATGGTAGCTGTAACATTCTAGAAGGAGGGGTGTTCTACCAAAGCGTCTCGTTACTCGTATGGATAGTTTCCTTTGAACACCCCTTCACATTTGACCTCACCTAAAGTTTACGAGTTTACCCACGAAACATCCAATTCTTTTATACGTTTAGTAAAGTATCATATAAATATATAAAAAAAAAGGCTTCTGCCGAACTGTAACCAATGTAAACAACTTAAACTTAGATACAAAATCATCACACAAGCATAGAAAATTACAGATGAGGACCAAAAATACAACCAATTACCCAAGGATGATATCAGTTACTGTGGAAGGGTAAGCGGATCCTGTGCCAACCGTCGTGTTTCTCATGTAAGTACAAACTTGGTGATTAGTTATTGTGGATAGTTCCAATCCTACTTGCAATCTCTGATTACAATCAGTTGTGTTACCTACTTTTTCGTAAAATAAATGAATTATTTTTTTGCAGTCAACACTAGATAACACAAAGTTGTATTGGTAAATATGTAAATACTTTGTTTTACAGAAAATCAAGTCTGAAAACTATATATCTACATTATATACAGCAAATTTAAATAATACAGAAATGGAAAGTTCACATTAGAAAGATCTATATCTCTTTTGTCGTAAAATTTAGTTGTCAAATATGAGGTATCAGAAAATAAATGAAAAATGGAAAGGGAATGAAAACCAAAAAACAGCTTGTGGCAAATATTTCATGCATATTCCTGTCAGAACAGCATAAACTCGTTATATAATTTTGGTTGTCGAATTTGACAAGATTGTTTAAAAGCCACCTCTATTTTTAGACACTGCGTATATAATGTTTTCAGTTGAAACTACCCACATTTCGCTTTCAATATTGATGTTTTAAAACCACAGGTTGCATTCTCCGCAGTTCTTCAACATCCCGAGCAAATAGCTTTATCTATATCAAATAAATGCACCAAAAAAAAATGGTGGAAAAAACTACTCTTCATAGATCTGAGAAAAATATAGATGAGTCAATTTCTTGTCCATCTTATAACATTGTGTTATAATAAAGGATTATGGGATAAAAAAAAAAAACTATCTCACCAAACATTAGTCTCATTGTTGATGGTCTTACTGTTTCCTATAACTTCTTACATCCACTTTATTTGAACTTTGGTGGATAGCTGTCTCATCATGCTCATTGGCAATCATACACATCTCCTTATTTTTATATAAGTCTGGCTACCATTAATACAAAAAAAAATTTGAAAAAAAAACCAAAGCAATGAAATGGCCGGGAGAAAAAAATGAGAAGGACAAAGGTAAAATTATGGCACAGAAATTCTTAAAGAAAAATCATTATCAGAAGAGATTGAAATTTAAATAGAGAGAAGGGAACTCTTAACCAGAGGATTGAAGAAATAGAGGCTAAAAGAAAATAAACTGATGAACATAGAAAAGATTTAATCTTTCGTAGCATGCATGTAGATTCACTGTTTCACATTTGTTTTCAAGATGGACTTGAATATTGGACTTGTATTGTTTCCTTGGGGTAAAAGTTAATTTATCTAATCAAATATCTCATTCCTATTACCTAAGTATATGTGAATAAAATACCTTAAAATAATTAGTGTTGAAGCATAAATTAACAAATTTTTGTTATCCCTCCGCAACTAAAAGGTGGGGGCATATTGTTTTACCCCTGCCCGTCCAACGTCTGTCCGTGGAATGCGGGGCATTACTTTGTGTCATTTTTTATTGCAACTGCTGCATGCTTTTTTTACCATAAACTATATCATTAACTATAATTTAGTTTACGTACAAGGTGTAAGATTACAACACATCCTCACACCCCATGCCTTCACTAGTATTCATATTAACACAATGTATTCTTAGATTCTTTGACAAGCGTACCATACTGCTAATAAATCAAACAACATTGCACAAGGTACGGGGCGCCGAATGGGACTCTTGTGGTTTTGTACAAAATTCAATTCTGTCATAACAAAATCATTTTTGTCTTACAAAACTATGTGCTACAGACTTGTTTTGTGAGAACTTCAATTTTGTGATGACAAAATTCATTTGTGTAGACAAAATTCATTTTTGTCATGACAAAATTCATTTTTGTAGACAAAATTCATATTTGTCATGACAAAAGTCAATTTTGTCTAAAAGATATGCAAATATAAACATATTTGCATACAAAATTGACTTTTGTTACCTGATATGGAAATTAAATCACAAAAGTCAATTGTGTGAGGTAAGATTCAATTTTGTGAGACAAAATTGACTTTTGTGAGACAAAATTAACTTTTGTGAGACAAAATTCAATTTTGTCAATTTTGTTGAGACAAAAGTCAATTTTGTTAATTTAGTTGAGACAAAAGTCAATTCTGTCAATTTTGTTGAGACAAAAGTCAATTTTGTTAATTTTGTTGAGACAAAAGTCAATTTTGTTAATTTTGTTGAGACAAAAGTCAATTTTGTTAATTTTGTTGAGACAAAAGTCAATTTTGTCAATTTTGTTGAGACAAAAGTCAATTTTGTGACGACAAAATTCATTTTTGTGACGACAAAATTCAATTTTGTAACAACAAAATTGACTTTTATGAGACAAAATTGACTTTCGTGAGACAAAATTGACTTTCGTGAGACAAAAATCAATTTTGTTGAGACAAAATTCAATTTTGTCAATTTTGTTGAGACAAAAGTCAATTTTGTCAATTTTTGTTGGGACAAAAGTCAATTTTGTCAATTTTGTTGAGACAAAAGTCGATTTTGTCAATTTTGTCTCACAAAAGTCAATTTTGTCAATTTTGTTGAGACAAAATTCAATTTTGTCAATTTTGTCTCACAAAAGTCAATTTTGTCAATTTTGTCAATTTTGTTCAGACAAAATTCATTTTTGTCAATTTTGTGTAACAAAAGTCGATTTTGTATGCAAATTAGTTCACAGAAACCAAACTAAACTAATTTGAATACAAAATTGACTTTTGTCGCCCAATTTTCAAATAAGTTAACAAAATTCAAGTCTGTGTAACAAAAATGAATTTTGTCATGACAAAAGTGACTTTTGTCCCCTGATAGATAATTTTGTATGACAAAATTTTAAATTTGTAGTATGATACAAATTTTGTTAAACTGAACTTATTTTTGTTGAACAAAAGTCACTTTTGTCCGTACAAAATTGAATTTTGAGTACAAAACCACAAGAGTCCCATTCGGCGCCCTGTACAAGGGACTAACAATATCAAGGAATCAAAAACACTTGTGTGGCGGATCCAAAGGGTTTGGGGGGGGGGGGGGGGGGGGTTGAGGAAGTCTAGGGTCAATGCTTTAATTTTTGAATGAGGAAATATGGTTGAAATACCGACTTATCTTGGGTTGGAACCTCCTCTTTTAAAAATGGCTGGATCCAACCCTGTACTAGTATAGACTGTCCCCGGTATACTAGTATGTAAATGCAACGCTTCAGTCTTAAATAACAAAAACATCTTTTCAAGGCTGTTTTTTTCTGTTCCTACGAGCTTTTAAATATTTTTGCACACACTGAATTATGCGAAGCAAAAAAATCTGTGCCTGGAATTGATAAAATGGAAAAGTTCCTCAACACAAATAAAATGTTACAAGAAAAATTGAAAGCTGCAACAAACATTGACTCTTTCAGCATGTTCAGGATGCGCCAATTAAGATCAAATAATTATATAATAACTAATTCATTGCAATGAAGGTACTTATACAGCTGCCATAAGGAAGCAACCATTTAACTTCAAAAGGAGGGGGTATGTAATTTTTGTTTTCAAGAGTCGGATATTCTTTTTATGAAGAATTGGGCTTAAAAAATAAGAATAGAAAGTTACGGGTTGCTCATATGTATATAAAGTATTAAAAATAATGATCAAAACATTGTAAAGAATAGAGAAACATTACCTAAAAAATCATTGAATGAAGAAATAAAGATACCCATCCAGACCCTTTTGAATGTGGCCATTCGTTTCTGTGATAAACTATTAAAAGATGAATGAAAATAAGGAATTTTTTATCAAAGAATCATTTTGTAATCTGTTTCTTTCAGCCAACTTAATGAGCAAGAGTTATCTCTCTTCCATTAGTCATTTTTCGAAATTGCGTATTTATTCTGGTTATGAAACAGAAAAAAAACCTTCAAGGTCTCCTGGTTATTATTTTGCGATGTAAAGAAAATTTGTGATTTTATTTCCCTCCAGGAGTAGCTAAAAAAAAGTGAAGAACAGATATGGGCATAGAATTGGTAAGTGCAATCTTCTCAAATAAATTTGCATCTGATATTTTTGATTATTTTTGTTTTGTTTTTGTATAACTGCTCAAATAAAGAAAAAAAAAATGTTCATTTTGTATTAAAAGCTCAAATTCATAAGTATTAAAACGTTTTATTCTCCTAGATAAGACATCAACGTCGATTTAAAATTGAGAATATCTACATGTACTGATGTGCTTCCCGGTTAAAAAAAACACGTCTTGACTCATATCTATAAACCGCAAAGTACTAAAACATGCATGGACTAGCGGAATGTGGGACAACTCGACCCGACTTGGACCGAGTCAAATCGGGCCGACTATAAGATAACTCGGACTGTCTATAATGACAAATTCAGACAAAGTGTTAAAAGAGGATTTGAACTCACAGGCACATGTCTCAGAAAAATATATTCCTATATTGTTAATAAGGTATAATACTAGGATTATTTTTTTCTGAGACAAGTGCCAGTGTTTGAACAATCTGTCACCGTCGTATTTATATGTAGAATCAAAATGTTTGTTTTGTCTTTTATCAGTTCATTTAATTCATTCATTCTACTTTCTGTGTCATATGACGTCTGACTAAGACTGACGACATTTCTAATACACGTCACTGCACAGTTTCAGATATACGCCACTACATAGTGAGTCATAGTAAAATATGCCATTGCATGCACGCGAGAAAATAAAATATGTACGCCGTTTTAGTATTTCATTTACTGAATAACCGCCTTTCTTAGTGGATGCTTAACGCTGACACAATATTAAACTGGAATCCGCTTGTATTACGCTTCACTTAAACATGTATAAGTCATTTTTTATACTGACTCATCCTACTGAATTGACAACATGAACAAAGTGTAGTAGTCAGTCGAGAACCAGCTTAACACAATATTTACGTGTTTGTTATTTCGTTCTTTGCAAAGTCTAATAATAGACTTTAATTTGTTACTATAAACTATTATCATGATTATGTCACATGCACTATTATTGTTTCTGAAAATGTGCATATCTCCTTTACAGTTAATTAGTTACGAACACAACTTTCAGTAAATCAGATTAAATGTTTTATCATATAAAACATATTTTACATCTGTTTTAGAAACTTTCTGATATTCATATGCATCTAAATGCATCTTCGATTTTACTCTTGTTTTTTGTGTGTACCAATATATGAAGAAATGAAAATGAACATGCCAATTTCTAGAGGTCGGAAAGTATTTATATTTTGGCTAAATACATGAACACACCTACTGACTCATTCAATTGAATGATGTTTTATCGGTGTCAGCTGTTCTTATTGATAATGTTGATGTGTTTGTTGTTTATTATATAATATTATTTACCTGGCATACAATATACCTGTACTTCACATACATAATGAGTCATTTATATCTTGTATACATTTAAATATTTTTAATTTATCGCTATTTTGTGCATTTTTCCTTTGATCTTTTTTTGTGATAATTTTTCATATCATGCTACTCTCTTGAGATGGAAAATTATCGCTAGAAACTAAGCAGACACGTGGCATTGCTTACGAAAATGACATGTGAAATTGACAACGTCGTCATAGGTAAAATAGCGATAAATAGATTATCATTGATAATCTCAACTCGATTGCCTTTCTCGCTTTCGCCGTCCCGGCTCAAGCGAGAAAATCAATCTCGTTGAGAGGATCAACGATAGTCTATAAATATATGTTGAATATGTGCACGGATAAAGTGGAAAATGGAAAACAGAGAAGGAAGAGGTTAGGTTACAGGGGCGGATCCAGCCATTTATATTTTTGCGGTCGTATATTGGTATGACGTTGGCGTCGTCGTCGTCGTGGTCGTCGTCCGAAGACACATTGGTTTTCGCACTATAACTTTAGTTTAAGTAAATAGAAATCTATGAAATTTAAACACAAGGTTAATGACCTCCAAAGGAAGATTGGGATTGATTTTGGGAGTTTTGGTCCCAAAAGTTTAGGAATTAGGGGCCAAAGGGGCCAGAATTAAACTTTGTTTGATTTCATCAAAAACTGAATAATTGGGGTTCTTTGATATGCCGAATCTAACTGTGTATGTAGATTCTTAATTTTTAGTCCCGTTTTCAAATTGGTCTACATTAAGGTCCAAAGGGTCCAAAATTAAACATAGTTTATTTTAAACAAAAGTTGAATTCTTGGGGTTCTTTGATATGCTGAATCTAAACATGTACTCAGATTTTTTATTATGGGCCCAGTTTTCAAGTTGGTCCAAATCGGGGTCCAAAATTAAACTTTGTTTGATTTCAACAAAAATTGAATTCTTGGGGTTCTTTGATATGCTGAATCTAAACATGTATTAAGATTTTTGCTTATGGGCCAAGTTTTCAAGTATGTCCGAATCGTGGTCCAAAATTAAACTTTGTTTGATATCAACAAAAATTTAATCCTTGAAGTTCTTTGGTAAGCTGAATCTAAACATGTATTTATATTTTTTATTATAGGCCCAGTTTTCAAGTTGGTACAAATCGGGGTCCAAAATTAAACTTTGTTTGATTTCAACAAAAATTGAATACATGGGGTTCTTTGATATATGCTGAATCTAACCATGTATTTAGATTTTTGATATTTGGACCCGGTTATCAAATTGGTCCACATTGAGGTCTAAAGGGTTCAAAATTGAACTTTATTTAAATTCAACAAAAATTGAATACTTGGGGGTCTTTGATACGCTGAATCTAACTATGTGTTTAGATTTTGGACATTGGACAATAATAGGTAAATGTCCAATTTAATTTTTTTATTTTTTAAGTTTAAGTTCATAGACCGCATTCATTCTGTGTCAGAAACCTATGTTGTGTCAACTATTTAATCACAATCCAAATTCAGAGCTGTATCAAGCTTGGATGTTGTGTCCATACTTGCCCCAACTGTTCAGGGTTCGAACTCTGCGGTCGTATAAAGCTGCGCCCTGCGGAGCATCTGGTTATAAGGGGAATGGGGGGAGTCCCAACCCAGAATAAAGGAGGGGGCTCCAAACATATGTTGCCATTCAAATCTTTGATTGTCTTAAAAAAAAAGGAGGGGTTCCAATAGGTATATTTAAATTCACGCCATCACTGTTAGGTCTTTCGAAATTTTGAATATTATGCAAAGTTTTGGGTTTTTTTACAAGCAATTTGTTCCGTAAACGGCAGTTAGGGGTTATACTGATAAATACAGGTTTTTTTTATTTGAAGATTTTAGTAGTATTTACGTGTATAAGTAAACTTGTAAGGTTTTTTTCTAGGTTCGAAAGATCTCCCCTTAATCACCTCCAAACATTTACTCATATAAGTATATATGTTTTTCATTAACATCAAAAAGGGGAGGGGTATGTTTTATTTTCTTAGATTTTTTTTTTCAATATTTAATACTACTAGGTATGGAGGGTATTTGCATTCGATTTTTTTTAGTTTGTTGTCATCTGCTTGACCAGAATATTTTTTTTTGCTTGAACAGATTTTTTTTTTTTATCAAATTGGGTATCACAATATTTTTTTTAGACTTCAAATGGTCGTTCCCTAAGGAGACCACTTTTTTGTTCTCCCTTAAGTGGTCTCTTAGAATCATGCATGGTGTTGAATTTGTCACACCAGTGTACTGATATGTCCACTTTAAAGGTAGATTTGGTATTTGAATTGTCATGATAGCTCGATGTCTGTGAATTTAGATGTCCAACACGCCATAATGACCGTTACATTTGGGACCCTTTAAGAAAAAATAACACTGTTTAATCTTTGATCTTTTTTTTTTTGAAAAAGATACAGCAATGAGGAGAAGCTTGCATAACATAAAACATGGGCATCACATATGTGTCCCTCCGGCAGCAAGAGGGTTGAGAGAAACAACACATGCTTTATTTTACAGGGTTTCCCAGCAGTAGCTGTTGGTATTGTTATGGTTGCAGCGTCTGCTATACTTGCCAAGACTTACATCTACGACAAAAAGACGAAAAAACCATCAGTCGAACAATTAAAACAAGACTTAAAAAGAACTGGGAAACAAATAGACAAAGAGGTAACAATTTTAAGTAATTACTTAAAATATATATAAGAATCCTTCGAATTGTTGTCTAACTGAATAGTTAGCGTTGTAGTTGTCTTTTCAGCACACTTCTAAAGATCACCACGACCTACACATGCTATAAAATTAGTGGTTTTATTTTCTCTCCTGCAAATTTTGTCGCAGTATGTAGCGGCGTCGGTTCAAACAGTTAATAAAAAAACTTTATATTTTTATAAGGTACATGTAGAAGACCTGGATGACCATGCCTCGTAACCTTGTATGCAGATACCTAATGCTACCAAGTTTCCGTCAGTCATAGGTCCATTGTCCTTGACCTCAATTTCATGGTTCAGTGACTACCGGAAAAAAAGATAGTTTGTGAAAACCAATGACTTTATATAAAAGAGCACCAAAGTGTGTCGATATGTATGCCCATTAATAGCATGTTATTTTTCTATTCACAAAAATTGGAAAACAATTAGTTTGTTAACAGTATATTGTATATTCTGTGGGTTTTTTTGTAATGGAATTTTCTTTTATTTTAGGTTAATAAAGTAGTAAAGGATGTAAAGGACCATTGCAAGGATGGTTTAAAATAATAGTGATGTACCTTAAAGCTAAACAAAAATTAGACTATCTCTATGTGAACTGTTTATTAATAAAATGGAAGATAAATAAAACATTTACTTTTGTCCTGTCTGCGACGAGGCTCAGAATACGTGACAAAGAGATTAAAAACCATGCACCAGTGGCAAAATTTGTACAAAGCTTTATATTTCAGAGGGATGCAGACCTTCAAGTTAAATTGTATTCTGCCATTACATATATTGTAAACCTGTAGATATTCATAAAATCAAGTATACGACGTCCAAACTATTTTTGGACTTTTAAGTCTTCGGACAATCTATCTGTTATTTTAACATTAGAAACATAACTTATAAATGTTATAGCCGATCAATAATAAATGTGTATCTACATTTGTAGTTTGTCTTCTACAATAAAACCAGGTTCTATTTCAACTCGTCCATTCAAGTCACCTATGATAAACACAGTGCCTTATGTTGCAAATAGTTCAATTTGTTCATTTAAAACAGCAAATAAAATACGATACATATGTACATTGTCGGAAAACAGTATGTAAAGTGCGGATCCTAAAATATCATTTTTACTGTATATGCCATAAATGTCTAATGTAGAATGATAAATAAACAGACGAACTTTTTTAATTTTTGAAGAAAATGAAGAAAAATAGTTAAAATGTATATGTTCAGAAATACATAATACTAATAAAATAAAATACGATACATATGTACATTGTCGGAAAAATGGAAAATATAAAATTTATTTGTATGAGCTTTAGAAACAGGACGAAAAGCGTGGATCTGCCGAGCTTTTCTCCTATTTCGTAGCGATTACAAATAAATTTGATATTTTCCGAAAATGTTCATATAAGACTGTGCGGGACAAATTTATATTATTTTTGTCCTGAAATTACTTGTAACTTTAGTAATTAAATCGAAGTCATTGTCTCTAATTTCTCAAAGAAATCGACATAGTTGAAATGCGGACTGCGAAGAGGACCCCAAAATTAACTGGTTAGGAAACAGGAGACTTTATTTGTACTTGAGACTTTATTTGTACAAGTACAAATAAAGTACAAATAAAGCTATTTTTTCATAGCCGTACAAGTACAAATAAAGTACAAATAAAGCTATTTTTCATAGCCGTACAAGTACAAATAAAGCAAAAAATTATTTGTATACCTGTTATTTGTACTAATTGCAGGATAAATCTATATTATATTTTTTATAATACACATTTCGAACAGCTGGCATTTAAATAACAAATATACATGTACTTTAAATTTTTATTGTTTAGCATAATACGTTTGTCAAATTTTAGCCACACCATACTTTAAACTTTATCTTTAATTACTTCGATAAATTGACCAATTTATTAGAACAATACTACCCTACCACCATTACATTTTGATCTAGCCAAATATTTTTTCATAGCCGATTAATTCAAACTCACCCGGGCATTTGATCCAACATTCACTAAGTCTTAGACTTTAAACGTCGTATTCATTTACTATTTTGATACATTCCTGATCACGTACATTTAGTTTTCGAACTAAACCTTTATATTTATAAATATTCCAATAGATATAAGAAGATGTAGTATGATTAACAATAAGACAACTCTCAATCCAAGTCGCATATTTTAAGAGTAAACCGTTTAAGGTCAATGCACGGTCTTGAACACGGAGCCTTTGCTCACACCAAACAGCAAGCCAAAAAAAGCCACAAAAATGGCGAGTGTAAAAAAACAGTTCAAACGGGAAAACCAATGGTCTAATCTATATATAAAAAACGAGAAATGAGAAACACTTATGAACAACATCAACAAACGACAGCGGATTTAAACGTTTTAATAGGTACCAACTTTCATCCTTATTCAAAACAATAGTGATTGATTTTTGATTTTTTTTGTGTTTCAACTCCACTTTTAAGCACCGCATTAAGTCTATTTCGTAACGGCCAGTTTTAATTGGTGGAAGAAACCGGAGTGCCCGGAGAAAACCACCGACCTTCGATGAGAAAACTGATAATCCTAGTTAATTTTTTTAAGCCCCGGTGTTGACTGGCTAATGATTACAGTAGTAACAACTAGACAACTTGGCCACCGAGGTCCCCAAAACAAAAGTGCAACATCACAAAAGTTATTGATGAACTTGAAGCTGTGAATAAGGCCTCGCAAAATACACTTGATAACTTGTCAGAAAAATTACAGCCAACGAATAAGATTGAATGTCTTGATGAAACCTAGAAAATTACTAGACCGTGTAATAAATAATATGTTTCTTCAAGAGTTAATTGTTCTGGACTACCTGATAGTAGATCCTTTAATGTACATGAAGAGATACAGAATCACGACCCTGTTTTTTTTTATTAATAAACTTACTGCAATTGATAAATCATGGTTTTAGCCCTGGTCACAACGACCCCACGACATGAAGTTTTGTCAAATCGCGGGTCATCTGTGATCGTCGAACGACAGTTGCACGACAGTCGCACGATACTTTCAGCATCGGTGGCGCGTGGTTGTCGTGAGAGTGTCTTACCACAGTCGTGCGATAAACACATTGTCGTGGGTACCAAAATAAACTATTTTGATATAAACAATCGTACGATTGTCGCACAACTGTCATACATTGTACGACAATCTCACGACTGTCGCAAGACACTCGTGATACAGTGACACGATTGTCTCAAGATTACCCAATTTCGTACGATGCTCACATAACATTAATTGTATGTCGTACGACAGTGTTACGTTCGTCGTGCAACATATTTTCGTTTAATTTAGAAAAATACAATTCGACGGGAATGTCTGTAGACTCTTCCCCGTCCCCCGTCACAGGGACGATTGATGGATTGATTGTTGGTTGCCTAACGTCCAGTGGCAAATATTTCATGCGTGTTCAGGACGAGAACATGTTACAATAAATACAATAGGTAGGTCTTCTAATGATACAGGCCATCCGGTATGATAGTCGGGGAAAATTAAGACTGCCACTGGAAAATAAGTGTATATTTGATAGGGACAGAAATGTTGCCTTGCTACAGACCACCTACGGACCCCTCAAAAGAGTTGTTGCAAGCGTTCTTAACATGCAAAGAGCTTGGCGCTCTCCTGGCACGAGACAGTATCAGCATGGTCGTCTACAGCAGTTTCCGAATCGTTTAAGCTTGTGGTAGGGGTCCTTCGTCTGGTCAACATCACCCGCGCTTTATACTGATGCCACCTTTCCTTTGATAATTTTTCTTTTCGGATGCATCCTTGTTTAAGTTCGCTTAACAATTATAATATTAACTAATACGAAAAACGTCGTTAATTTGGACCGAACTTATAACAACACTGAATAATATTGATATGGAAATAAGCAAATGGCACGCAATAAATCGGGCCTTCTTCATATACTAGTAGTTCGGATTCAAACGCGCAAGTGACCCACAACTGTTGTGCGACATTCGTTCGACAGTAACACGCGTATTGCATGACTTGAAAACCTGAAAACTAGCACCAAACAACTCACAACTGTCGAACGACTTTCGCACGATTCGCTAGCGACAAACCAAAGACAGTACAATTACAATTTTTTTCTGTACTGTACCCATCTTGGAACCATCGTGGACCTGTCGTAGCTGATGTGACCACTCAAAATATTTTATGACATTTTGCACCACAGTGCCACGACAACTAGTATAGATTTTCCACGACAAAAAATTCGTACGATTTTTTGTGACCTGGGCTTAAAACAGACGATTCGTAATTGAGGTTTACTAGACTTTTTATTGCTAGTTCCTTTTTAAAATCCATAATCAACATACCCCCCGAAAAACTGATACTCAGTACGCAGGAATTATATATTGTTTTTTTTTTTTTTAATTTTAATAAAAGAAGTTATAAATGTAGTGTGTGTTCATAATGTATTGGGTAACAAATAGTATCCAGTATACTATTTAGTCAGCCTTTCCATCAGTATTCGGTACACACTGAGGAGGGTAGATTATTCTATCTGTCTATACCTAGATGGCTTATTTGCATTATACTGGTCACCTTTCTGTTTCAGTTCCTGTTTTTGTTTTTGTCCCCTTTCGAGCACAATCAAGTTTACTGAACTTTAATATGACTTGATTTATCAATTAAGATTATAAGGGGTAAATCCTTAAGGTACAATGCGTTTAGATTATCAGAACTATTTCAGTGTTTAAGCGCAGCTCTAGGTCTTTTTGAGTATGGCAATTGACTATACCAACACATTTTGACTTTTCGTCAATTCAAACACAAGTCAAAACTTGCTCTATCGTAAAATACGCTATTTCAAAATAGATTTGAACTATACACAGGGAAAAAAGTATTGTAACACCAAATTGAAATTCAAATTAAAAAAAACACTCTTCATTTTTTTGTGATATAATTTGTTGAAATAGAACTAGTTAAACATTATTTAAATATAACCTGAGTTTAATAAATAAATATCAACTCGATAAGTTCTTATCTGCATATGCAGCTACTGTACTCGTAAACAATAAAACAGATATTTTTACCATCATTGTTTTCAACACATTAAATAACCAACATGTTTAACCCCGCCACATTATTTATGTATGTGCCTGTCCCAAGTCAGGAGCCTGTAATTCAGTGGTTGTCGTTTGTTTATGTGTTACATATTTGTTTTTCGTTCATTTTTTTTTATATAAATAAGGACGTTAGCTTTCTCGTTTAAATTGTTTTACATTGTCTTATCGGGGCCTTTTATAGCTGACTCTGCGTTATCGGCTTTGCTCATTGTTGAAGGCCGTACGGTGACCTATAGTTGTTTTAATGTCTGTGTCATTTTGGTCTCTTGTGGACAGTTGTATCATTGGCAATCATACCACATCTTATTTTTTAAAGTTTATAAAGTTATGTGATTGACACCTTGTAATTGGTCATCAACAACTCATAACTGCAGCAAGATGGTAGATAATCAGCATGAGAGAAGCATGTATGTCGTTGTGACAATTGCACGTATTGTTGGTCATCACCATTCCACTATAAATCGTTTTGAGAATAAAAATCAGGCAACAAACGATGTTAAAGACCTTCTAAGATCAAAAAGACCCCCTATTACATCTGCTAGGGAAAATCAAGCATAATGAATGTTGGTCAGAAAGAAACCCATTGCAAACAATACAATCCTAAAAAGAGAGTGATTACTATATAGGAGACTTTAATCAAGAACTGTTCGAGATTGGCTCATCGCTACTGATTATCGTGCGATAAGACCATTTCGGGGACCTTTGCCTACGAACAGAAACACAGTTTCCCTTATCCAATATAGTGCAGAGCTCGCCAAAATTTGGAGATAGCATCGTGGAGGAAGATCCATTATTCAAATCCAATCTTCCTTGGCCCGATCGTAGCTGGGCGTAAAGTGCACGAAAGGACACCCCAGTTCAAAAATGTCATGAAATAATCAATATCATTCGTAAAACAATACCCTACGTCAGGAATGGTTGCTGCTACCCTAGCAACAAATAAGTCGATTGGCAGGAATCAGAAGACGTTAAGATGCGGTTATCCGTTTAAATGGAGGCTGCGCATAAAGTAATAATTCTTTGGCGTATAACGATCAACCATGATCTGAACAATCATCTAAAAATTAATTTTGAAATGTCTGACATTGTAAAGTTCGACTACAGTAAAAGTTGTAAAATTCATTTTTTTGTACAAAAACACTTCATTTTGTTATATAAATTTTGGTTATATAAAACATTTTGTTTTCATACATTTTTTGTTCGTTTTAATGCCAATGTTATCATCAACTACGTTTCAATATTATTTTACAATTATTTTAATATATTCCATCCAAAATAAGAGACTGAAAAAAATCAAGGTGTTGCAATACTTTTTTTCCATTTGTATAATTAAACGACAGGGAGATAAACACAATTTTACAATGACCAAGCTTCGTCAAAATTAATTTAAAATGGAAATTATTATCATGAAATTCAATGTGACATTTCATTGTGTAATGAATGTAAATTTCAGAAGGACGCGAGATTGCTGTTAGCCAATCAAAATAGCGTATCATAGTGAAACATTCATGCAATGATAATGTTTGATGTTTGTCCATCTCTCAACAAAAAAATATGTAGCACTACCAATAAATCTGCAATTAACGTGAACAATTAAGTTGAAAAATTAAAAAAGGCACCATTACAAATTATATGGGACTGTATTTAAATCAAATAATTCTTTCATTATCAAACATATACATGTATATACATTATTCACAGTATATTATTATTTCTACGTCTACTTGAAATAAGATTACAGACTTTTCTACAGCAAAGAATTATATAAATATGATAAATATATTGCATAAAAACCATTTTTATCTGAAAGTAGCATCTAGCATTTTTTTTTTTAATAAATCCATTAAAGTAAGAAGTATTACCATTGTTTTCATATCAGCTAGCTATAAAATCGTGTTTAACCCAACAATTTATTAAAAACAAATGAGACACAGTGGTGGATCCAGAAATTTTCATAAGTAGAGGCCCATTGACTGCATAAGAGGGGGCCCGCTCCAGTCACGCTTCAGTGATTCCCTATGTAACGACCAATTTTTTTCCCAAAAAGGGGGGCCCCCTGGACCCCCATCCTAAATCCGCCTCTGAGACAGAAATGAAACAACAACAAACACCGAACTACAGTACTGTCTACTCACTTGGGACTGTCACATAATGAATGTGGCGGGTGAGCGCTCAACCCTCCCGGTTTTTGACAAAAAGTCCAAAAAAACTAAAGTTAAAAAACTTTTTAAAGTTTGAATTGATAATTATTACACGGATATATATAAGCTTACTTTTTAAAATGTTATTTTTTTAGATTCAGCATATCGAAATCAATGAAAGTTTAATTTTTCATCCGAGTTAGAACCCAATGGAAAGTACGGACCAAATTCAAAATTCTAAATACATGGCAAGATTAGGCATATAAACCCCAGTATTTATAGATTCTAATATGACGTGCTTCTTTCGCTTTGTAAACAAACCCATGCTCGAAATCCAATAAAATGTGTTTGCACACGCGTATATTGACTACTGCAGAAAAATGAATTTTATCAAATTGGCATGCATTTAATAGTCATTAACTTTAAACACTTTCAAACTCTTAAATGATGCACATGTTGGTACTAATACACATACAATCACTACAATGTGTTACAATTCGCAATTGACATATTTGACCTAGATACGGAAACGTTCAAGTCATGTTGGATGTTCAAAACTTGACCTCCAAAGTAGAAGACGTTAAATTATAACTTTTCTGTTATATTGTGACACGAATATTGTTATTGTTAATTAAATTGTTAATTTCTGTTTCAATTTTGAATTTTAGAATTACAACTTTGCACAATTAAACAGTGCATGGTTCGAACTAACTATTTAGACAAAATCTGACAGGGAGGATTATGAAAGAGCCTACACAAACGCTCTTCACTTATACACATCGAACATAGAAATTACCGTAATTGTCCTAATCAGAATCGAAATAATTGATGCAAGCTATACTTTATTGTAGTTTTAACATGGGTAGGCATTTAATTTCGAGGTATTTTAGCCCTCATTATCGCTCGGGCAAAAATAATCACGAATATAATGCCTACCCGTATTAAAACTACTATAAAGTATAGCTTGCATCAATTATTTCTTAATTTAAACCCCATTGAAATTGGTCACAAAAAAGCAGTTCAAACAAAGTTTTTAAAATGCTTATTGTTAACGACTGTTTAGCCCTTTAATTCTAATTACAGCTCCATCAACATTTTCCTCTAGAAGATGAATACAAATATAAAATAGATATAAAACTATATACAAATAGTGAGAACAGATTATAGATTACAATGTCCGAGTCTTAACCTTCAAATAAAAGTAAATCTTTCTATTCAATCAAGATTCAATGTAACAACAAACATATTGTTGTAGAATAATGTATGCAATGTATTGACACATATATAACTAAAATTAAAAATACTACTTATTTGTCGTGAATACTGATATAACCGTACCATCTTTATTTGCAATGTAAATTTTTGAAAAGTCATGACTGAAACAAAACGCAAGAGGTTTTGATATATAATCGTTCAATAAAATGTCTACTACAGTTCCTGTAGATGTAAGTTTATGAATGTTTTCCGAATAGCGTCCAACTACATATATGTGACCGTCATCCGCCATCTGTATACTTCGTGTGTCACGAAGATCGGAAGAAGCATAAGTAAAAACATGATCTCCATCTGACGTAATGCAGCAAACTTCATCATTGACGCGATAGCAAATGTTCCCATTTGAGCACACAGACAAAAATGAACTCTTACAATATATTTCGTCAAGACGTATGTTTCTTTTAAGCTTTCCACTAACGTCTAGCACCTGCATCTTGCCTTTCTGTCCTATAATTATGTGATCCTTTGTAGCAGCTATACCACATTTTTTGCTCTGGTCCACTTCTATCTTCTTTAATACCATACGCTTGCTGATGTCGATGAACTGAATCCACGGTCTATCTTCACTAAACATAACAGCAGTTGTTGTTCCAGGTATTGCTGCTATATCCCATGGTGAACACGAACAGTTGATAGATGACTGGTAGGCATCGTTTTCATCACAAAAATAAACTTTTTTCTTATTTACATCACAGAATATCAATGTGTTATTGTCAGATACCGTGATGCCAGTTACTCCTTTTAATGTTTCGCCTTTCATGTCGATGTCGTACAGATGGGTGAAAGATGGGATCTGGCGTTTGAGAACAACTGGAACCTGTGACTGGCGCTGTTTATATGGGACAAATGAAAAGGAACAAGGTGTCTCCTTGACTTCGATGGACCCGAGATCTGCTAATTTTTCCGCCGAACCGCTTTCTACGAACGTAAGACTGGTGTCTGCACACGATTCGATAAGCTGTTTAACTTTGTTTTCAATTTCATCTAAGACTGGTTTGAATGAATGTATAGACACAAACGCTTGTTTTTCGGAACAATGGTCTCTAATAAATTCCAACGATTCCTTTTGAGCTTTTGTGGATTTGACTAAATCCATAATACATACCTCTTCATTTCTTAAACTGGTTATATATTTGTCTTTATTTTCAGTTAGTTGTTTTAAGAGTGACTGTTCTAAAAATTCTAACTGTTTCATAACGTTTTCTTTCATTGTTTTTATTTGTTTCAAAATTTGTGTTTCTTCTATTCTGATTCGACTTCCATTATCCTTGCAATTCTTGCTAAATTTTTCCAAAGCCTCTAAAATAAATCGCAACTGTATATCAGAATCAAGGAAAGATTGAGATTGTTTTGAATTCTTTGAAGCAATGTCAATGGATGTGACGTTCTTGCATGTTTGGTGATTTTTTGGCCAACATTCTTTACAGCAAACAGCATCATGATCAACACAAAAATAGTCAAAGGGTAAATGTTGATGCTTTGAACAATTATACGATAAATTATATTTATTAATTGTTTCTGGTATTTTACCTATCTCTACTAAATGGTGATTTCTGGACATTTTTTGAACTCTATGCACCCCTGTGCAATCAGAACATAGGTCTTCTTCACATTCAGTACACCATTGGGATGCTGTTGCAGTCATACCACGAGCAGTGCACGGTTCGCAATAATTGGCTGCCATATTTCTACAATGGAAACAAATAAAAACTTAAAGATTATGCCATTACTTCTAATATTTCTTATGATAATTTCTTCTTAAGATGATGTAATCACCAGAGTTAGTATCTTTAGTATCAGTGTCTTGGTTATGCAAATCACAGAAACACGTTAACTTTACACAATTGTTAAAATAAGGCGTAGTATTTGGTCTAATTTATGGTAATGGGTTATGCATGTATGTAGGAGATTTGTCTACTTTAGACTTAAATCTGAAAACAATAGTTACAATGTAATGCGCAATTCTTTTTAGCTTTTGAATAGAGTGGTTCCTTTTATGAATTAAGATTAAAACAAAAATTGGTGCCGTTATTTAATTTTTCTTTACATGGAATATGTAGGTCAATGAAGCTTTTTTTGGCTGGCTAATAAATCGAGTTCATTGAAAATATACAACGACTATGAAGAGATGAAGAGGGAGATAGTAGTATCTGTAATTGTTCTACTATATAAAAATGTCTAATATTTAATCAATATAAAGTAAGCAAGCTATATGAGGGTTTTATTTTGTTGACCTAATCAACATTAACAGAGTGAGAGGAGTCAAAGAGAAGTGTAAATGAGCGTTCCAACTTTGTATTACCTAAAACGGTAGTGCGATTAGTAAAATAAAAAATATGTAATCAAACTAGCGATGTCTGCCATGTTGAGTGATTTGCAGATATCTTATTTTGCTAAATATGTTTTTTTTTTTTATTAACTTCTATTTAATTTTTCCGCATTGACAATCCAACAAAATCATCATTTAAGACAAATAATTTCGAAAAGGACAATTTCAGTTCTTTTACTTTTTTGTAGATCACGTTTCTCTCAGTTGACAAAAGACACACACAAATGGATAACAGGTGTACACGCTGAATTTCTCGCCTGTTTTACTTATTATTGAATTCATTTTGAAAGTCTGTAATATGAAGGTTAGAAAGACACCTTGCAATCCTTCTTTACAACAAATATGTAATATTGCTTACAGTATATGAGAAACAGATCAAACCATATTAAAAATCTAATCATTGACCAATGAACCATGAAAAGGAATTAAAGTTCATATGAACCCTGCCAGACAGATGTGTACACCTTACTACCATTCCATACACCACATATTGTTGACCTATTGCTTATAGTATCTAATAAACTGACAAAATTAGGACTAAAAATATTGTCACACGAAACATGAAAATTAGTCGAGGTCAGCTGAAACCTGCCAGACGGACAAGTACACCTGGCAATTATACCATACACCAAATATGGTGGCCTTGTTGCTTATAATATCTGAGAAATAGACCAAACAACAAAAACTAAACATTGTCCGATGAACCAAAAAATTGAGGTCATTGTCAAATAAAACCTATTAGTACACTTTACAATTATTCCATACAACAAATATAGTTGACAAATTGTTTATAGTATCTGAGAAACGAACTTGACCACGTAGTTTTAACCTTGATCACTGATCTATGAAATAAGGTCGAGATCAGATAAACCTCACCTGACGGACATGTAGACGTTACAATTCAAGGAACTATAAACCAAATATAACTATCCTATTTCTCATAATAAGTGAGTATTTCACAAGACTGGCTGTAAGTGATAATTGTAAAAAACGAAATCCGTTTATCAGAAAAATATGTAAAATGTAAATTAATGTTTTAACCATGTTTGCTCTGGATACTGTCTTTTGGTCATAAAAAATTAAGCTTCTGTCCTTGTTTCATCAAAAGGGTTTAACAAAGTTATTGATATCTAAAAACACAATTGAGCTAAAATATTGACGCCGCCGTCGGCGGAGATAACGACGACGCAATATAGGATCTCTATGTCTCGCTTTCGCAACATAAATGTCGCAGGCTATACAAAAATGTCTATGTTTAGTTGAGAACTGATATAGGGATAGCGAGACAACCGTATTATAAGAATGGAAAAATAGAAGCGGAACGAAGGAGTGAGAAAAGAAAGGGATTAGTTTGATTAAATAGAAATTAACGGGTTATTAGCTGTCAAAATAATGCATAGACTCCATACAATGTATCCTTATTTCGTGCATGTTTTCAGACTAGACCTGTATATGTAAGGTTCATCATAACAAATGGACAAATATGGCTGTATTTTCACCTAAAAAACTACTCTGTGTACAGACTTACCTGTGCTGTTTGGAAAGTTTTAATGCCTAGCATCCACTAGATATATAAAAGTTAAATGCATTTTGTGTTTAAGTAAGATAAAATCTTTCTTGGTTTTTGATGGGCATTTTTTTTTTCTTTCTGCAGAAGGTGTAAAAATAAACAAACACCTGAATTACTTTGATACTGTCCACTCACTGACTCAGATGAACTCTTTAACTCACCTATAGTTGTGAAGATACCTCTTGTCCATGTCAATGAAGGACAATCAAAACAATACAAACCGGTTTTTTACCTGAGGGAGCATCTCATAGTTATACCACAACTTAGTGAATTTCACACCTTTTGCATGAAGGAAAAAAAATGCTCAACAAAATCCATAAGAGATTTTATCTTGCTGAAACACAAAATGCATTTAACTTTATTATATCTAGTGGATGCCAGGCATTAAAACTTTTCCAACTTCACAGGTAAGTCTGTACTCAGAGTAATTTTTGGCATGTAAATACAGCCATATTTGTCCGTTTGTTATGATGAACCTTAACCCCCAATATTACCTCTTTTGATCCCATACAGTGACACACAGCGATGGATAACTAATGCAACTTATGTCGACATAAGTAGTCCTCTAGGAAGTCACACTGAAGTATGAATGCCTAAATTATTGTTTGTATGACGTTCAATTAGAAAGTTTGTAAATTACGTAGAAGAAATTATACCTTTAACAAAATGGCAATCAGGAAGTTTATCTCCTTTTGTGAACTATTGGTGTTATCACGTGTTCGATTAAGTTATTTTTAAATATAAACATTACATAAACAAGTATCACAGTGTAGATACTATTCTGTACGCTATCCGGAAGTCGCGATTTTCGAAGCGATGATTTCCAACTGGCTAACGGGACGGTTTTACCTACGGTGACTTTTCTCATCATTTGTTTAATCCTATATCTATAAAGTGCTTTGAACATCTTCAAGGCATGTATAGCATCATAAATATGAGTACCTGTAACAAAAACATGCATTAGATTATAAAATATACGTGTGCATCACACCAACTTGATAGAAAAAAGTGAAATCGATGGACTATTTTGCTCTCGTAGTACAGAGCAAATAATCTTTTATTGCAAATATTTGCATCAGTTTACAGTTAAATATATACTGTTTCAATATTCTTTTCGTATTTAAGCAGAATATTCGTATTTCCCATAAAAAATATGTTTTCCTTGAGGATCCCAAAATAAATGGCTGTACGATCAGTCTAGAACTTACTGTATTCTAGAAGCGATTTCAGATTTTTTTACTGTATGGCCAGTCGTGATTTTGAAGGAAAAAAACAACGGCAATTTGAAGGTATATACGTGTCTATGTGATAGAATGAAATTCAAAACAATGTGGCTGTGGTCATTGATTGACACATTAAATTCATCCATTGACTGGGACAATTTACGTGAACGTTTGTCTGTAACGACCACTGTTCACGACGTACCTACGATAGACATTTAAACTGTAGGGTCACCAAAGGTTTCTTAACGCCTTTAATTATAAAATAATTTGAAAAATTAATCAGGAATAACCTTTATGTTTTGATTTATATAATTGATATAAATCAAAACATCGTGTTATTTTTGATTAATTTTTTGAATTACTTTATTAAGATGTTGGAGAACCTTTGGTGACCCCATAGTTTAAGTGTCTTTAAAAAGTACATAGTGAGCAGTGGTCGTTACATACAAACGTTCACCTAAATTGTCCCAGTCAATGGATGAATTTAATGTGTCAATCAATGGCCACAGCCACACTGCTTTGTATTTCATTCTATTATGAACTGTCCAGGGAACTATAACAAGCAATTTCTTTCATCGGACAATACAAATATATTTCTGATGATTTTTGTAGACGGCAAAATAATTATGTTTTTGTTCCGTCAGCCTTATTTAAAATCAAATGCCTAAAAAGCAATACATGATTCGCTTGTGGACTTTGTTATAGTGTATCGTTGCAGTTATCTGTTTAGCTATTACATTTTTAAAGACTATTTACACTGTCCGCCGGTGACCAATTGATGATAACATAAATCAAGCTTGTCCATAATGCATTGATTGATTAAAAATGGAGCAATTTCAGAAAACTTTAATAATTGGTTTAGGAGGTGTTGGAAATACCTGATGGGTGGCCGCATATAATGCAATGTTAAAGTCCGTATCTTATATAAAGAAACCCCATAAAATTCGAAATAGACGGTGCACACTACAGTCATTATCATTTATGATAAGGAATCCGAGAAAGATTAATTAATAGTTATATATCAGTGACGGATCCAAAAAAAGGAAATCCGGCCGTTTGAAACCCTTTTTTAACTATCAATGCACTTTTATGGGAACATATATTTGGAATCCCTTTTTCTCCTGGATTGGACCCCCTCTCCATTTAAAAATGGCTGGAACCCCCAGTGTAAATTAAGTGAGGAGCTGCGCTTACAAAACCGACGAAACATATTGTACCGGTCCAACGGACGAACAGAAAGACGGACTTCATTATCACTATAAACCCCCGCTTTACAAAGTGGTGTACAATTGAGTGTCAAAGGGACAGCTCTACATCCAAAACAAAGTGAAGAAACTGTGATCAATTATAGGCTACAGTACGGCCTCGAATGTGTGTTAATACATGCATTTTTATATAACAATTAAATCTCTGTGTTTGTACAATTTTAAGTATAACGGATGACATTTCTGAAACTTATATATACAACAAACATTCCTCTTATTTTAGCAACATTTAAACATCCTTATACTTAATGTAGTAAGTCGAGTACACCCTATCAAGCTAAAACATGTTTCATAAGTTTTCAGGATGTGAATTTATTGAAATATATTTGTATTATCTAGAAAAATGCCACCTTCTAATGTATCGTAAATAACTTTGAAATCACCACTAGAATACAGTGAAACAAAGACTGATCATACAGTTTCAAAATATACAAGCGAGACTGATCGTACAGTGAGAAATTCAAAAAAGTGTAATTTTCTTATTTCTGGCTTCAAAGATCTGGTTGAAACTTTTACCACCTCTTGAAATATACTTCAATTAGTTAATTAAGTCTGGTGTTTACGTTGATTTGTACACTAAGAGGGTAAACAGATTGTTTTTAGGTTCACCGACTGATTTTCCTTAGTGATGCACTTGAAAATATCTTGCTTAAGGCAAAGATAAGAATAATGAATGTGCTGAATTTAATTCTAAACCATTTTAGAATATCAATGTCAGCTGAATTAATCATTACGCAATGTACAGATGATCAACTTACCGTTTAATCAGTATATCCATCAAATTTAAAATGTGATCCAAAAAGTTCTCGCTTTTAAAATCGCGACTTCCGGATAGCGTACAGAATAGTATCTACACTGTGAGTATAAGCCTTTGAAAAACCTCTCCCACACAAATTTCGGAATCGTACAAAGTACAAAATATCCGTGTTTTGCCCATTATCTTTCCGTTGAAACAAGGCATTAAAAGCTTGGAAAAGGTCTCCGGGTTAATGTTTTCTTGTCTGCTGATTTAATTGAATATGTATGGTCTTTTTCCTAATACTATATTTATACAATTTTTAGTTGGGCTACTTGTAGCATGTTGTAGGCATATTATTCGAAATAAAATTGAGAATGGAAATGGGGAATGTGCCAAAGAGACAAAAAGACTTCAATTATCCTCTTGTTGTTTTTAGCGATATGATTTTTTCAATTTCCTTCATAAAAAGACCAACCCTTACCGCCGACTTATTTTAGATTAATCTTTTTTTTTATCTTAATTTTGTGCTGATGTAATGCTTGCTTTAGTACATGGTTACTTGGAATACATTTTTATTTATATAACATGAACATGTTAGAGAAAATTGTTTTCTTCAAAAAATACCGTGAATGCTCTCATCATGCCCATAGAAGAGGTGCATCATCCACATGTCAATAATTGCCCCTACCATTACAACTGGGTCATTCCCTCTATTATTGAAATGGATGATGTGTTGAATTTCTGAAGAGGATTGACGGGAAGAACATTAAAAAAGAAATGTCTTTACAGACTTTAAACCATCTGAAATAATGAAGGGGGAATAAACCACAATATAAATTAAACATCCATTGGATTTAATGTCAACATGTCATGAACAGTAAAAAAAAAAAAAACGTCACAGAAACTAACAATATTCGTTACACTATTAATTAAAAGGCACTAACTAATCTGTTTCGCACATCTTGGTCTATTTGCATTTTCAATTATGGATTCTGTACACATTGTAGTCTAGAATAGAATTCATGCTAAAAATCTCTCTTTTGTTCATCTTGTATTTCTATTTTAAATACAGTTTCTCTCTATCGTGTTTAGTTTTTGCCTAAAACACAAAAGAGGGTCATCAGGGAAATCTCTCAAATAAAGTGTTTGAAGATCTGGAAAAGGAAATAAAACCTAAAAAAAAATATATACAGTTGTTTATTGCAAAATGCAATATCACACTACTCATGGTTTATTTTTTGAGTCTTGTTTTAGGGCATTAAAAAGTAATTTGAAAACAAATCAATATTGCTTTCAATATCAGCAGTTTTGTGTTTATCATTTTTATTTTAAAATTACACAAATAATCAAATCCATTTGTGTAAATAATATGCTATATCATTTACCAATTTCAACTGGGTAGTACTTCAAATACTATACACAAAACTGGAGCCCCTCTTTTTTTATTGTGTTTATAAAGATTTAGATTTGTAAAAATGCAGTCTCGTTAATTCCAATTATAATTGTCTTTAATATTTTAACTTATTATTCCTTACTTCAATTATACTGGAGTTAGATGTCGTTTAAAAGTGATGTCCCTCATATCTTTATGGAGTTAACAGCACGTGTAAATGACAGTTATTGTATGGGAAATCAGTTAATATAAAAATAAATTATAAGAACACGAACGTAAGAGGAGAGATTTCAGTGCCTGAGAAACTCTACCACACTAAACCCTCAAAACATGACTCTAAAAAAGAAACTGATAAAAAAAAAGTCGGAAAAAGAACAAAAATGTATAAACTCAACAAATTAAAATAAAAATCCAATAAAATAAACAAACAATTACATTACATTAAGATACACTGTGATAACAAATCCAACCTTAGGCCGTGTTCACATTGACATAAACTCGGTGTTGTGTTAGTTTAGAATATAGCAAAGTTCTCTCGACCAATGAAATTGTAGAATTTGGTGTCTCTTACTTGTGTAGAATGAATGTAAGTCATGTTCTTAATAAGGTATTATTCTATTGTGCAAACTTACTTACAATTCAAAACGAAGAGTTTTTATAAATGTGTTACAACTGCTTTAAAGCACATTTACCAGATTGAAAGGATATATCACAGTGATTGGATTTGACTAAAAGTTGCATTGTGATACAAATAAAAAATCAAAATAAGTTGAAGTTTACTGCTGCAGTAAAATTTGTGCCCATAATGTTATAAAAATAAATAACTTCATTTAATTTGCCTAAAAAATAAACAATAGAGAATAATTATTTCCAATATTCCGGTAAAAATAAAAACAACAGAAATGTGATTTAAGTTTAAAACTTTTACAGGCATTTTATTAGAAAATTTCCCTGACATAAAAAAATAGTTTTTAAAAGCCAGACTGAAATACTGGCTGAGGAATAAAATTTGTGGTAACTGAAATTTATTTATTGATTGAAACTGTAATTAAACTAGAGGCTCTTAAGTGCCTGTGTCGCTCACCTTGGTTTATGTGCATATTAAACAAAGGTCACAGATGGATTCATGACAAAATTGTGTTTTGGTGATGGTGATGTGTTCTTAGATCTTACTTTACTGAATATTCTTGCTACTTACAATTTTCTCTATCTATAATAAACTTGGCCCTTTAGTTACAGAGGAAAATATTTTGTAAAAATTTTCAAAAATTGACTATAAAGGACGATGGTCATGTTGACTTATTTGTATCTCTTACTTTGCTGAGCATTATTGCTGTTACACTTTATCTCTATCTATAATAGTATTCAAGATAATATTCAAAAACGGCAAAATTTCTTTAAAAATTACCAATTGGGGGCAGCTACCCAACAACCAGTTGTTCGATTCATCTGAATATTTCAGGGCAGATAGATCTTCACTTGATAAACAATTTTATCCTGTCAGATTTGCTCTAAATGCGTTGGTTTCAGAGTTATAAGCCAAAATCTACATTTTGCCCCTATAATCTATTTTAGCCAATGCGGCCATCTTGGTTGGTTGGTCGGGTAACCGGACACATTTTTTAAACTAGATACCTCAATGTTGATTTTGGTCTAGTTTGGTTAAATTTGGCCCAATAGTTTCAGAGGAGAAGATTTTTGTAAAAGTTAACGACGACGACGTCGAACGACGGACGACGGTAGCAAAGTGATGAGAAAGGCTCACTTGGCCCGTTGGGCCAGGTGAGCTAAAAAGGATAATTCTTCGCTAAAACATTATACAATTAACATTCATACTCACAGTCAAGAAACATACTTGACAACACAACGTAATTAAAACGTTCAGCTGATTTTACAGAGTTATCTCCCTGTATAAAATGTTCTGTACCACGTCAGGACAAGAGGCTGTCACAACGACAGCAAACCGATTTATTAATATTTATTTGTGTCACAATATCACAAGAACCATTACTGATGAATGGTGAAAGTGAAAATCGTCAATATAAAATTTGACCTCCATTTTGTCATCAGTATCAACATATTAAAAATTGAAAAGCTTAGATTGTATGGTTCATGAGTAAATGCAACAACGTGAATGGAAACACCATTTTACGATCTTTCAAGAACCATAACTCCTGATCAGTAAAAGTCAAAATCGTCATTATTGAACTTGACCTCTTTTTTGTCATCAGTAACAACATATAAAAATTTCAAAAGCTTTGGTTGAATGGTTCATTAAAAATGCACGGACACAACTAGAAACACAATTTTTCAATCTTTCAAGAACCATAACTCCTGAACGGTAAAAGTCAAAATCGTCATTATTGAACTTGACCCCCATTTTGTCATCAGTAACAACATATTAAAATTTGGGAAGCATTGGTAGAACAGTTCATGCGTAAATGCACGGACACGACTGGAATCTCCATTTTTCAATCTTTCAAGAACCATAACTCCTGAACAGTAAAAGTCAAAATCGTCATTATTGAACTTGACCTTCATTTTGTCATCAGTAACAACATATTAAAATTTGGGAAGCTTTGGTAGAACAGTTCATGCGTAAATGCACGGACACGACTGGAAACTCCATTTTTTAATCTTTCAAGAACCATTACTCCTGAACGGTAAAAGTCAAAATCGTCATTATTGAACTTTACCTCCATTTTGTCATCAGTAACAACATATTAAAATTTGGGAAGCTTTGGTTGAACAGTTCATGCGTAAATGCACGGACACGACTGGAAACTCCATTTTTCAATCTTTCAATAACCATTACTCCTGAATGGTAAAAGTCAAAATCGCCATTATTAAACTTGACCTTCATTTTGTTGTCAGTAACAACATCTTAAAATTTTAAAAGCTTTGTTTGAACGGTTCATGAGTTAATGCACGGACAACATTTGATTGCCGCCCGGGCGCCCGCCCGGCCGCCCGCCCGGCCAGCCGCCGTACATCCCCAAATCAATTACCGACATTTTTGTCACAAAAATCCGGTTAAAAATGGCAATTGTTATCGTACAGTTTGTTTTTGTGTGTGTTGCATTGTCGTTCAAGCCGTTTGTTTTTTGTTCACCTCAGTGTTTCTGTTATTTCGTTGTCGAAATTTACTAAATTGTATTGATATGCGTAATTCTCTGTCCTGAATGTTATTGCATTTATTTGTTCTGTATTCCTGTCATGTAATGTTACCGTTTTAATGTTATATTAAACATTGCCATAAAAGCGAGAAGTTTGGCTAGCTACAGGGCCAGGTTCAACCCACCATTTTTTTCTTAAAATGTCCTGTACAAGTCAGAAAAATGGTCATTGTTAAATTATAGTTTCTGTGTGTGTTACATTTTAGTGTTGTGTTTATGTTCTCCTCTTATATTCGATGTGTTTCCCTCTGTTTTAGTTTGTAACCAGGATTTGTTTTTTTCCTCAATCATTTTATGAATTTCGAACAGCGGTATACTAATGTTGCCTTACATTTTCTACGTCTGCGTATGTGTCTGACGACATTTTGGTTCGCAGACAAAAACTTGATTATGAGTTCATTTATCTCTATGCAATATTAACACCATGTTCTATACCACTAAATGATGGTTGAGATTGTTTTTTGTGCTATTGTGTTTGCGGTTTTATAATTAGGGGTTTAAAAGATCATTTTTACTAGTTCATTGAACAAAAATTGGTTCGCAGACATTAGCTTTAGCGTAAGTTTATGGATGTGTAAGACATATTAATACTATGTTCCATAATACAATTTGAGGGTAGGCATTGGTATTGAGGGTTGTTGTCCAAACAATTATTTATCAAAGATATTTCTTCGGTCAAAGTTTTAGTACAAGGTGCCACACCTCAATTGGAAGGTAAGCATTCGTTTTGGGGGTTATTGTCATAGGTGTTTAGTAATTAGGACCATAAAGGGTCTATCAAAAACAATGTTTTGTCAGGACAACAAACAACATCTTGAGTGCATGTTAGTGCATGGATCTCCATTAAATATTAGGTTCTATACCACAATACGAAGGTTAGGGTTAATTTTGGAGGTTATTGCCCTAGCCTTTTAGTAATTTTGTAAATCCCTTCAATTTTTGTTTTTGTTTTGATAGGTTCATATGCACTATTAAACAAGCTTACATCTTTCTATATCTAATTTAAGTATAACAGTGGGAATTCCGGAGAGTATGTTTTGGTGATAAATATTGGAAGATGTGGTATGAGTGCCAATGAGACAACTCTCCATCCAAGCCTGTTACGGAAGAACACCTTGTCTATAAATATTTTTTTTTATATCTTTTTAGTATCAATTCTTTTGTATATAAACATTTTTTACTTCTCTAGTGTGTTCTTGCTCTAATCCACCCTATATCACAATAGCAGTAATTTTACTTCGTTTTTTATGTGTGCTTTTGATTCTGTTAGATTCTCGGGTCCTTGTAAGACCTAACTTAGATTCAAACGCACAAGTGAAAACAAACTCACAATGTCAAACAAAAAATTACAAACAACGGAAAGAAAACTACAGTCCATGAAACTTTGCATAAAACATAGACTGAGGAACACAAACTCCACTAAAACATTAGACAGATTTCAGGGTCACGGAAGGGTAAACAAATCATGATTCACATATGGCTCCCTTCGTGTTGCTGATGTAAGTACAAACTTGGTGATATGTATATTTTTAGTAGGTCGAATTCGAGGAAAAGAGGAGAGGATTTTGGTTAAGACCATTGCAACATATCCTTCGTCAAATATGAAACAAATATTCGAAAACGGTCAAACAACTTCTGATTGTTTCCGTGAGATTTTCAAAAGGATGATGTCAAGAATACTAATTAGAACACATGTGTAATTGTATCTCGTTGGTAACATCCCTCTATCAAAATGATCAAGGACATATCATGAAAGAGAATCCAAATTCTAGAAAATCGTATCAGCTAGTATTCTCCATTTGCTGGTTTGCTGGAATATTGCACTCTTACCTGTATAAGTGATATACTTTATTTTAAGTTCGATTGGATAAACGCAACTTTCTCATTAAATCATTCTATTAGCATTATATTGTATATTTTACACCAAACCTTGTAGTTAAAGATTAAATAATCTATTAAATTACATCTTAGCTTTTATCGACCTCACTATTGCATGTACAAGAAGAATGTGAACATTGATTAAGATAACAGATCATTAAACTGATTTACGTATTGATCATAATCTTTTTGATGTAATTTTCTACGATAAATCATTCACAGAATTGTTTCACTAGAATTAAAAGAAAGAACAACAATAATTACACAAGTAAGTAAATTTTACTAAATAGTAAGTAAATGGTTTATTAAGGTTCACAAATTGATTGATATAAAGATAAGCAACATTATATAATTATATACACATAAACAATCAATAGCAAGCCATAAACTAGAGGATCTTAAGAGACTGTGTCGCTTCCCTTGGTCTATGTGCATATTAAATAAAGGACACAGATGGATGACAAAATTGTGTTTTGGTGATGGTGATGTGTTTGTAGATCATACTTTACTGAACATTCTTGCTGCTTACAATTATCTCTATAATAAAATTGGTCTAGGTACAGAGGAAAATATTCAGTAAAATTTTAAAAAATTTTAAAAAATTATGAAAATTGTTGAAATTGAATATAAAGGGCAATTACTCCTTATGGGGTCATGTTGACTTATTTGTTGATCTTACTTTGTTGTACATTATTGCTGTTTACAGTTTAGCGCTATCTATAATAATATTGAAGATAATAACCAAAAGCTGTAAAATTTCCTTGAAATTACCAATTCAGGGGTTCTAACCCAACACCAGGTTGCCTGATTGGTCTGAAAATTTAAGGGCCGATAGATCTTGATTTAATGATCTAGTCAGATTTGCTCTAAATGCTTTGGTTTCAGAGATATAAGCCAAAAACTGCATTTTATCCTATGTACTATTTTTAACAATGTCGGCCATCTTGGTTCGTGGGCGGGGTCATTGGACACATTTTTTAAAAATAGATACAAAAATGAAGATAGTGGACAAGTTTGAATAAATTTGGCCTAGTAGATTCAAAGGAGAAATTTTTTTGGAAAGGTAACAACAATTTACGTAAAAATTTACTATAAAGGACAAAACTCCTTAATGGGTCAACTGGCAATTTTGGTCATGTTGACTTATTTGTACAACTTACTTTGCGGAACATTATTGCTGTTTCGGTTTCTAGATATAGGAAGATGTGGTATGAGTGCTAATGAGACAACTCTCCCTCCAAGGGACAATTTGAAAAAGTAAACCGCTATAGGTCAAGGTAAGGCCTTCAACATGGAGCCTTGCTCACACCGAACAAGCTATAAAGCCCCCCCCCCCCAAAAAAAAAAATACTAGTGTAAATCATTCAAATGGGAAAACCAACGGTCTAATCTATATAAAATCGAGAAACGAGAAACAAGTATGAACTACATAAACAGATAACAACTACTGTACATCAGATTCCTGACTTAGGATAGGTGCAAACATCTGCAGCGGGATTAAACGTTTTAATGGTACCAAATGTTCTCTATTTTTTACAAAAAATAGTTAAGCATCGCAATATAGAAAGACACACTATAACATATCAATTGGAAGGATTAACTCAATTAAAAAACACAAATTAACACACGATGAACGAATAGATTTGATATGTGATACCTGAATGTAAATACATAGTTAATAAAATTTATACGGGATATCATACATAATTAAGGTCAAAAGTAAATAAACAGGTTTAAACAAAGTTAAAGTATGATACCACTGTAAAATGTTTTTTTTTCTTCAGAAAATCATCACTTTTGAAAATACCTGCGCAGGTGCGGATCCAGGAATTTATTAGGGGGTGGTCACCTTTTGAAATCTTAAATTATTGGTATCATGAAAATAGTTACAACTATAGAAGACAAAAGTTACACATTATTTATAAAATTGATTTTTCCAGATAATCTCTTAGAACAGAGTCCCCAGACTCTACACGAAAATCAATCAGTGCTTGAAAATTGAAACTTCTGTCCGAAATATGTTTTGCATCATCCCTATGGCCCCTTATAGGAAGATTCTGTTTGTCACAAAGCAAAACACACTTGCATATAGATTTCAAAATAGTTCTGTTTGCTTTTGAAGGTGAGTACACTAGCCCATCATAGCGATTTAGCCAATTCAGCTGAAACAGTCTGTTTTTTCCTGCATATTTTTTTATAGGAAAGTTATAGTTTATTCAAGGTTGGAAATGGTTTCTTTTCAAATTAAATTTCTCTTCGTTTGTTAATTTAAGTGTTGATTGTTTTACAAAATCAATGTCGTTTGTACTTATATGTAAGTCGGGGGTTGTTTCTTTAATCAGATCATTTTTATTTGTATCAATGCTAGGTCCATTACAAGTCGTTGGTACTTCAGAGGGAGCTGATTTGTGGCGATTCCTGAAGGAAAGAGGGTATAAGTTACTAAAAAATTGGAATGAACGAAACTTTTAGACAAACAGATGATGGAACGGGGGTATTCATTCAATATAGAATATTTATGTGACTTTAAAACTTTAAAATTATTTTTGAATTTTGGCATCACAGTAAAAAAATATTATTGGTCGAGAACAGTTATTATACAAACTTTAAAAATTTAGATAAACGTAATGTAAAAAAAGTATAAATTACCTGCTAAAAACATCTAAGATTGAGGACTGTCTCTTCATTTTTACACCTTAACATCAAAGAAATCGACCAAGTAATTAGCGATTGTTGATTACATGTTCATTGTATAAACATACCTGTCAAGGTACATGTATTTAGCCTTAAGGTAAGTAATGACAACTTTATGACTGGTGATTACGATAGACAAATTGATTTGATCGACGAATTTATTTTTCAAAATGTTCAAGGTGCACCAATTTTTGGTACATACATGTAGTGCACCATTTTTGCAAACCCAGGGGGTGGTCACCGGCACCGGGTGACCACCCCCTGGATCCGCCGCAGTGCGTCATATTATATACAGGTAAATGAATATCATTTTGTTGTTAAGTATACTTCTTCTTCTTTGTGTATAAAATCTTCCGTTAAGGAACACCAAAAAATTTCTTTGATACCAATAAAACTATTCTAACACTGGGTACATATGGGGTTAATATCAGCAATAAAACTATACAATTAGTGCTAGATAAAATTTCCTATCAGGATCGAGAACAGTATTTAAGGAGAAATGAAATATCTCTACCTATAATAATATTCAAGATGATAACCAGAAAACGGCACAATTTCCTTAAAATTACCAATTCAGGGACAGCAACACAACAACGCGTTGTCCGATTTATCTGAAAATGTCAGGGCAGATAGATCTTGACTTGATCAACAAATTTACCACTTGTCATATTTGCTCTAAAAGCTTTGGTTTCAGAGATTTAAGCCAAAAACATCATTTTACCACGATCTTCAATTTTTAGCCACTGCAGCCATCTTGGTTGGTTAGCCGAGTCACAGGACACATTTTTAAAACTTGATACCCAATGATGATGATGGCCAAGTTTGATTAAATTTGGCTCAGTAGTTTCAGAGGAGAAGATTTTTATAAAAGTTAACGACGATGAACGACGGACGGCAAATGATGAGAAAAGGTCACTTGGCCCAGTGGATATTATAACCATTCGTAATTTTGATAAATTTACAATCTACATCTAGCCTATGAAATTATTTAATACATTTTGAACATTAATGAAAAAGATTATATGAAATATCGTCATAATGCGTGCATGTCATAAGAAAATGTTTTCATCCTCTACACTTAAACTCTCACAAAACAAACAAGTATGGCTTCTACCGGTGTAAAGTATATCAAATGAGAAGGCATTATGAATATAACAGAAAAATCTATTCTTTAATAAATTATACTACACTAAACACTTGACTAATTAACAAAGGAAACACATCGTTATGCCATGTAGTTTAATGATTTTGTCATGAACCTGTTTTGGAAAACTTGGACAAAGACCAGTCTACAAATTTGAATTAACAATTTTCAACTATTAAGACTTTAACTACAAATTGAGGTTAAAAATCTGAAAACATACAAAAACAATTAAATCAACTTTGACAATTATTAAACATGTTTTGTTAAATATGATTAGGGCTATACTGAATTTTGACCGTTCAAACAAACATAAACTAAATTTTAATGAAATTACCAAAAGCGACATGCATAATTTTGTAAATAATTTAAACATTCTTATATTTACATACTAAATAGTGTGTTAAAATTACATTGTTAGGCAATCTATATATATTACCCAGGTGGTCGTGTGGTCTAGCGGGACGGCTGCAGTGCAGGCGATTTGGTGTCACGATATCACAGTAGCATGGGTTCGAATCCCGGCGAGGGAAGAACCAAAAATTTGCGAAAGCAAATTTACAGATCTAACATTGTTGGGTTGATGTTTAGACGAGTTATATATATTATATGTATATATATATATATATATATATATATATAACTCGTCTAAACATCAACCCAACAATGTTAGATCTGTAAATTTGCTTTCGCAAATTTTTGGTTCTTCCCTCGCCGGGATTCGAACCCATGCTACTGTGATATCGTGACACCAAATCGACTGCACTGCAGCCGTCCCGCTATATATATATATAAGTACGTCTGAGTCAGTGACAACGCTACAACAGATGTATCCATCGGATCGCCATCAATGATGGTGATACATGACTGTGTACATAATGTATATACAACTCGTCTAAACATCAACCCAACAATGTTAGATCTGTAAATTTGCTTTCGCATATATATATATATATATATATATATCTTCATGCCTTATATATCATGTACTGTAGTACGACGCTAGATTATAACTGACGTGGAAAGGTAACACCCGTCCACCGAATGAAGGCCATGTGATCGTGTGGTCTAGTTCGACGGTTACAGTGCAGGCGATTCGGTTTCACGATATCTCAGTAGCATGGGTTCGAATCCTGGCCAATATCTAACATTGTTGGGTTGATGTTTAGACGAGTTGTATATAAGATTATGAGATTATTACATAGCATTTTGCATATCGCATGTATTATCAGCCCTAGGTTCCTTATCAGCCCAAGAGCCGCATGGCTCGAGGGGTGATATTGACCGAGGGCTGATAATACATGCGATATGAAAAATGACATGTTATGATTTTTTTCTCATATGCTTCAACAATGGAGAAAATAACAGATTCATATATTGATCATTTTACGTCGTTTCCAAATAGAAGTTCCAAAAAGAGTGAAAAGTTCATGGACGTCGGACCCCACATTTAGTACTTTCGATATGAAATCTTTCTATCATATGCCTCAACAGAGAAGAAAAAAACATTTTAATATGGACGAATCGACAAAAAAATAATTCAACAATATACATAAAAAACACTGTTTGGTAAAGTCAACTTTTTTTAAAAGTAACTTTCTAAATTATGTTTGAAACTTTAAAAAAATTGCATTTATTTCATATATATTTTTATTTTATTTTTTTTTATTTTTATTACTTTTTTACAAGATATACCTTCCAGTATCTAAATAATTGTTTTGTAAACTACTTTGTGATGTTTTTTTCACTGTAAACATAGCATTGAGGTGTATTTTCCGGACTTGCCGAGTATCACCGGAATGCCATGCGATAACGTTACGGAAAGGCATGTGATAACAGTCGAAGCATGTGATAAACTTTTCATATCAGCCCGCTAAGCACCAATTCGAAAAATACGGAATTTACGTTAACTTAATGCTATTATCATACAGAAAAATCATATGATATTTAGTCTAAGTATATGATAAATATATATATAAACGCCTAAAAAAGTGTACACAACAACTCCAAATAAAAAAAAGTAAACAACTATAAATGTAATTATTTATAAATATTTCGGATAATAGATATCCTTCCTCAGTAAGATTTTGATATTAAATGAATCATCTTTAAGTCTTCTTCGATTAAACTATAACAATCTTGAAATTTATACAATAAAAATGTCAAACCGAACATCAGTTAAGACGCTTGCACCATTCTAAAAATTTGTAAACATGACATAGGTTATATGGCTTATTACAACAGAGAGTTCAAATATATGCTTTAAATACAAATAATAATATATATATATATATAGAACATTTAGAAATTGAATATATTATTTATAATATAGTTCACCTAGCTTACAAATTAAAAAAGTTTTCCGAATATGCATTAGATGTATATTTCTGCCATGATTGACACAATAAGTGCTGACCATCCAGAAAAAGGATAACAACCCTCTCCTTCTCCAGTTTCGTCGTCGTATTTCTCATATAAGTAGCCTTGTCTGTAATATTCCTTCATAACATTTGTAACTAAATTATTCCTTAAGTTTTTGTAAATTTTGGCTGCTTCTATCTGATATTTACCTGGTGTATTTGAATAAAAGTTGAGTCCACTTAAAACGAGATAATTCATATTAATCCAAATTGACCCTCGCCAATAAGGATTATTAGTTTTTGAGTTCTTCTTTCGGTAAAATGGAGATGTTGTTGCAAGAGACCGTAATCCATAGTCTGTCCATAGTAATTGCGGATATGATAAATCTTGAAGGACTTTTTGTAGCTTTGGAGAATCTGGATCAATCATTTTTAACATCAACGGAAACAAACTCACATATCCGAATGAGTCGTCAATGAATCGAAGTCTGGGTTCAGTTATGACAGTTCGTTTTTCATCAATATCATAAGACAAATCTAAATGAGCTGTATGCAAACCATAATCACTATAAAAATTTTCTTGAGGTGACCAATGCAAAGAGTCAAGAATTTTATTATTCACCAATAGTTTATACGTAGCCTCGTACTCATGCCATTTGTCGTCGGTTTTCTTAGCTATGTCTGATAACACCCTAGATGCTATAGCTATCCAACATCTAAGGTCCAAATGGCGTTCAGCAGACGAAGGATTGGACGCCCTAGGATAATCATCCAAACCAGATGCTGATGTTTTTGGAATTAACTCAATTTCTGCTCCATAATTTCTACCTCTCCAGTAGAAAGTAGTTGGTACCTCACCAACCTGACTGGTATTCAACCAGTTGAACCACACCTTCAATCTAGGAAAAATCTTTTTCAGAAAAATAGTATTGGTCAAATCTCTTGCAATTAGATTTTGAATTGTAAGAAAAAATGTTGGAGGATTAGCAATGCCAAATTCCTGTGCAACAAACCTTTCCGGGGCTTTAGCTCTAGCCTCATGTCCCAAAATTTGTTCCCTTGGTAACCAACCATCAATGTTCAACAAATCTAACCAATACGAAATTATTTCTTCAGAGATTTTAGAATCCCAAAGGCTGATAAGAAGATTATCAAAGCCACCATTCCATAGAAAGCCTCTTGGGTAAAAAGACCTTGATGGAATTGATGTATATAGAGGAGCAGACCAATAATCAATAGGTTTTTTGTTGAACCCCGATTTGACGCTTGATGATCCATAAAAGTAACTTATTTCTCCTAGCAAATTACTTAAACCTGCTTTTGCAAACTCAATTGATTTGGTATTGAATCCTTTTGTTTCAAGTTGAAATACTGATGAAAAACGTTCGTCGAATGAGTTTGAATATACTTCTAATTCTCGTGTGAAAATATTGTCTGAAAGACAGTCCTGTCTTTGATGAAAACTCAGTGATTCGAATACTATGTCAAATTGGAGGGGAAGCTGAGCGGTTACCTGGTAAACAACGAAGTTTGGTGCATTGTGCCATTTTTTTGATAAAGATTTAAAAAAGTGCGTGTTATTCCAAAAATGGTGAGTAATCTCCGTCTTTATTAATGAACTGAGTTGAGTTAAATTTCCAATGTTTGTGACGATGTGAGAAAATTTTACTTTTTTTGTCAATTTAGTCTCTTGAAACTTTAGTACAAAATGTCCTAAATCTCTGGTTGATCCGTTTATGTAATCTATGCGGTCTGTGTCGTTTAAAACTGGTAAAAGGTTTCCTTCACCTTCAACAGCCATATACACAAGAAAGGAGACTGTTGTGTTATGTTTGTTGTCCTGTAAGTAAGAACAAATGTAAATTAATATAGAATAAATCTTGCTAAAATATACATTTTTGTCGTATAATAAATATGCTAGTCAGCAATATAAAGAATTATGAGTATGACAAAATAATATTTATAGATTATTACATGGGATTTTCAATATGGCCCTGGTATCTCGGTCCACAAATCTAGAACTGAATTAGAATCTAAGGTTCTAATCAGGACATGTTTTAAAACGTTTAAACCCGCTGCATTTGTTTGCACCTGTTGTATACCTGGTACCCTTCATAGCTATCATTTGTGTGTTTTCTTTTGTGAAGAACTGAATTATATTTTTTTTTTTAAACCAACATATTCCTGTGGAAGGATTGATATATCCTAAATCCTAAGTGCATTCCAAATTGTTTCCTCGAACAATTCAATTAACAAAAAATAAAAAAAGATGAGATTTTTTTCTTTTTTGATATGATTTAAAAAGAAAAGGCGTCATCTATCTAAATATCAAACACTATTTGTTGACAATCATTTACCACCAAAAGGCTTAGGGCTTTGATCTCAATAAAACATATATTAATCGAGAATACTGAATAAATTATGGAGAATTATAGAACATTGAAAACCTCAGTCTCGGTGTCTAGAAAACATAAAAACATACAAACAGGGTCATTGCAGATATTTTGTTTTACCAGTTTTTATTTAGATTTTTCAGTTAAGAAGATTTCCATTCATAAAATATAACTCCTCATTCATAAATACTAAGATTGAAATTTTGTATGCAAATCGCGATTAGTCTACCAAAGACTCATCAGTGACGCTCGAATAAAAAATTTGAAAGTTAAAATGAATAACGAAGTTGCATAGACTATAGGACTTAAAATTCTAAATTTGCAAACGTTGATTCTTCTCAAATGAGTATTGAAAATTACACTTATTAATTCACAACTTAGAGTTATCAGTCATTTCGCTAGAAAAGTGGGAAATATTTGATTATAAAATGTTCTTTTATTGTGCCATTAGTTTTTATTTGTCTTTTGTACTGACTGCTACTTTAAAAAATTCACATTTCTGGTAAATACTCTTGTGAATTAAAGATCAAACAAGAACATTTTGATGGAGGAAAAAAAATATGCGACATGTGGAAAGCGTGACAAATGAAAGAATTGAAAGAGCCAGAACAATTGTTTTTATATTTTCCATGCGTTCCAAATTATTAGATAAACTTGTTCATAACAGTTGCATAATGTTGTTTGTATTAAATTTGTTCTTTAAGAATCTGTTGATAATATTAACCTTACAGAGCCCTTGTATTTATATGCTTTGAGGTGTCATCACGGTTTTCCTTGAGCTATGCGGTGGCCGAGGTTCTAACGTTAGGTCTCGTAGATAATGTCACTGCATACGGAAAAATATCGGCGAATTAGTTTCAGGAATGTCAATAAAAGAGGGGCGAAAGATACCAAAGGGACAGTCGAACTCAAAAATCGAAAATAAACTGACAACGCCATGACTAAAAAATAAAAAGACAAACAGACAAATAATAGTACAAAAGACACAACAACATAGGAAACTAAAGACTACGCAACACGAACCCCACCAAAACATAAGGTGATCACAGGTGCTCCGGAAGGGTAAGCAGATCCTGATCCACTAATTCAATATCTGTACATTTGAGACGACTTTTTTTAATATAAAGGATATTCTTTTAAAAAATAAGTTCAGAGTCACCTGTTTTAAAACGAAGCTATGCAAGTATATACAAAATAATGTACTTTTCTCTTTAAATTTGAAGTTTTATTTGCCTTTAAAATTACCTGGTTCTGGTATTTAAAAAAAATATATTTTATTTTACTTGGTAATCAGTTTAAGTCATAAATATATATATTTCATTTCGTTTGAAATTGGGTTTTTCCCGTTTGGTATTTGAAGAAATTATATGTATGGGAACTAGTGTAACTAGTTTTGGAACTAGTTCTGCAAGAGTAATCTATTTATAAAGTTTGATGTAACGTGCACAAGGCACAAAAAGTTTCTACGGGTGGCGTTTTATGGTACTATATAAAGTTTGGCATTTAAATGTATGAGTATCGAAACTGCTCGCAGTTACGTCGTATTGTCACGAAGTTAGTCACATTAGAATGTGTACAGTGGCTGCTATGTTTATTACATGTTTTTATATAATGTTGTTTGTATCGAAAACACTTGTATTATAAAGTTTAATAAAATATTATATCTCAAGAGAAGATAATAATGTTACTGCGAGCAACTAATCCTTTTTCTGTGTTTGTTTTGTTTAAAGCCTATTGAATTTAGAGTAAAAATACTCTAAATTCGGACGAGCAGGGCGAGAGAGAATTTAAATCAAAATGGATTGTCAGATCAGTTTTAAAATATTACTGTGAGAAGAAGTTTTACACAGTTATCTGTGATTTCGATCAGAAAGTTTTTGTTGTTCATAACAAAATTATCTGTTTGTTCTTGCTTTTAGTTTTATACTTGAGAGCTTGTATTATCTTGATGGTATCTTTACTGCATTTGCCACCGTATAACAAAAGCTGACGCCATCTTGTATAAAGTTATAAATTAATACAATTATATGGAACACAATAAAAAAGAATTACTTTCACAATACATGCAATACTAGTCCAAATAACTATGATCATGATTATGATGGTCTTGAATGCAATTCAAATTAATGCTATGACGAGGTCATGATAACTTGAAATAACACAGTACTTTATCCATGGAAAATACCAATTTACTCGACTATACTGACAAATAAGACATGTGTGAAATACACCAAAAATGCAGAATAAAAACCAAAACAATAAGACATCAGCAATATCTAACCGTACTTCCAAATAAGACATCATAACTTTATACATGCATCAAAGAAAAACACACATAAAAAGACAGTTCAGATGAAAAATATGTACTTTTAACTCATTACTTAACTGATTGAAAACATATTGAAATAAAGGCATATTAGAATCATATAAGCATTCGTAGATTTAATCGATAATGTAGAATTAAATTGCTTTATGGGTGGATTTTAAATTTAAATACAATCGTATAATAAAAAAGCAAAATGAAGTTGTAAATTTTGATAGATACCTTTTTGTGCTTCTTTGATACATTTGATATTTTTATAGTTATAAAGATGATAACTGTTGTACCCCTATTGTTGACATTTTCACACCTATTGTGTCTGTTTGTTTTGTTCACGCATCATTGTCAATATTATAGAATTTGATGCGATTGTCATCATGTGAGAGGTTTCGCTAGCTATAAAACCAGGTTCAATCCACCATTTACTACATGAGAACATGCCTGTATTAAGTCAGGAATATGACAGTTGTTGTCCATAGGTTTGATGTGTTTGAGCTTTTGATTTTGGTATTTGATTGTGGACTTTCCTTTTTGAATTTTCCTCGGAGTTCCGTATTTTTGTGATAAATGTATTATTTTTTTTTAAATCAAAAGCCATTTCATTGAACCAAACATTACCGACTTGGAATCACAAATTATGATAGGAATGTCACAATATTTTTTGTAGACAAATGATGTCAATGAACTCTTATTAAAGTTTTGTTTAAGCTGTCAAAGAAATTCCTGACCATATTTTAAATGTTTGTCTACTTTTACGGTAATTTCCTCTTTTTTTTTGCATCTAAAACACTTCATAAAATACTTACGATTGGCATTGCTGTTATTCTGGCTGACCAATCTCCACCATTTATTCCTCCAGGTCGCTTTACAAAAGAGGTGTTGAATGTGAAAGTGTTCTCAACAATTTCTTGCACACCGAAGTTTTTTCCATCATGTTTCAACCATCCATATTTCTTAAGGTCGTCACCTTGGTCACACCAGTGTCTAAGTTTAATAGCAGGAGTTTTACATTTATCAATGTACTGTTCATACCACATCAGTCCAATCACTGGAGATTTTGGTGATCTTGTTTTCATCCCAAAATATAAATTTGATCGATATGTTCCCCAGAACAGATCGGAATCCATATCAACATTCGACGAATTTTCTAAATTAATTTTTGAAATATTCAGAGGTGTCACAACTATTTTGTCCGGATCAGTGAAGGAGCTGTCATACGCATACTTAGTACAAATACCTACTATAACGCAAATGACTGAAACTAACGTAAGACAATTATTACTAAAATATCTTGTTTTACTCGTTCCTGTCAATTTTGATTGTTCTCTTCTGGATCGTGCACTACGATTCCTCATGATTTCGATCAAAGGCTCCTGAGTTGCATTGTATGGGTTTTCTAAAATAAAATAGACGCTTCTATATAATCCCTTTTACTTTTTTTGTTTTTGTTTTGAGCCAAAAAAATTCTTGTGAATATCAACGAATAGAGCTTAAGGGACTAGAACGAAACTAAAACAAAACTGTGATGATTTAATGTTTTTTGTTGGTTTTTTGTTGTTGTTTTTTTTATTGATCTCTTGGTATTTTCTATATTTAACAATACCTTATTCAATCTTGATTGGACAACAGGCAAAACCAATGTTATCCCTCTCCTTTCGAACCTCTTGCTCATAAAAAAATAAAATCCGTTCGCAGTCTGATGACTATATTATGTGTGTCTTTATGCATATTGGTAGAATATATGAGCTGACAGACATGATTTGTCAATTATTTTGAACATGGAGAAGATAACGTCGGATTAGAATCGAATCGGGAATGGGATCTTAAACAATATCTTATGTTGTCGTTATTGAATAATTCTTTTTACAAATTTCTAGTCACGAACCATTGCATACAGATCACAATGAGGATAAATTTAAATCGAAAAAGGTCTTATCATATACTGCAGTCAAATTCCTGAATGTTGGACTTCAACATAACGTGATCTGTGGATATTTTTCTCATACGTAAATTATAACGTCTACTTCAGTTTTTAACCTATTATAATCAAGCTTATTATAATGGGTTAAAAACTGAAGTAGACGTTATAATTTACGTATGTAAAGTACTGTGCTTAGAATCACCTGTTCGTTTTAATGCGTATATATAAACATGTTTAAAGATTATTTAAAAACAACCAATATAAAGTATTAAAATTTCTTATTATGTGACTCTAGGTATGTGAAACGATGTTCTCAACAACTTTCAGAGATAAATATTAACTACATGTAGTATACTTTATTGTATAGGCGCCAGCTGAAGTCCAATTCTATTGAAAATGTGCAATAAAAAAATAATTCTTCTTTAAAAAAAAATCAATTTTTGATGACATTTCGTTATAATCATAAATGAATAAAAGCCCAGTTTATTGATCGAAACAATTTCGTTTACCCTTCTCATTTGAACTTTTCCTTATAATATATTATTTACATACCTGGTTTATCTGGCTTGGATTCAAACTTTGCCACTTGAGCTTGCTCATTCTCGCTTTTCTGTCCTAAATGATCTTGATATGCATACAAAGAGTATTTATATATGGTATTTAAATTCACATTCCCCCTCACATGTTTGACTAAATCAATGTAAGACTTCTTATGTATTCTACATGTTCTAATGCAAATGATTTCAGATTATCCTTATCTCGCCATTTTTTCGAGAATATTCAAAGGTGAAAAATTGAAAAATACCATGCGTATGTCTTCTTTGCATAGTTTATTAAATGTTCTTTCGTATACTGGTATATAATACTTAACCGACATTTATCATGGAGAATGAGTTTGGCTTGTGAAAGAAGGTTCTGTGCAGGTGAATTGGATTGATTGGTTAAAACCCGCAAAGAAAGACGAACATTATGATTTTTGTCAATCACCAACATGACAGATTCAAAGATATATTTAAGATTTTTTTGCTTTCGTTTTCGGGTTTGAAATATAAGCCACTAAATAAGGTCTTCTACGCCGCTTCAGAATGAGTAAAATATCTTTAAATATATTAAAAAAAATATCCTACAATCTGCTTCCCTGACAAAGTAAAATGTCAATACTTAAAATTGTGTTTTTGTATCAACACAATAGACACTACCTCGGTACTTGCACGAACATACAGATTTGAATTAAGTCTAAAATGAGTGTAATTAAAAGTTGTTGTTACAAAATCTAGAAATCTTTTAAGAAAGCTCCGTCATGCAAAGCTTGATTCCTTGTCCGGATTTGAATGTACTTTTTTTTTTTGTTCTTTTTTTTGTTTGTTTAGAGATCTTCATAGTGTTAATAAGCTTTTTGATTTTCATATAGTATGACCTCGAGTGTAAAACATATTGAACCGTTTATGTTGTAAAGGTAACAGGAAATTGAATAACCGATCTCTTGATTACAAACAAGCAGCTTAAACATGTTGAACTACATTTGAATATGGAAAACATTTATATTTTAAAGTACTTTCGTACGTTCAGAGATCAAGCAAATTGAATATTCTATAGAAATGTATACGATGCACGTACATTACAAAAACCTTGAAACAAATTATTTTAATTTACCTTTTCTTACAAAATAAAACGATATCTTAATAAAATAAGCAACATGGAATATTTCGATAGCTTCGGCTATTTTCCGGCATCGGCTATATAGTAAATAAAGGGGACTTTGTATTTTGCCGAATCTTTGTAAAGAGTGCATTTTGATAATTACTTTAATTTGAAAGATACTACGAAAAATATGTATTATAATTTGCAATTTCGACAAATAGATGAACAAGATAAATCTTCCGATATTTGAAAAAAATATGTAATCGTTTAAAAACTTGTATGAGTCCAAGTGAAAATAAAAATTTGTAAAAAGGAATAAAGATAAAAACTAAACTACGAAAGCCCTGGAGCGCCATGCAAAAATAAAATTACAACTTGTGCGCACGAGTTACTAACTTATGCGCACGAGTTGTACAACTTGTTCGCACATGTTACACGTGATCTTATAGACATGTGCTGTTTTTCTAAGAGAACTACTTTATGGAACGCCGTAGCTGCCGAATACAAACATATGTTTATATACATGAATTCACATACTTTTCAATATCTGCACAGAGGATTCCGAAACTCTTACCAAAATTCCAAAACATGACAATCGAGCTTTCTTTCAGCAAAATTAAAAAAAAAAAAAACTTTCTATTACAAATTGTATTTATTACACTACAAGTTGTTACTTTATGAAGTGGTACAAAAATCAACAAAAAACAATCGATTCGTTTTGGCCCCAGATGACTTTAAAAAGATTTTATCATTCAAAATGCTCCAAATTATCTCCCTTTGGTGAAAAAATGCATTTTTTTGCATTTAAATTGAAACAAGAACACACCCGTGGGCATTTAGAGCTTGGTTTGGAAGTATGCTAACGGTTGTAGGGAGAGTTTTTGTAAAAGATTTTGTGTCTGGAGAATTTCAGTAAAAGATTTCATGTGTGGAAAATTTCAGAAAAGGTGACAAAATTCATAGGTACTATTCTGTCAAATTTCATTATTTTCGTGTTTCTGTATACTATGAACATACGTTTACTATCAATAAAGTGTATTTGCTATTTACTTCATATATCAATTTCAAGTTTCTTCTCCTAGGTGATCACTGCTATACCATATAGAGAGTCTCTATCAACACGATAATTACTGTCCTGTCTCGAAGTATGAAATTAGTGTGCAAGTTTAAAACCGGAAGCCCCGTTTGACTTAAAAGGGAAATCGTGGGCATTTTCAGCTTGGTTTAAATATGTTAACTTTTTAAGAATGAATTTTTATAAAAGATTTTATGTCTGGAGAATTTAAGAAATGATATCAAAATGGAGAATTAAAGAAATGATATCAAAAGTCGTATAGGTACAAGGATCGAGACAGGACAATATTTATAAGCCCTCTCTGTTTTGTCAAAATCCGTTATTATTGTATTATCTGTTATATTCGATTATTTTCGCTTTTCTGTATACTATGAACATACCTGTCTATATTATGAATATTTAAGTGTATTTAATTTTCTATTAACTATAACTTCTAAGTTTCTTCTCCATGGCGATCACTGCGTTATTACATAGAAAGTCTCTATATATTAAAGTAGTACACTAATCATAGATTAATGCAGATAAATGCGAAAATAATTGTCCTGCCCCGTCCAGGAACATATATATTAACGTAAGTAATGTTAGATATACTATTCCCAGCCCCGTCCGAGTACTTATGAAAATTATGTGGAAGTTAAAACCAAGGGAATAATTGTAGTGGTTTTTACGATCTAAAAACCGCGATAAAGACAACACTCTGATTTGTTTATATATTTTTCATTTTGCTATCTAGCATACGATTGGTTCTCAATGTTAAAAACGGAAGTCATGTCTGACTTAAAAGTCGGTCTAATGACGGAAGCAATATTCGGACGTTTTTATTTTTGTTTTTCTTCCAAAATAACTGAAACTGAATAGTCATAAGAATGGATGACACATGCGGCTATGCATGGTACTCATAGGACACAAAGGCATGATGGTTGATTTATTGTGGGAGGAAGAGAATCGTCTCACAAAATGAGATCTTCTCGTTCAATTGTATAAATATCTTTTTTAACTCATCGGTGACATATATTTTTTATTATTTTTTCAAATATGCTTTACCTAAACTAAACTATTGTAAAATTTTATCGATTTCTGTAATTAGTCCTTTTTTTTTATTTCGATGTTACTTTTTTTCCTACTATAAGTTCAACAGAAACTAGAGACTCTTAAGAGCCTGTGTCGCTCACCTTGGTCTATGTGCATACATGAATTAAACAAAGGACACAGATGGATTCATGACAAAATTGTGTTTTGATGATGGTGATGTGTTTGTAGATCTTACTTTACTGAACATTCTCGCTACTTATAATTTTCTTTATCTATAATAAACTTGGCCCTTTAGTTACACAGAGGAAAATATTTTGTAAAAATTAACAAAAATTTATAAAATAAATGAAATTTGTTTAAACATTGACTATAATGGGCAATAACTCTTTGAGGGGATCAACTGACCATTTAGGTCATGTTGACTTATTTGTAGATCTTACTTTGCTGAACATTATTGCTTTTTACAGTTTATCTCTATCTATACTAATATTCAAGATAATAACCAAAAACAGCAAAATTTCTTTAAAAATTACCAATTGTGGGGCAGCAACCCAATAACCCATTATCCAATTCATCTGAAAATTTCAGAGCAGATAAATATTGACTAGATAAACAATTTAACCCCTTTTTCAGATTTGCTCTAAATGCTTTGGTTTCAGAGTTATAAGCCAAAATCAACATTTTACCCCTATGTTCTATTTTTAGCCATGGCGGCCATCTTGGTTGGTTGGCCGGGTCACCGGACACATTTTTCAAACTAAATACTCCAATGATGATTGTGGCTAAGTTTGGTAAAATTTGGCTTAGTAGTTTCAGAGGAGAAGATTTTTGTAAAAGACTACAAAATTTACGAAAAATTGGTAAAAAATGACTATAAAGGGCAATAACTCCTTAAGGGGTCAACTGACCATTTTGATCATTTGACTTATTTGTAGATCTTACTTTGCTGAAGATTATTGCTGTTTACAGTGTATCTCTATCTATAATAGTATTCAAGATAATAACCAAACATGGCAAAATTTCCTTAAAATTACCAATTCTTGGGCAGCAACCCAACAACGGGTTGTACAATTCATCTGAAAATTTCAGGGCAGATAGATCTTGACCTGATGAACAATGTTACCCCCATGTCAGATTTGCTGTAAATGCTTTGGTTTCAAAGTTATAAGCCAAAATCTACATTTTACCCCTATGTTCTATTTTTAGCCATGGCGGCGATCTTGGTTGGTTGACCGGGTCACCGGACACATTTTTTAAACTAGATACTCCAATGATGATTGTGGCTAAGTTTGGTAAAATTTGGCCTAGTAGTTTCAGAGAAGAAGATTTTTGTAAAAGTTAACAGACGACGCCGGACGACGACGACGACGACGACGGACGACGGACACAAAGTGATGAGAGAAGCTCACTTGGACCTTCGGGCCAGGTGAGCTAAAAATGTATCTTAACAAAAATTCATGTTTCTTTCGAAGGCAGATTGTGAGCTTAAATGAACGGTGACCCCATATTTTTATTTTATTTTTCCATCAATAGTATAGGATAAAATTTATTTATAGAAATAAATAGCGAAATCCTATATTTAAAAAAAAAAAATTTATACCCGCGAGCCCCCTTAAGTTAAAATCGTTATATCATTATATAAATATTATTAATTATAATACCATTTTCCTTCAACTCTAGTAAAGCTGTAACTTCTGGTTTACGTGTTAGAGACTGATCATTCATATTTTGCACAACATTTGAAATGAAATTATCAAATGTCTGTAAAATTGATTCATCGTTTTCAAAGGCAGTATTTCTTATTTCAAGTTGTATAACAAGGTCACCATATCCATCCAATGGCTCAACACCATCATCATCTAAGAATAATTAAACCTTTATGAGAGCTCAGGTTACGACATTGTGTAAAAATAGTATATTGACATATTTATCTGTTGATCTTATGATAAAAACAGAATGAACTTCATTGCTTTTAACTTCGTACTGTATTTGACCCTTTTAACTCTTTTATTCGAGCGTCACTTTTGGTTTTTTTTGTAGACGCGAATTGTTAATTTCGGTGTCATTTTGTCTCTTGTGTGGAGTTGTCTCATTGGCAATCATAAATTCTTCTTTTTTATAATCATTCAGAACTGTATATACCTTTGCATTACATTGTGCATAGTTGTAACTTAAACTTTTCTAGACAAAAATTGCTGCGGAAATTTTGATTTTTTTCGGATTGTTCAACCCTAGTTGTATTTTATTGAAATCTATTAAATATACGCACTTTATGTTGGGAAAACGGTACTATTTATTCTGCCTTAGGCGACAATACTAACATTTTCTAAATTTACCAGTTTTTATAATAAAAACCTGGGTAAAACAGTTATGTGTGGTGTTAGTTCTTTATTACTCTATTCTAAAAATTAAAGCCAAATAGTATCATGACCAATTCCCAACGGAGCTTGTTTATGTTATCCATGCCCACCGTCATTTTACACCGAATTTATGAAATTTTGGAAGCCTTTTCGAATAATTCTCTAGAAAATATTTCAATAGGTTTTAAAATTTATATTGTAAATTTACACACTGCAGTTATTCATAGATAATAAAAAAATATATTGTACCCTTACATCCAATCACAGCCCTCCTAAGTTGACTTCCTTCACCTGTCTTGGGTACACAAAAGGCCAACCTAATGCTGGGAAAATGTAATAGTACCGTTTTCCCTGTATATAAACACCGTGAAGATGACAAATCCGGATAATTTAGCAAATGTATTTTCCTTGTTATAATTTTCTTAATTACCTTGTTGAATTCCCCGTTTTTAAATATAGTATTTAAAATAATTGATATTGAAATATTTTGATATGCTATAAAGGATAGGAAATATGCTGGAACTTACCGTTTTCGTTCTCCATGTCTAGAGCTACATTGCACTGGCTATATAAAGTACTTCTCAAATCCGCAATGTTAAACAGTTGGTCAATAAAACATTTCAATTCAGTTTTCATCGATTTTTCACTTTGAAATAAGCTGTTTTTGATTGTCAAAAATAGTAACAAACTTCCATCTGTTGCTCTAATGATATGTATTTTGTCTGTGTTTATATCATCCTTTCTTGAATAAATCAGTTCGGCTTTCTCATGTGCATTTTCTATTCCAGGTATTCTTAATTCTGCTATGCTTGTTCCTGGAATAAGCATAATTTATTTGAGTATGTGATGACCTTTGCTCTATCACATTCAATTTATCTTAATGAATAAATAAAAGATATAAAAAATAATATATATTTACAGAATATTCGACATACTAAGAAAGCATTCGTTTGATCACCAATCAACTAAAGACCACAAGAAATATCAAGCATATGTTAAATGTCAATCATAACAACAAAATCAGTTACATGTTAAATATAAATAAAATGATATATATTGGTTGAGTATACATGAATTAGACAACACGTCGACAAATTTTGCCTAATGCTTAGTCCGTTTCTGTGTGTGTTACATTTTAATGTTGTGTCGTTGTTCTCCTCTTATATTTAATGCGTTTCCCTCAGTTTTAGTTTGTTACCCCGATTTTGTTTTTTGTTCATTGATTTATGAGTTTTGAACAGCGGTATACTACTGTTGTCTTTATCTATTCATTATACATGTTATATCCTTTTTTTTCTTTCATTAAATTTTGTTGGAATTTTATAGATATAGAGAAATGCTGGTAGAAATGCTGGTACCGACGTTTATATTTCAATAAAAAAAAATCTGCTATAATCAAAAAATAAAATCCCTATCAATTTAACAATACACGATTCGCCATAAAAATAAAATGCCCGTGTAATATATATTCAAATAGGAAGCTATAATCTTGAAGAAAACCATTCAACTTTTCTCCTTAATTTTGGACACCAAGCCGCGATTGAATCATATTATGTCACGTGTTTAATCCTGATGAAGACGATTAGAGACATATAAAAACCTATAAGCATGATTTTTTAAATGCAAAACATATATTTTTATTGTATATTTTATCTAATAACAAGACAAAATACATTTTTTCATAACAATCAATTCACTAATGAAATAGGAAATTCATTCTTTATATACATTTATACTATATTCATATACAATGTAGTACAAGTCAGATACAAACCAAACGAAACTGAAAAAAACAGGCCGGTAACAACCGTTGCCGTATAGTTCTTCTGCACTTGTATCGCCACGGATCTGCACCTGACTACTCGTGAAGAAAAAACTTTCCGGCAACGGTTTTTACCGGCCTATTTTTTTTTAAATTTTATCGAATACTTATACTCTTTAATATCGTTAACGGTATAATATGTATTTGTCAGTCGTCATTATTTCAAATTAACATATGTGACCTATTTCAAAAAACTAAAACAAATGTATGGTATGTGTCTGTCGTCACTGTGTCTTCATAATCTGCGATTGCTCTGATGTACGGTAGCTAGCGTTTTTTTTATATGCACGGGAATTTTTATGTGAAGCTGCACATGCACATTTTACCTTTGAACTAAAAGAAAGTGTTTATGTCCCTCTCCGGAATGTGGTGTAATTTTAAGTTTTATATACGGACTTATTGAAACTTCATTGGAGACCGTAAGATTTAATATGGATAAAGCATTCTAGCTTGAATACTTGAAGTACTCACTTATTATAATTATTCTATCGTATATGTGTGAAAGTTTTTCTTTGGCCTACAAAGTTGAAATTTTGAGCAAATAAGGAGTACAAATGGACCCATAGAGACCTTGTAAAGAAGAGTTTCAGTTAGTGGTATTTATCCTTCTAAAGTCGTCTGTTGTATCATATGCATATGTTTGTAGGCAGATGAGATAAATACTTGGTCATTTATTGGTCCACACTTTATTCTATCACAATGCAGCTTGGTTTGGATTTATTTGGTCGAATCGCTGTAGACGTTGTCTTTCATTATACTAGATTTTTCTCAAACTGATGCACTGATTATGACAAAACTTGACATAAATGCTTGAAATTACAAGTATTACAAAGGAAAAAAATGTCTTCTTTATGTGTAATACCCCCAAATCATAGTACGTCACATTCGGTTGCATTCGAAAATATTCCCTAGAATTTGACAGTTTATCTTCATTACAGTAATCAAGTACAAATAACACAAAGGCAAAACCAACCCTGATAGTTCATATTCTGCATGATTTGTGACTATTTTTGCCTAGTAGAGTATGCAGATTGACTTTTTATAAAGTTTTGTAGTTCTGTATGGGAAAACACCTAACAAAATTGAGAATGTAAATGAGGAATTTGTCAAAGAGACATCAACCCGACAAAATTGCAGAAAACAGTTTAAAGCCACCAACATAGCTAGAAAATCGAGCACCCGGAAGTGCACTTAAACAAATTTTGTACTAGTTCAATAAAAATGAACGTCATACTCAACTCTAAAACATAAAAATAAACTAAACTTAAAAAAAAAAAATCCTATGGCTCTTGACTAGGGACATACGCACAAAAATACCGCGGGGTTATAAATGTTTTTCATCATTCTTTCTCATCTTATGGTTTTACATTCATCTTACTAAATATTTACTTTTATAAGTATCACTGCACAGATCTTCAGACTTGGAAAACATATTGCTTCATCGATATTAAAGAACTCGGGTTGTGGAAAATATTACTGCCATATTACTTAAATGTCACATTTGTTATCGTTTAATTGATGCAGTATGCACATTTTACCTTCAAATGATCCTGTAGTCTGTATATGTTCAATAACAGTTTGTGTTCCAGTTGAAGCAGTCACCACCACAATAACACCCTGTTTTGTTTTTGACATAGCCAATTCTGAAAAAAAAACACCAACCGAAATAGAAAAGTCCATATTTCCCCATAGTATATACATAGTCTTTTAACATGTTTAAATTGTTTAAGAGTCTTCCTGTCGAGTTTTCATCTCATCTGTAGTTATTATTACAAATGACTTTTGCTTTACATTGTTTCTTTTATTTATTTTTTGCAGACATTCAGTAATACATCAATTGGTTTAGTCTTTTCTAATGTTAATACGTATAAACCGTGATCTTAAAAACTTTTGATACTAAAAACGCAAATAAAAGTACAAATGGTTTTGTCGATTTTATTTTTGGACCGGAAACTTATTCCGAGAACGTTTTTATGGACGTTTTATGTCGATATATAAAGAACCAAAGGTAGCAATACACAGTCAGGAGTTTGGTTTCGCATTTTGGCCCCTGGTGGATTTTTCAAATATGAAAGTAATTGTGCATTTAAATTCATTTGAAGACAGCTGAGAACGAATTTAGCCTTCAAAGATGACTGTTGTCTGCTCTTTGGATGGGTTGTTGTCTCTTTGGCACATTCCCCATTTCCATTCTCAATTTTATCATGAGAATATCAAGATTATATTTTACATGTTTTATGGGCTATTGACTCTCCGTATTTTTATTGCTAGACCGGCCATCGGTCCAGAAATTAATGCAATGTTTACAAATACTTTTTTTCTACACGAAGTTTTTGACGGAATTTTACAAAAAAAAATGAGGCGAAAGCAATGATTTTCATTGGATTTATTGAACGATATATGCAAACAGTTTCAGAACAGGTATTACTGCAAGCAATTGAAATTTTCTACTTTTAGCCAAATTTTAGGGAAATATGTGACTTCTTTTCTCCCCCTTTTTGCAATATTTTATAACAATAAATGCAGATTGTTACAATGAATACACTCAAAAGAAATTTATATTTTACCATTTAATATACTGGATATAAAATCTATGGAAGATTCTGATTACATACATTAGCACATATATGACGCAAACAGTAAGTTTAATATTACAAAAAAGCAATAAAAAGGGGATGGTAAAATTTGCGAGGGCAAATTTTAAAGTGTTTATTGCTACCAAATGCATTTGCTATCATGATTTTCTTGATAGAGGGTTGTTGCTCACAAGGAAGCTATTAAATCAAGAGTTCAAAATGGTGAAGTTGAAATCAAAATCATCTCTTCGTAAATTTTACGGACGCCATCACGAGTTGGTTGACAGTTATGGAATAACCGTTTCATAAATGATATCGGATATGTTCCTTACGTCGTAACTATAATTCCTTCCCTTTTATGAATGTGACCTACTGAATTAGACTATTTACCGGATTTGTTATCTCATAAGCAACACGACGGGTGCCACATGTGGAGCAGGATCTGCTTACCTTTCCGGAGCACCGGAGATCACTCCTAGTTTTTGGTGGGGTTCGTGTTGTTTATTCGTTAGTTTTCTATGTTGTGTCATGTGTACTATTGTTTGTCTCTTTGTCCTTTTCATTTTTAGCCATGGCGTTGTCAGTTTATTTTCGATTTATGAGTTTGACTGTCCCTCTGGTATCTTTCGTCCCTCCTTTATATATTCATCATTGGCCATTAGTGGAATTCCATGTCACCGTCTAACGTCTGTTAGATTTATAAATAAAGTTTCCTGGAGGATACCGAAATAATGAAGTCTTTTATTGCGTATCTGTCTAATTCTCTTCTCTTCGATTATGTCATCACCGATGTTAAAATTATCATCAAATTTGTACTTTAATGCACAACATAACAGGTGCCATGTTTGTAGCTCAATCTGATTTCCCACCACGAGTACCTGAAGACCCCAAGTGTTCGGTTGCATAAACATTGCAGTATTTACATTGTTTTAGTTTCTATGTTGGATTTTGTCGTTTTCCTTTGGTCAAATTTCGAGTTTTATTATAGACATGTAAATTCGTCTTTGATATTATGTTTGTATTTTCCACCTCTCTAGGAAATATCAATAAGACTCTTAACTAGGTATTGGTAATAATTGATTATTTTATTATGTTTATTAGAAATTGATTGTTTAGGAATACCTATGTGCATCATATGCTCCCTCGATCATTATATTGGTTAAAAAACAATGGTTACTTTTAATTAACAGCACTGAAAATTGTTTGTACCACAACTTCCATTTTTGATTTCTAAAAGTATAGCAATTTTTGTATTAAGATTATATCATATGAAATTATTTAAATCGTAGAAACGACACAAATGTGTGTAACTGTTGTGGTATGTGCTATAGTGTGTGTGTCGGTTGATACTATTGATAAGACATAACTTTTTATGAATTACTCATTATATACAAGAACAAATGCAAAGCGAATACTTGAAAGAATCATGGCCCAATATCTATAAAAAGAATTAAGTTTTCAAAAGAGGATATAAGCATATTGTTAATATGTTTTTAAATATAAAAAAGAAGATGTGGTATGATTGCCAATGAGACAACTCTCCACAAGAGACAAAATGACACAGAAGTTATCAATTATATGTCACCGTACGGCCTTCAACAATGAGAAAAGCCACTACCGCTTAGTCAGCTATAAAAGGCCCCGAAATGACAATGTAAAACAATTCAAACGAGGAAACAAACGGCTTAATTTATGTACAAAAATGAACGAAAAACAAATATGTAACACATAAACAAACGACAACCACTGCATTACAGGCTCCTGAATCACATATACATATATCATGTAGCGGGGTTAAACATGTTAGCGGAATCCAAACACTCCAGCTAAATGTTCTTTATGTATAACATCAAACAAATAAGCAACTGTAAAGGACATGGTCCGTGTGATTATATTAGTTTTGAAGACTAATATTTTATTTTTAAACTTACTAGTACGTAGCTCTACATTTTCTCGGACCACTTTGTCTAATTTTTCCTCCATGTCCCTGTCAATACCACATGTTTTGTATTTTTCTATTCGATTTCTAAAGTAATTTTCACTTTTTAATAGATGACCTTCAGCTCTTCTGCAAATGTCAATATATATTTCAAACAATTCTTTATATTCTGATTCCATGATAATCGTATTGTTTTTATGAACTAATTCATTTCTGCAATTTACAATGCGCATGATATTATCTCCGATTGAATTTTCGTTTTGTAATGGTGTTGAGTTCCACAAACGTGTTGGTACATCCGGAATTATCATGGCAAATTTAGGATGTCTCGCAATCTTGAACATTAAGCTTATATCAAATTCTTCAAATCCTGCTGTTTCCAGAGTCTGAATTTTTTCATGTTCTTTCGGATTTAGAGTTTTTGTAAATTGTGTACACTTTTTAATGCTTTCATAAATTGCCTTTGGAGGAATGCCTAACTGCATCATATATTCTCGCATTATATCTGTTAAAACATCGAAAGCGGCTACTTTACATCTCAGAAATCTTGTTTGTCCTGCATCTGCCATTTTGATCTCTAAAAGTAAAACATGTTTTTTAATCATATGGTATGGAATAATTTCTAAACGTAACAATGAAATACACATGTGCGGTTGTACTTTGTGGGTATTGTTCTAGTGTGTTTAAGGGTTGATGCTATTTATACAGTATTGATAATGACATTAATAGAAAACAATTTTTTGTTTTAGAAAATAAAAAACAAAACAAAAATATTTTTCCTTTCTGACACCAGGAAATGGAAGACGAAACTTTCTTTTTCTATTTTTCTATTTGAAAGTTAAAAATAAAACAGAACAAACGTTTTGATAACAAGCAATCTTTTCAATTTCTAGATGTTAGTCAAGATATGAGGCAAACTTAACTGTATCTGTAGTATCGTATATCTCTAGTTAGATGGGATAGATTCGTTCAACATAGTTACCAAATTTTGTATTATTTATTGAGAGAACATCATCTATACAGCGGAACGTAAAGTAAAAGGATGTTGCTACATATAACTTCTTATCTTTCTTCCTAAGAAGTTCCTGTATGAGGTTAGCCTCATAATAATAAAGACAAACGTCGGCAAGAAGAGGGGCACACTAGATTCCCATTGGAATCCAGACAGTCTGTCGAAAAACACGTCCTCCAAACGTAACAAATATGTTGTCAATCTTTGAATGAACTTGTATCTACTTTCGCCATTCTTTTTAGTGAAACAAAGTAATACTAACTCTTCAATTTGTCTTTGAGTTTAGTAAAGTTTAGAAAAGTCAAAGGTTTTAATACTATTGCAAGAGAGTCTTAGATTTTATGTACTCTTAAAGATCTTGAATTTTTTTAGTATCCACATCTGATTCACGCCACCTCTAGAATAGGCAGTTTCACAATAACTTTGTAGCCCGGCTTTGATTACTGATAAAATAGATGTTATTAATTTAGAAAGTGGTTTTAATAGCAGAATATAGGCTCTTTTAATGCATGTAATTAAAAGTGGTCAAAGCAGGATGACTACCCTTAAACTATGTAAGGATTAATTTTGTAAGAATTGATTTTGTTCGGTTTGCTTAGGTATAACTCATACCTTTGGTATTTACAATCGAATTGTTCTATATGCCTTTATATTTAATATGCGGCCTAGGTATTTGGTGTAGATGCATGTCGTACAATATACGAAAATGGCGTATATTATAAGTTACATGGTGTGTTAGTGACCAAATACGAAATATATGGATTCAGTAAATTCCATATGGGGTGAGAGCGAAGTTCGAATCCCCATATGGAATTTACTGACCCCATTTATATCGTATTAGGTCACTAACACACCGTGTAACGAATTTATCTTACCTGCTATCATCAAATGTGGTATTTTGACTAGCGTCCTATCAAAGTGATCAAGTCTTCAATCCCACTTCCGTTTGTCTATACAGAAAACAAATGCCTAACAATAACAACTTTTTGCTTTAAATTTGTTTAATGACTTTATTTCAATCGTTCATTGCATGTATCAATTTCTTCGTCTGTTGAATCCTTTCATATTTTTTTTATCTTTGGTTTGAAAGGAAGTAACTCCGTTATGCCATCAACAACAATTTGTTAGCTTTAATTAAGTTTTATGAACTGATTTTAACCTTTCATCATCAATTTCTTCGTCTGTTGAAGCCTATCGGGTTATTCCTCAACACAGTGTTGATTTTATAAAGGATTGTGGCATCTATTTTGTTTTGAAAGGGAAGTAACTCCTTACTAACCCCATATGGTAACTAACCATGTAAAGTAACTAACCCTATATTTTTAAGGACACCCTTTATCAAATATACATAGTCACCACGTGTATTCCTTTAACCAATCATATCTCTATAAATCTATAGGAGGTAAGATAAATAGTTTTCCACTTCACGTTATGCAGTATTGTGTTGATTGTTGCCAAAACGCCAATTAAATCACATCTTTATTTCTGATTAAACTATTTATTACTTTACAGTCGAATATTACAATATGTTCTTTTAGCAAAAACCCATAACCCCCTTCTTCTCAGAGTTAAACAACAAATGGGATAAAACTGTCGATCGATTTTTGTTAAACCAAGCAGGTGGGTTTTTTTTTTACCAGAAATGCCGATATAAATGTGATAAAGTTTATTTGTTGAAACGACAGAATGGCGGCCTAACTTCACCAATGATTGGCCACACTTCTTTTAGGGCAAGAGGGAACTCTGATAGTAGATAGCAGATTATAAAATCAACCCGATAAAACTTCTAACTTTTATGTAGCAGACAATGATTTATCGAAAGAATAAATATGCCATTATTGTAGATATATTTCTATGATGAGTTTATTTACTACCACTGGGTCGATGCCACTGCTAGTGGAGATTTATTTCCCCGAGGGTATCACCAACCCAGTAGTCAGCACTTTTGTGCTGACATGAATTATCATTGATATGGTTATATTTTTTAATTTACTGTTCACAAAATTTTGAATTTTTGAAATATTAAGGCTTTTCTACCTCAGGCATAGATTACCTTAGCTGTATTTAGCAAAACTTTTAGGAATTTTGGTCCTCAATGCTCTTCATCTTCGTACTTTATTTGGCCTTTTTAACTTTTTTGGATTCGAGCGTCACTGATAAGTCTTTTGTAGACGAAACGCTCGTCTGGCGTATATACAAAATTTAGTCCTGGTATCTATGATGAGTTTATTTCATATACAGATCAAATACAGGAAATCATTCACGGATTACTCAAAGAACGAGGAGGATGCAAGGATGCATGATTGTGGCCTATGTGGAATTCCCCTTAGTCTCAATATTGATGATATAATCCGATTAGTAACTCTTGATGTATGACACATTTGTCGACCAATACAAAAGCTATAAAATTGTATGACCAAATAGGGATGTTAATCACCTATAAAAAAATCTATTGAAGGACATACCGTTTGCTTAATCGAATTATCATTAAATGCCATATGCATATTTGACCAATAAAATATGTTGAATAATGATATAACGGTATAATGATGCTAAATCCCTGTCGGGGATTAAATTGTCATCCCATAAATTATTTGGTTGTCATTGGAGAATTGAATATCGTTCTACATTGTACAAACAAAAATACTTTGTTGAATATGAGTAAAGTACGAAGTTTAAATGAATTGGTCTTAATGCCAAGGAAGAAATATAACAATAATTGATGCAATAACAAATAAATCAAACATAGAAATGATTGGAAATCTCCTGCATATTAATAGAACAGTAAAAGGATGTCAATATTTTCCCAGGGATTAAGTCGTCATAACTTGGGAATTAAGTTGTCTTACATATATTTGACAAATGAAATCTGGATGAATGAATTTAACCTATTCGTTTGAAGCACATATTCTATTTTGTTGGTAAAATAGTATTATGGCAGTTCAGTGGGACTTCAACTTCATGAAAGCTGTATAATGGATGTTAGAATAAGAATGTGCACTGCTGGAGTTATCGTTCGTTCCACAATTTGAAACACCAACATCTTCTTTTGCTCGGACTTCGTAGACCACACCTACTTCAATCTGTAGTGGTTTGAAATACGAAATCGCAGACATCTTGTATGAAAACCGATTTACCTCAAAGTAACCAGATACAATCTGTATCAAATTGAATACGTTTTTAGGGATGAACATCTCAAAATGTCAAAGTAACCGTAATAACAGCAATCGATTGATCAGTAAATTAATAAAATGCACGGATCGGACTGATACGTATATAATTAATATTATTATGTTGATCAGACTTCAAAGTACTATGTATATGTGTTAAACTCCGAACTCTATGAAGACACCTTTAAACTTTGAATTTTTCGAAAAACTAAGGATTTTCTTATCCCAGGCATAGATTACCTTAGCCGTATTTGGCACAACTTTTTTGGAATTTTGGGATATAATGCTCTTCAACTTTGTACTTGTTTGGCTTTATAAATATTTTGATATGAGCGTCACTGATGATTCTTATGAAGACGAAACGCGCGTCTGGCGTACTGAATTATAATCCTTGATAACTATTTACACCACTGGGTCGATGCCACTGCTGGTGGACGTTTCGTCCCCGAGGGTATCACCAGCCCAGTAGTCAACACTTCGGTGCTGACATGAATATCAATAATGTGGTCATTTTTATAAATTTCCTGTTTACAAAACTTTGAATTTTTCGAAAAAATAAGGATTTTCTTATCCCAGGCATTGATTACCTTAGCCGTATTTGCACAACTTTTTGGAATTTTCGATCATAATGCCCTTCAACTTTGTACTTGTTTGGCTTTTTAAATATTTTGATATGAGCGTCACTGATGAGTCTTATGAAGACCAAACGCGCGTCTGGCGTACTAAATTATAATCCTGGTATTTTTGATAACTATTTACTAGTTAATTTGTTATCAACCTTGTTGCAATAACACATACAAAAATATAAATTACTCTTCATGCATGACATCTATTTTTTCGTTATTGGTTCTCTGTTTTGTCTTCTGCCAAATGAAATACATAAGTGCAGAATAATGCTATGCTCAGAATGAATCTACATCAATACAAAATGTTATTATCTATAAAAATAAATATACTTAATCTTGGTTTGAGCCGCCAGACTTCAACTCTATTGAGCACTTACGGGATGAACATGGCCGTCGTATGTATCCATAGTCAAATAACTTCACCGGAAACACTTGTTGTGAAATGGACATACACTCCAAAAGCCTTAGTCCTAAACCTCATTGTTTTTTTGTGTCGTAGGTTTCAAGATGTCATGAACATGATGGATGCAAGAGGGTAACATACTTGCTATAAATAACAAGACTCACACTTTTTTTCTGGTGCACTTAAACGGACACAATGGACATTTGATGAATTTTATTGAAAATCTTATTGTTATAGAGGTTGTTGTTTGAAATATTTATTTGTTGTTATCAAATAATATTGTTTACTGGAAATTACAGGATATGAAATTAGAGTCACGTTTCTTCTTTTGACTATTACATTTTGACTTATGCTACTATCATTTCACAAAACGCCTCTAAAAGTTGAAAGGTATTTTACATAAAATGTGGAAAAATTATGTTCACAAAACTGAGCTTGTAAAAGTTCTGAAAAGAGAGATGTTTCATCTAAGCAAATTTTATGAATTTTAACAATGACATTTACAAATATTTTTGAAATAAAAATAAAAAATATTTTATTCTAAATTTAAACAAGCACTGAACACGTCTAACATTTGTTTTTTCATAAATTGTTAGAATGACATCATCTGGTACACATTTGTCTTATTTTTGTTTTATAAATACATTTTTTTTTACTTAAATCTGGTCTAAGTGCGTGACACTTTTTGTGATGAAACACTTAACGTTTGAGAAATAAAACATGGGGTTCTGCAAACAGCAAACGCATGAATATCTGATATTTCATGTGTTCCCAAAATATGCAAAGTAACATGTCCGTGATTAGGTTGACTAGTATCGTTTTGGGCAGATTTTTGCATGGATTGTGATGAATGCATAAACTACGTAACCGCAGTTTTTAGGTCCTTATGTTATTTTTTCACTTTTAGCGGACGTAAGAGCTACTTTTTTTCCTATTTCAAAACGTTCAGTATTGCGACCCAGGTTCAAGTCGCACTTATTTCCCAAACCGGCATCGTTTATGGTCCATGCAATTCTTGATAATATATATAGTTCGTTTGTTAAATAATTTTCTAGGATATGACGTACATATTTATGTTTGAGTATTCACTTCCTTAACACAATTATCGTTCGACCGATTAACCGATTAACCGGTAGTTTTAGTTGATGTAGAAAGACTTATCTATACACATGGAAAAAAGTATTGCAACACCAAATTGAAATTCAAATTAAAAAAACACTTTTTATTTTTTTGTTAAAAAATTTGTTGAAATAGAACAAGTTGAACATTATTTAAATATCACCTGAGTTTAATCAATAAATATCGACTATATCAGTTCTTATCTGCACATGCAGCTACTGTACTCGTAAACACTAAAACAGATGTTTTTTCCTTATTGTTTTCAACACTTAAAATAACCAAGTTTATAAATTTATGTTATTGACACATTGTAATTGGTCATCTACAACTCATAACTGCAGCAAAATGGCAGATATCCAGCATGAGGGAAGCAGGTATGTCGCTGTGATAATTGCACGTATTGTTGGTCATCACCATTCCACTATAAGTCGTTTTGAGAATAAAAATCAGGCAAGAAACGATGTTAAAGACCTTCCGAGGTCAAGAAGACCCCCTATAACATCCGCTAGGGAAAATAAAGCATAATGAAGGTTGGTCAGAAGGAAACCCATTGCAAACAATACAATCCTAAAAAGAGAATGACCACCATACAGGAGCCTTTAAACAAGAACTGGTCGAGATCGGCTCATCGCTACTGGTTATCGTGCGATAATACCATTTCGGGGACCTTTGCCTACGAACAGACACACATATGCCCGAATTCAATATAGTGCAGAGCTCAGCAAAGTTGGAAATTAGTGTCGTGGAGGAAGATCCATTGTTCCAATGGAATTCGGTTTATCTTCCTTGGCCCAATCGTAGCCCGAATTTGAACCATATCGAGCATATAATGGACACATTTGGGCGTAAAGTGTATGAAAGGACACCCCCGTTCAAAGAAGTCACGAAATAAACAATACACTTCGTCAAGAATGATTGCTGCTAGCTTAGCAACAAATTTGTCGACTAATTGCAGGAATCAGAAGACGTTAAGATGCGGTTATCCGTTTGAATTGAGGCTGCACACAAAGTACTAACTCTTTGGCGTATAACGATCAACCATGTTGTGAACAATCATCTAAAGATTAATTTTGAAATGTCTGACATTGTAAAGTTCGGCTACAGTAAAAGTTGTAAAATGCATTTTTTTGTACAAAAAACACTTCATTTTGTTATAAAAATTTTGGTGAAATAAAACGTTTTTTTTCATACATTTTTTGTTCGCTTTAAAGCCAATGTTATCATTAACTACGTTCCAATATTATTTTACAAATATTTAATCATATTCCATCCAAAGTAAGAGACTGATTTTTCAAGTTTAAAAAATCAAGGTGTTGCAATACTTTTTTCCATGTGTATATATAAGCCTAAACATAAACGTTTATATAATACGATGAATTGAAGTTTGTCCTTTGACATTATAAGGCATGCCTATGAGTACTCCTGGCGAAGTTTAAATAACTCATTGCACCGTATCTACTATGCCGTGTGTAATTTCAGATTGAAATTTTTTTTCAAATCTTGATCTGGCCGAATTGAAAATATCTGAAACCAATGTTTCACTCAGTTCTCTTGATGTCTCAGAAAATGATGTGGATTGTTTCATTTTGAAATGATTAAGTCTGTTACTCGTACCATCAAATATACATCAATTACAGTCCATTTGCATTTCAATTTTTTGAGTTGGTGATTCGTTCAAAGTATGATAAAGCCTTGCACGATGGAGGTTGCACATGCAGATGCAGATCTACTCAATATTAGATAAAAATTTAAAAACGAAGCAAATCTTAACATTTAATCGGATTACTTACTAAAAGTAACTGTTTTAAAAATATGTATACTAATTATGTTTACTTAAGGGGTTACCCCGAGCTGATAGACAGGTTGTCTAAGTTCTAATTAATTTTATGTTTTTGGATTAACAATAGCAATCAAAGTACTGGACAATTGATCTGCTAAATTACTAACACGACGATATGTTTATAGAACAAAATTGTTTAATGATTTCAATAATGTATGTTAAATGCATTAAAATAGAATGATTGTTGTCCATATGTAACGACTTTCATTTTTTATTAAGAAAATAGCTTGTTTATTCTAAAATATTTACAAATGTATTTTTAAATAGTACTGCATGCTCATTTCGTCATTCAATTGCTTTGACCTCATGTTACACATTTATGTGTCTGATCGTTATCAATAAAATTTAGACTCTTGATTTCAATACACATTTATATCACAAATCTATTAAAATTGGGAAAAAGGCCGGTTAACCGGTTAGCAATTTTGGTATTCTATATTCGGTCCTCCCGACGGTTAACCGTTGACAACACTTATATATATACATTCTCGGCTTATTTTGTTCAGCCACATTGAATTTCGTCGTTACGCAACAAAACAAGAAAAGATAACTCAAATATCCTCGATCTTAATTTTCAAATGTTTTTCTGTTATCTGTAATCAAGGCCTGACAAACATAGAATGTCTTTTTAAAATACGGAGATAAGACATATTTAACGTATTTTCATTTAAAGAACTAATTATAAGCAATCAAATTTTCCTAGTCATGTTTTTAAGAATAGATTATTTTTTTATAAGTCGTTTATTATTTTCTTTGGAAGATATTGCGTTTTTGAACATATGCATCTAAATGATAAACTTTTTCTACAAAGTACCTGATAATTTGTTTTTTGTTTGTTTTAATTTACAAAATGACTATGGCATTTTTAGTCATTAATATAATGCCTGTCACAGCTACGAATTTCAAGATGCTTGAAAATTCAGTCATTTTAACAAATGCCTATATTGTATCAAATAGAGGTTTTCAAATATAATAAATGGGCGTATTAACAAATCAATGTAGTGCTACGTATAACATACTTATTAATTTTCAATGAACCTTTTTTTATTTCCAGAAAATGGTTCACGAGGCGCGGATTATTATAATATCAAAAAATCATACAGTTGTTTTTAATTATAATGACAAAGGAGGGATTGGTTTGTTTGATGTCATCTTTCTACCTTTAATTTAAAACATATTTTAAAGCCTTTGCATATCAAATATTGACCTTTTCGATGTCAAATAATCTTTTTTGTATATTACAATAAATCTATAAAACGATATCATTGTTGTATATAAACAGTCTGTCAATGATGAGTCTTTTGTAGACGAAACGCGCGTCTGGCGTATATACAAAATTTAGTCCTGGTATCTATGATGAGTTAATTTACAACCACTGGGTCGATGCCACTGCTGGTGGAGATTTATTTCCCCGAGGGTATCACCAGCCCAGTAGTCAGCACTGTTTGTGCTGACATGAATTAACATTGATATGGTTATATTTATAAATTATCTTTGTACAAAATATTGAATTTTTGAAATATTAAGGCTTTTCTACCTCAGGCATAGATTACCTTGGCTGTATTTGGCAAAACTTTTAGGAATTTTGGTCCTCAATGCTCTTCAACTTCGTACTTTATTTTGGAATTTTTAACTTTTTTGGATTCGAGCGTCACTGATGAGTCTTTTGTAGACGAAACGCGCGTCTGGCGTATATACAAAATTTAGTCCTGGTATCTATGATGAGTTTAATTCTTACATATGACTTTTTGAAATTGAATAATAAAGCAATTTAAAAATCGAAGCATACGCTATTAATTTATTACTTTGGGGTACCATAAGGCATATTTTATTGAAAGTGAACAAAAGGGTAAACCATGCTACACAGCGGAACAAGTGATCAGTATGGAAGAGTTTCTTATTGGCAACATATTTGTTGAATTTGGAGGTAAACATTTTTTTAACAAATTATCGGCATTCCTTTGACAACAAACTGCACGCTTTCCTTGCCGACCTCTTTTTACTTTCATATGAATCGGAATACCCTCAGACACTTATCAAAACAAGAAGATCAAAGAAGCCAGGTTATTTGATTTCAATTTCAGATATATTGATGATGTTCTTTCAACTAACAATCCGATTTTTTCTGATTGGGTTCCTTATATATGTTACAGTGCATTTGTATAATCAGGGACTATGTAGAATCCCTGATTTTTCAGGGAATATGTAGAATCACTGAAATCATTAGTAATTATATATAATCCCTGAACATTTTAATAATTATTCTACATATTCCCTAATATGATTTCAGGGATTATCAATAATTTAAGGATTCTTTGCTTGTTAAAAAATAAATAATATAGAAAAATTATAATTTTTTTTCTTTCATATACCTTGCCAGATGAAATACTTTTGCTTTTAAACACAAAGGATAATCGTGAAGATATAACCAACACAGGATTTCGAGATAAAGTTGAAGACTTCAAAATTAATAATAATCAACATTCCCTTTATAGCGATAACTTTACATTTATTGTTTGTTGCTTAAAAGCCAGCGTCAAGTGGATATTCATGTTCTATTTGTAAATCCACAGAGCTTGTTATTTGTGGCAAAGAGGATTATGGAACATCTGTTCTGTGGTTTATTTATTTTATTTTTTTGGGGTCAAATGAAAAAAAAAAATTCAAACTGAGAGAATTTACGTATTTAAATGTCATGATGATAAAACAGGCAGAACTAAGAATTGATAAATAAAACAAAAATTTAGAGGAAGCTGGCATTTGGTGTAATATTCTCATAGCAATTCCGCAGGGATAAAAGGGAAAGGGAAGCCCGAAAAACATAATCATTGCCAATTGTTCACAAAAAGTCTGAAAAAGAATATTGCCTGGCCACAAAACATGGTATTTTGCTCGAACTCGAACAGGTTCGAGGTTGCTAACTCCCTTTTTTCGGGATACCTTGAGATGGTTTTACTGAACACTTTATTTTTCTTAGGCGTGTTGAAAAATTTGATTCGACGATATGTGAAGGAAAAGTTTTTTTTTTAAATGTGGATATTGTGATAGAAACAGATGTGAAGCATATTATTTCAATATATTGTGTTTAACATTTTAAAATATTGTGCTTTACATTTTTAATAAATGGGGTTATAATTTTTACATTTTGTGCTTAACATTTTATAATGATGTTTTATTATGATTTTATAGAATAAATCATTTGACTTTTATTCACTTTCTTTATAAATAAAACTATTTCTTCATTTCAGTTATTATGTATAATCCCTAACGTTTTTTCTAGTGATTATACATAATCCCTGAACATTTTAGTGATTATATATAATCCCTAAACTAGCCAGTGATTCTACATAATTCCTAAAAATTTCAGGGATTCTACATAATCCCTGATTTTACAAATTCACTGTATCATATTTATCCCCCAGAAATAGAAAGTAAAGATACAACAGACACGGCTTTATTAATATTACTTTTAATGTTACGTGTTTTTTGTGATATCCTTTTGACGTTACTCTGTACTTATGCATCCCGTCATACATAGAACGACATTTGTTTTCTACCTGTTTGACGTCAAACGCGCGATTATACGTCAAAGTTAATGTTAATATAACCATGTGTCTGTCAGGGTAAGGACTCTGTCATAGTACTTAAAAACAGTCTTTCAATCCTTTATGGGTGCATTATATATATGTTCCGGACCATATGAGTATTTGGACCATACGCGTATGGTCATGACCATATGGGTATATACTAATATGGTCCGACCGTACGCGTATGGTCGGGAAATAAACATGATTACTTTAAATACTTTTGAACTCTTCATAAGGTATGACGCTTCTAGTTGTCATGTCTCAAAAAAAATTAAAAAAATGACTAGATATGATATATTACAGGAAGTTTTGCTACTTAAGGTATACCGGACCGGTGGTTGACAGGGATTGCAAATGCAGAAAAGTTCAGGTACCGTGTGGAAGTACATGTCACGCTAAGCATACATGCCAGAATATACAATTTGCATGATTAGCGATAAAAACTTAACTCAAATAACTGCGGCATCTCTATGTAATGTTTATGTAGCCTTTGAATTATAAAATTAATACATTTCTACGTAACCATCATTGTTTTTTAAGATTAAGTTTATTGTATTATTGAAACGTTTCTAATGCATATTTGAAAAAAAACATACCTATATGGTCCAAATACTCATATGTTCTGGCCCGTTAATAACCAAACGAGTATATGTACGGTCGGACTATACGCGTATGGTCGGACCATATGAGTACAATGATTTACCGCATCCGGTATGAGGCGGGAACAACAGGGCCATTCTTGCCTGCAATATTTTTTATCATTATTGCCATCTGTGAGAAATATAAAAGACAAGATGAGTCTTATAACTTTATAAATTGTAACATTATTCACGGAAAAACATCATGGAGCAAAGCAGAACTGCTAGCTGCCATAAAACGAGGTGGTAACCAAAGTAAACAAAGTCGAGGGGAGATAGCCAAATTAACATTGTCAGACAATAAACATCCGTTTATATTTAGACTATCGTACAAAACTTTAACATTATTATTTCTACTGAAGAGCTGAGATATTCACTACAACCCAGGCCCGCCAAAGAAAAACAGTAAAAAACACCAAAAAAAAAACCATGCACAAATTGTAAAAAGGGGGTAGTAGCTACGAGTAAAGCTATCAGTTGTGATCTATGCGAACAGTGGTCTCATTTCAAATGTACTAAGACAATCTCAATTAAACAAGTTGAGGAATATGTCAAGAACAACACAGACTTCTCATATATCTGCGACAACTGCTCTCTACAACATCTACCTTTCAACAACGATGAGCATATAAATGACCAATCTGAAGATACTGCGGACACTCGAGCATCCTTTATCATTACTACTAGTGAAAACCATGATGATCTATTTCGACTCTTTAAGCGTAAGGGTTTGCATTTATCCAGTGTAATGCACGCTCCGTTCTTCCAAAATTGTCAGAAATTAAAAAAAGTCGCAGCTAAGACAAAAGCTGTTGTATCTCAATTACAGAATCATGGCTGGACAATACAGTAACAAATGCTGAAATTCACATTGAAGGATACAACATAGTGAGACTAGACAGATCTAGAAATGGTGGAGGAGTGTGTGTATTCATCCGGGAGGACATTGCGTTTTCGCCAAGACAAAATCTTCACGATGACAGACTTGAGGCCCCCTGGATAGACATCTTAATACAAAAGACAAAGACGATTACTATTTGGACCGTTTATAGACCACCAAAAGATGCGTCCTTTATTATTAACTTTGAAGAAATATTAAATCAATTAAATCAATTAAATGAATTGTACATTGTTGGTGATATAAATATATGTGTATTACATAAAAGGTCGTCTTTATATAAAAAATATATGAATATTTTACAAATGTCAAATTTGAAGCAATTGTTATGTGAACCAACCAGAATAACTGAAAACAGTAAAACTTCATTAGATCATGTAATTGTTAACTCTGAAGATAGAGTCAGTCAATCAGGTGTTATTCCAATTGGACTTAGTGATCATTTTATGACATATTTTACTAGAAAATTTGAGAGAAAAACAAATTCAGATAGTGGAGAAAATTTAATTAAAATAAGATCCACCAAAAATTATAATAAAGAAGATTTCTGTCAAAAATTAAATGATGCTAATTGGTCTGAATTATATTTATGAAGAGAAGTGAATGGAACTTGGGCAAAATTTAAAAATATTTTTACTTCAATTTTGAATGAAGTATCTCCTAAAAGAGATATTAAAATAAAAAAACATACAGAGCCATGGATGACTTCTGAAATTATTGAACTTATTCAAAAAAGAGATCTGCTGTTGAATATATATATAAAAAAAAAAATAAGTAAACATTTTTATTATGATTATTGTAAATGCAGAAATAAAACCCAGAGGTAAACAAGGCTAAGTCTTCATATTTTGAAAATAAAAAAATAATCCAAAAATATATATACTTATGTAATAGACAACAAAAAGTTAGTAGAAATGGTACTGAATCTGATTTCAGATATATTACATGTGGAGTACCAAAAGGGAGTATTTTTGGACAACTTTGTTATGTTATGTTAATGACCTGTCTATAAGTATTAGTAAAGACTGCAACATTTTATTATATGCAGATGATAGTACCATACTGTACTCTCATAAGAACCCAGAAGTTATATCTGAGACACTGGGTAAGGAACTTGAATCTTGCAGCAAATGGCTGATTGATAATAAATTATTACTTCATTTGGAGAAAACAGAAACTATTCTGTTTTGGTCAATACGTAAATTATCTGAAATCCGTAACTTTGATGTTTCTTGTAATAATCACACAATTTCCTCGCAAAATTGTGTGAAATATTAAGGCCTGAAAATAGATAATTCTCTTTCTGGAGAATTTTTTTTAAATAATATTATTCAAAAGATAAATTCAAGATTGAAGTTCCTATACAGACAGCAAAATGTTTATCAGAACAATCAAGAAAGACTTTAGTTACAGCTTTAATTTAATGTCATTTTGACTATGCCTGTTCTGCATGGTATGCTGGTGTCAGCAAAAAATATAAAGATGATTTACAAGTATTACAAAACAAATGTGTTAGATTTATAAAAAAAACCTGGATATAGATCAAAAGTTGACCATAATGTTTTAAATAGTATTGGTTATGTTAATATTGAAAATCGTGTTAAACAATTGAGATTAAACCATGAACATAATATTTAATACCACCATTGTCCTAATTATATGTATTCAAATTTTACAAAGGTGGGACATTTACATCATCATTTCACACGAAATAGTGAATATAACTTCTGGGGTCCTCCAGTTAAGAGTCAACAAAAAACATGTTATTTTAATGGGATACAAGATTGGAATATGTTGCCAATTAATGTTTTAAAAAAATAAAGAAAATAAAGGAATTCAAAATTAGCGTCAAAGAGCACTGGACCAAAAGATATAGTGTTGCTTCATCAGACTCCTTTTTATATTATTAATCATATTTTTACATAAATTATTTTTATATGAATTTTTATGTCATATTAATTTGTGTGTTATCTTTTTTGGATGTCGAAACTATAAGCCATTTACATGAAGGGACTCCATTGGAAACAAGCTTTAGAGCTTTCATGGGTTATCCCTGATAAAATATCAGCAAATTTTTCATACATTTAAGGATACTGCACTCATAATAATGCCATTGTATTTTACCATATATGTGCTAGTATTATCTTTTTGTATCGTATATATTGTGTATTGTAATTATAAATATGCTTGATATTTTATTGAATAAAATATTATTATCATTATACTCATATGGTCATGACCATACGCGTATGGTCCAAATACTCATATGGTCCGGAACATAAATAGCCTCCATGACATCTTGCGCATTGAATCCCAGAAATTACACAAAAAACAAATTAATAAATTTAAACGAGACGGCGTACTTTTGGACACTGGTGTAAGAGGTCAGACCACCTTAATTCTCAATCGTACCATCATAACCGGTAAAAACTCCCGGAATCGTCGATTCAGGAGAACAAAAAACAAAGTTGCATGAACTCTACAAACACTGCAGTCAATTTGTCTTCAATTGCTTTGTCGGAGACCGAGACTAAGGTACTATCAAAAGGTCTTAATTTTTGTCCAACGCCGGGCAAAATAGATTATACACTTTTGGAAGATGACCTAGACAAGCTAGCAAGATCCCTCAGAATCAAGGAATATTTTTCTAAGGACATCACAAAAATTACCACTGATAGTGACACAAGTGATCTCGACTCAGATGACGACCAAGAAGATGTCGATATTCCCAGATTCAGGAAAAAAGGTTCATGGATTCCTAAACCCAGTAAATGTGCAACTTTGGAACATATAATTGACAAAATTTAATCCGACGTAACACCACTGTCCACTGCCACTTCCCAAACATTCAACAATTTATCGTCTGAAGAAAATGAAGCTGTGCGGAAACTTAAGAACATAGACAACATTATAATAAAACCAGCTGATAAAGGTAGCGCTGGTGTCGTCATGGACAAATGTGACTACATTCAAGAGGCAGAACGTCAACTCTATGATGAGAGATTTTATAAGAAATTAGACTCTGACCCCACCCCTAAGTTCAACAAAGAGATCACCACAAACCTGAAAAAGATGTGTGAACAGGGACATTTTGATGAAGACACATTTCAATATCTAAAACCTGAAAAATCAAAGCCTGGGCGTTTCTATCTTCTGCCCAAATTACATAAAGTCAATAATCCAGGTAGACCAATTGTTTCTGCCAATGACCACCCTACAGAGAAAATATCAGAATTTATTGACTTTCATCTGAGACCACATGTAGAAAATTTACCATCATATATACAAGACACAACACACTATATTAATAAAATGGAATCTCTGAACCCTCTCCCACATGAAACGATCCTTTTCTCGCTTAATGTTAACTCCCTCTATACTAACATCCCCCATGACGACGGTATTGAAGCCTGTAGGGAAGTCTGAAACTCTCGTAACACCTGACATATACCAACTGAATGTCTCATCCAACTTCTAACTTTGGTATTAAAATGAAATAACTTCACATTCAATGGTGAACACTTCCTCCAAGTTAATGCAACAGCATTGGCACAAAGATGGCCCCGTCTTATGTCAATATTTTTATTGGGAAATTAGAACAGAGAATTCTCAATTCTTCTCTTCATCAACCCCTCTCTTGGTTCCGATGTATCGACGATATTGACATGAAGTGGGACAATACTGAACAAGAACTAAATTTGTTCATTCATCATGCCAACGATGCCCATCCTTCAACAAAATTCACATATGAAATCTCTGACTCTAAGATCACATTTCTTGACACTTCAACGTAATGTTCGGTTTGACTTTTTTATTGTATAAATTTCAAGATTGTAATAGTTTAATCTAAGAAGACTAAGAAGACCGCAATTTTTATACGTGTGCATGTAAAACAAATTTCGTTGTAGAAGGGTCTGAATAAAGCACATACAACATTTCCCAAAAAACCAAAAAAAGTGAAAAAGTATTTAGACCCTTCTACAACGAAAGTTGTTTTACATGCACACGTATAAAAATTGCGGTTTTTATCCAACGCAATCATAGGTTTGAACGTAGTTTTCAATTTAGACTTGTATATATATATATTTATATAAGTGTCTAAGAATGTACCTTTAACACACTAATGAGTGTTCTAAAAATTAGTTGTAATATTTTATGTATTATTCACGCAATATCTCGGTAAACAAATTAGCTTCATCGGGCGTGTGCATCTCTCAAGGAGAAATCGGATGCATGACAAACAATATTTTTGTAGCTTAAACTACACAAAATTTAAACATATTTATTGATGGTCTATATAAAACATATTTTTGCGAACATAGCAATTCTTAAATCCAAACAAATAGTTGTTTTGGTTAAATAGAATGAAGTTATATATTTTATATATATATATGTTCAAGACTGTATGAGTATTTGGACCGTACGCGTACGGTCTGGAATGTATGGATACTTTTTCAAAATACGCGTACGGTCTGGTTAATATTAAGAAGTTGATCAAGTTTCTTAGATACAAACTTAAATAACAGGGGTGGTGTTCTCGAAAGTATCCTAAGATTCGTCCTAAGTCATATCCTAAGACAAATTTTAGGATAGACTTAGGATGGACTTAGGACACTCTTAAGTTGTATCTCGAAGCTATCTGAGACGCATCTTATGTTAGGACGTCCTAAACATATCTTAAGTACGAAATTTTAATTTTTTTGATAAAACATTTCTTTACAAATTTTATTAATAAATGTATAGAATTAAATGCATAATTTCAAATGTAATTATAAAATTATATCAAAAAGAATTGTAAATTTAAACGGAAAGACAATTTGTTTAGAAATGAGATGTGATTCTGTAGTGTCATCGTATCGTGAAACACGAAGTTTAAAGTTTAAAATCATACACAATTTCTTTATATACGAGTAACTAACCGATTGTGCGTTTCATTTTATGTCCATCTACACGTAAAAAACTTGGCAAAAAGTGAAATTTAAACTTTATTAAGTGAAATTTAAACTTTATTAAGCTAGGATGAAGATATGATGATCTTAAGACACCCAATTAGGTGTCCTAAAGTTAGGACGAAAAATGCAATATACCCCTAAGTTAAGAGAGCGTCGAGAACACGGCTTAGGACAAAAACTTGTTATAAGATGGTGTTAGGACACGTCCTAATCCTAAGATAGCTTCGAGAAAACCACCCCAGATCAACAAATCTTATATCTCAAAATTAATATAAAAAGTGCAATTGATATTGAAATGAAAACTTAATATTTTAACTTTTTAAAAAGGTCACGCTAGTTTAATCTGGTAATCTCCTGTAATTAGCATGTCAGTAATCAATTATACAATAATTCATAAAGCCCAGTATGCTTATTGCAATTGAAGTTATCGGAAGTAAACAAAACGTGGGAGGACAATTGTTTTAGAATATTTGGGAACTTAAAAAAAAAAATGCATATGCACAGGAACATGCATGAACTGCAACATGTAAATGTAAAATAAAAAATAACGTTCCTTGTGGTAGCAAGTGTCAACTTGAGCGAGATTACCAAAATAGGATTCAGATATGGAATTAAACAAATATTTAATTTCAATTAGATATAGGAAGATGTGGTGTGAGTGTCAATGAGACAACTCTCCATCCAAATAACAATTTATAAAAGTAAACCATTATAGGTAAAAGTACGGCCTTCAACACGGAGCTTTGGCTCACACCGAACAACAAGCATGGTTCGCTTATTCACTTATTCATCTAATGTAATAATAACAACTTGTAAAACTAAAACTACAATGTTTTGGTATTTTTTATTTTTTATTTAACCCATATGATCCCAAAACATGTATGGTCAGCTGGACCGTACGAGTATATGTATACGCTCCGGACCATACGCGTACGGTCCAAATACTCGTATGGTCTGGAACATATATATATATATACATATTAAATCTTCTAAAAAAATGCTAAATGACGTTGCTAAATTGTTAAATATATGCCGTTTTGTTATTTGTTACATTTGATTGTTTTTGTAGTTATTAAGATGATAACACAATGTTATAGTCAGGAAAATGGCCATTGTTATATTAAAGTTCGTTTCTGTGTGTGTTACATTTTAATGTTGTGTTTCTGTTGTGTCGTAGTTCTCTTATAATTGATATGTTTCACTCAGTTTTAGTTTGTTACCCGGATTTGTTTTTTCTCTATCGATTTATGAATTTCGAACAGCGGTATACTACTGTTGCCTTTATTAAACTGCTGGATCTCTATTCGTGACATTTTTACCTTTTACATAGGTTTGTTTTGTTCACGCATCGTTGTCAATATAATGAAATTTGATGCGACTGTCACACAAGTGAGAGGTTTAGTAAGCTAAGAAACCAAGTTCATTCCATCATTTTCTACATAAGAAAATGCCTGTACCAAGTCAGAAACATGACAGTTTTTAATCATTTGTTTGATGTGTTTGAGCTTTTGATTTTGCCATTTTGAATTTTCCTCGGAGTTCAGTATTTTTGTGATTTTACTTTTTGCTATGTTGAAATACAGAATTCGGTTAAAATGAAAACAGACAAATTTAGAATTACAAATTCATTAATGTCCGTAACTTTACAAATAAATATTGGCACTCACACCACATCTTCCTATATCTATATATTAAATATTTGTGAAAAAAATGGCCCCAAAAATTACTAGTGTAAAACCATTCAAACGGGAAAACCAACGGTCTAATCTATATAAAAACGAAAAACAGTTATGAACCACATAAACAGACGACAACAACTAACACTGTGTGGGACAAATTTGCCATTGCAATTGGCAAATCTGATTTTGTCGGTTTACAAGATATCAAAAATAGTTTTTGTCCAAGCGATAGATAATCAAAACAATTAAATTTCCCCATGTGTCCCAACATGTCACCGTTGTCACTGTTGTCACCTAAGCTTATTAAAAGTACATTTCCCATGGGAAATTTAAAAGTTCCCATCGGAACTACAATTTCCCATGGGAACATTAGTAGATAGTTTTATACCCATGGGAACTAATTTGTCTTCCCATGGGAACACCTTTTTCTCCTTGGGAACATTTATTCTTTCCATGGGAAGATATATTTTTCCCATGGGAACATTATATATGTTTTTACTCAGAATTTGTTAAAGAGCTATGAAATATCGCAATGGACTGATAGTTACTAGTAACCATGACTGGAACAGTTTAACAAGCATTGATTTCCACCAGACTCAAGCTAGTGAACAATAAGCCAGCGAACAATAAGATGCATCAAGCTATCGAACAATAAGCCAGCGAACAATAAGGAAAACGCGCCAAACTGATCATGCCTAAAAACCGAAGACTTGCAATAACACGAAACGTACTTATAAATATGACGACAAATACTTTCCAGTAGGAAAATGAAATGTTATTCCATTTTAACACAGACAAAGTTTAATTATTTGCTAGTGTATTAAATACAACTTTTTGTTAAAGCCGGGAATCTTAAAAACTTTTTAGCTAAGTAACCCTTTCTCCTTTCTCTCTGGCATGTCTGATACAGGATGGGTTTATGTTTGTATAATGATATCGATAATAACAATTGATAACAACAGGTTACACTAAACTAGTGTAGCGATACAATTAGATTTTCAAGTTTATAGAAATTATACGATTGAAAAGTAAAGTTGAAAACCATTATATTCACTTTTCGCCTAAGAAGTAGATAGTTCACGTAATTATTTAAAAGTAAATAGTCACCCTAATAATTTATTTATTACATTTCGATAAGAAAAGCGATAAGTGTAAGAATTACAAACGAAAACGATTTGACATAAATATTTTGGTTAATCTAAACAAAATTTATTTAGATTCAAGCCTATGTAAAATAACTATATAATCCGTAAACATTTCCCTACGGCAAAGACCCGGATGGGGAAGGGTGACCCTATAAGCTACAAACCCCCTTCTTTCCTTCATAAAATGTTCCTTAGTCCTTTTTTGGCTCACTTGGTACAAATGATAGGTTTTTTTGAGGTCCAAAGTAGGGGTAGGGTGACCCTACCATCCCCCTACTTTCGTTCATAAAATGTTCCCTACGGCAAAGCTTTTGTGCCCACTAGGTACAAATGATAGGCACTTGCCTAAGGTTGTCTGGGCCCAAATACCCAGGTGGGTAAAGTTACGGACCTTTTTTTTTAGGTCCAAAGTTGGGGTAGGGTGACCCTACCATCCCTCTTCTTTCGTTCATAAAATTTTCCCTACGGCAAAGCTTTTGTGCTTTCTAGGTATGAATGATAGGCACTTACCTAAGGTTGGCTGGGCCCAAATACCCAGGTAGGTAAAATTACGGACCTTTTTTTTTTAGGTCCAAAGTTGGGGTAGGGTGACCCTACCATCCCCCTACTTTCGTTCCTAAAATTTTCCCTACGGCAAAGCTTTTGTGCCAACTAGGTACAAATGATAGGCACTTGCCTAAGGTTGCCCGGGCCCAAATACCCAGGTGGGTAAAGTTACGGACCTTTTTTTTTTAGGTCCAAAGTTGGGGTAGGGTGACCCTACCATTCCCCTTCTTTCGTTCATAAAATTTTCCCTACGACAAAGCTTTTGTGCCCACTAGGTACACACGATAGGCACTTGCCTAAGGTTGCCTGGACCCAAATACCCAGTTGGGTAAAGTTATTGACCTTTTTTTTAGGTCCAAAGTTGGGATAGGGTGACCCTACCATCCCCCTTCTTTCGTTCATAACATTTTCCCTACGGCAAAGCTTTTGTGCCCACTAGGTACAAATGATAGGCACTTGCCTAAGGTTGCCTGGGCCCAAATACCCAGGTGGGTAAAGTTACGGACCTTTTTTTTGAGGTCCAAAGTTGGGGTAGGGTGACCCTACCATCCCCCTTCTTTCGTTCATAAAATTTTCCCTACGGCAAAGCTTTTGTGCCCCATAGGTATAAATGATAGGCACTTGCCTAAGGTTGTCTGGGCCCAAATACCCAGGTGGGTAAAATTACGGACCTTTTTTTTTTTGAGGTCCAAATTAGGGGTAGGGTGACCCTACCATCCCCCTACTTTCGTTCATAAAATTTTCCCTACGGCAAAGCTTTTGTGCCCACTAGGTTAAAATGATAGGCACTTGCCTAAGGTTGCCTGGGCCCAAATACCCAGGTGGGTAAAGTTATGGACCTTTTTTTTAAGTCCAAAGTTGGGGTAGGGTGACCCTACAATCCCCCTTCTTTCGTTCATAAAATTTTCCCTACGGCAAAGCTTTTGTGCTCACTAGGTATAAATGATAGGCACTTGCCTAAGGTTGCCTGGGCCCAAATACCCAGGTGGGTAAAGTTACGGACCTTTTTTTTTTTTTAGGTCCAAAGTTGGGGTAGGGTGACCCTACCATCCCCCTTCTTTCGTTCATAAAATTTTCCCTACGGCAAAGGTTTTGTGCCCACTGGTACAAACGATAGGCACTTGCCTAAGGTTGCCATGGCCCAAATACCTAAGGGGTTAAAGTTACGGACTTTTTTTTTTTAAGTCCAAAGTTAAGGTAGGGTGACCCTACCTTCCCCCTTCTTTCGTTCATAAAATTTTCCCTACGGCAAAGCTTTTGTGCCCACTAGGTACACACGATAGGCACTTGCCTAATGTTGCCTGGACCCAAATACCCAGGTGGGTACAGTTACGGACTTTTTTTTTTAGGTCCAAAGTTGGGGTAGGGTGACCCTACCATCCCTCTTCTTTCGTTCATAAAATTTTCCCTACGGCAAAGCTTTTGTGCCCACTAGGTACAAATGATAAGGCACTTGCCTAAGGTTGCCTGGGCCCAAATACCAAGGCGGGTAAAGTTACGGAACTTTTTTTTTAGGTCCAAAGTTGGGGTAGGGTGACCCTACCATCCTCCTTCTTTCGTTCATAAACATTTTCCCTACGGCAAAGCTTTTGTGCTTACTAGGTATAAATGATAGGCACTTGCCAAAGGTTGCCTGGGCCCAAATACCCAGGTGGGTAAAGTTACGGACCTTTTTTTTTTTAGGTCCAAAGTTGTGGGTAGGGTGACCCTACCATCCCCCTTCTTTCGTTCAAAAATTTTCCCTACGGCAAAGCTTTTTGTGCCCACTAGGTACAAATAATGGCACTTGCCTAAGGTTGCCTGGGCCCAAATACCAGGTGGGTAAAGTTACGGAACTTTTTTTTTAGGTCCAAAGTTAGGGTAGGGTGACCCTACCATCCCCCTTCTTTCGTTCATAACTTTTTTCCCTACGGCAAAGCTTTTTGCCCACTAGGTACAAATGATAAGCACTTGCCTAAGGTTGCCTGGGCCCAAATACCCAGGTGGGTAAAGTTACGGACTTTTTTTTTTTAGGTCCAAAGTTGGGGTAGGGTGACCCTACCTTCCCCCTTCTTTCGTTCATAAAATTTTCCCTAACGGCAAAGCTTTTGTGCCCACTAGTACACATGATAGGCACTTGCCTAAGGTTGCCTGGACCCAAATACCCAGTTGGGTAAAGTTACGGACTTTTTTTTTTAGGTCCAAAGTTTGGGTAGGGTGACCCTACCATCCCCCTTCTTTCGTTCATAAAATTTTCCCACGGCAATGCTTTTGTGCCCACTAGGAACAAATGATAGGCACTTGCCTAAGGTTGCCTGGGCCAAAATACCCAGGTGGGTAAAGTTAGGGAAACCTTTTTTTTTTGAGGTCCAAAGTTGGGTAGGGTGACCCTACCATCCCCCTTCTTTCGTTCATAAAATTTTCCCTACGGCAAAGCTTTTGTGCTTACTAGGTACAAATGATAGGCACTTGCCTAAGGTTGCCTGGGCCCAAATACCCAGGTGGGTAAAGTTACGGAACTTTTTTTTGGAGGTCCAAAGTTGGGGTAGGGTGACCCTACCATCCCCCTTCTTTCGTTCATAAAATTTTCCCTACGGCAAAGCTTTTTGTGCCCACTAGTACAAATGATAGGCACTTGCCTAAGGTTGCCTGGGCCCAAATACCAAGGTGGGTAAAGTTACGGAACTTTTTTTTTTAGGTCCAAAGTTTGGGTAGGGTGACCCTACCATCCCCCTTCTTTCGTTCATAACATTTTCCCTACGGCAAAGCTTTGTGCCCTATAGGTACAAATGATAGGCACTTGCCTAAGGTTGCCTGGGCCCAAATACCCAGGTGGGTAAAGTTACGGACTTTTTTTTTTAGGTCCAAAGTTGGGTTAGGGTGACCCTACCATCCCCCTTTTTCGTTCATAAAATTTTCCCTACGGCAAAGCTTTTGTGCCCACTAGGTACAAATGATAGGCACTTGCCTAAGGTTGCCTGGGCCCAAATACGGTGGTAAGTTACGACTTTTTTTTTTAGGTCCAAAGTTGGGGTAGGGTGACCCTACCATCCCCCTTCTTTCGTTCATAAAATTTTCCCTACGGCAAAGCTTTTGTGCCACTAGGTACAAATGATAGGCACTTGCCTAAGGTTGCCTGGGCCCAAATACCAGGTGGGTAAAGTTACGGACCTTTTTTTTTTGAGGTCCAAAGTTGGGGTAGGTGACCCTACCATCCCCCTTCTTTCGTTCATAAAATTTTTCCTACGGCAAAGCTTTTGTGCGCACTAGGTACAAATGATAGGCACTTGCCTAAGGTTGCTGGGCCCAAATACCCAGGTGGGTAAAGTTACGGAACTTTTTTTTTAGGTCCAAAGTTGGGTTAGGGTGACCCTACCATCCCCCTTCTTTCGTTCAAAAATTTTCCTACGGCAAAGCTTTTGTGCCCACTAGGTACAAATGATAGGCACTTGCCTAAGGTTCTTGGGCCCAAATACCCAGGTGGGTAAAGTAACGAACTTTTTTTTTTAGGTCCAAAGTTTGGGGTAGGTGACCCTACCATCCCCCTTCTTTCGTTCATAAAATTTTCCCTACGGCAAAGCTTTTGTGCCCACTAGGTACATATGATAGGCACTTGCCTAAGTTGTCTGGGCCCAAATACCCAGGTGGGTAAAGTTACGGACTTTTTTTTTAGGTCCAAAGTTGGGTAAGGTGAACAACGTACAAAGTTTGCGCACCCTACATTGATACATATATATAGTTCTCAGTCATTAAACAAAAAGAAGGACGAATTGCTTTGAACAATAATTTTCAAACGCTTTGTTTTGAAAGGTTATCGTCTAAATAGTTTATACATTGTCTATGCGTTAAATAAAGAAAATGTTATTTTAGGAACTACTTGAAGACAAAGTAAGGAAAGCCATTTCACACAACACATAATTTCTAGTTGGGAAGTTGATAAATAATAGGAAACCGTTTACACTTTAGATGCATTAACATAACACAGAAATGTATCAGCACAATATAACAGTCAACTGACGACAATAAATACTAAGTAGATTCTAATGAGCGATTTATTTTTGAGGAAAGTCTTTTGTAAAAGTAAACGAATGTCGGCGGCGGACGACTACGGATTACAAACGACGGAAACCAATTTTTTAAAAGCTCACACTGACCTTGTAGAGCAGGTTAGATATGATAGTGAATGTGTATTTATTAATACATAATATTACTTTAGACTTATTATTTTCCACTAATAGTCTACACCTATTTTGTTAACATTTGTACGAAAACAAACATGTTGTTAGTGAAGCTGATAATACTAATTTGTTTTTCTTTTATAGTATGGAACTGTAGATTCATGTGATATAAACATTTTTTTTTAATACAGTAGTAGGGAACAACAACAGAACATGTTTAAAAACTTGCCATTTATGTATTACTGGTAAAATTATTAAGTCAGTGATTTCTTTACCAAATTACTTAAAACATATACTTAATTCTTCCCTAGATAAATAGCTTTGTTGTACCTTTAGAAACTTATTTCAAACGGAAATGAACATCCTCATTTTTACGGAAATATTGTTTACCGTTCCCGGAAATTTAGAAACGATCCTGGTATACTTATCGATCCGTCAAATAAACTTGTTTTAAAAAGTTACCAAATCAACACTGCATATTGTTTTCATGGGTATCAATATCGATTTTATTATCAGTCAATTAAAAGCAAACTAAATATTACTATTATGTTATATACATATACCAATTCATAGATCTACGATCTGTCGATACCTGTATCGTCATAACACAAGGTCATGTTTTTCTCTAACTGTTTATGACGTTTTTACACTAAATCCATTGGATGTTGGATGTGTACTGATTGATAAGTTATTCTCAGATGCATTAGTTGTTAGTGGCTTTGAACTAACGGTCAGTAACTGCGAGTACTATAAGGTATGTACTCAGTGTCTTTTCTTGTTTTTAGGATGTACAAGTACCAGGCCACGTCCAATTGCATTTTCAGTATTTGTATTTTTATCCATCTGATGAGTTAAGCTTTGTTCAAATGATTTTGATAGTTCGTTCTTATATTGAACTGTTATACCAATGTCCCAGATTAGTTAGGGTTGGGATCCCGCTTAAATGTTTAACCCCGCCACATTCTGTATGGATGTACCTGTCCCACGACAGGAGCCTGTAATTCAGTAATTGTCGTTTGTTCTTGTGTTTCAAAATTTGTTTTTTTCGTTCATTTTTTGTACATAAATTAGGCTGTTAGTTTTCTCTTTTGAATTTTTTTACATTGTCATTCCGGGGCCTTTTAGAGCTGACTAGGCGTAATTGGATGTGCGTATTGTTGAAGGCCGTACGGTGACCTATAGTTGTTATTTTTTTATTTTTTTTTGTCATTTGGTCTGTTGATGAGAGTTGTCTCTTTGGCAATCATATCACATTCTGTTTTATATTTCCAAATTGGAAACACAATGTTTGGCAATGCAAAGAATCAAACAACTGTTAATATAAACAACATTGATTTAAAAGCAGAAAATTTGTTTCGTTAAGTTCGTATATTAATGTGAAAAGAATTCTCGTCATAAGATTTTCATCTTAAGCAGGTTCGTTATTTGGTTTCAAAATAACAAGCTTTTCATAACACTAGTATATATTGATAGATTGACAAAGGAACCAAAAGAGCAAAAATAGAATAAAGGTCAATGTGCTTCTTTCGAGATATAAGCCATTGAAATTTTAGCGGGAAAATGTCCTCTCTTGGCTTTTTATAGCTTTATCATTGACAAGTTAAAGTTCTCTAAAGCTGTTAAAGATAACAACGATTTTATCAGACTTTTACAGATGGCTTATAATGATACATGTTAAAGATTTATAAAAAGAAAAATAGGGATCAATGAGCAAAATGTGATAGTACATTCAAATGGATAAAACCAGAAATTCTGACAAAAATTCCAAAACATGACAAGCGAACTTCCTTAATATGCTCACTCACTTCACAAATATTTTATGCAAGTGTAGATTTTGTCTAGTTCATCTCGCAACATCAGCATTCGAAAATTCCTAATCAGAAAAAATCTACTACAACAGGAAACATCTTGACATTAAACATAGTTAATGTTTCAAAAAGTAAAAAATAAACACAAAGATGATGCTAATAAGTTATGTGAAATAAAAAGAACAAGCAGAAAACAAGCATACATCTGCGGGAATTTGTCGCGCTGTTTAATATTGCAGAGTTGTAGAAGGAATCAAGTAGTTGTTTGGATGTTGATCCTTATGTCATATTTGGTCCACAGTTTTACTATTCTTGATTCATGATACTTAGAAAGAATTGCAAACATCTTACAAAGCACGATCTCCTAGAAGTTTTTAACTAGTGTAATAATGTCTATCAACAAAATGCATTTCAAGAATCATATATTTTTTAACCTTGTAAACATCGTAACAATGATGATCCAGTTCCTTTATCAGGGGACTATCAGGTGCAGCCTCCATCATCGGCTGTTTCGTCGCTATTCAACACCAACCTCCAGAGGTTCGCCGGCTCAGTCTGACTCTGAAACTGTATGGCCTACGCTGCACCCGATATGTCAGCTGATGTAACTTTTGCACTGTCACTGAATCATGCTTTCACCAGAGCTGTTATGAAGTCTCTTCTATCATTAGTTCATTATTTCCACTAAATGTCTTCAAATCATTTAATATCTGTAATTGCCACTTTTACAGATATCATCTCTCTCCCCTATCTTCACTATGATGATACTTCCACTTGTCTATACAATTCTGAAATAAACTTCTCACTATCTGCTACTCCCAATCCTAAGGTTCTGAGAGCTTGTCATATTGTCTATTCCGCAAAGCCCCCTGCACACTTCTTCAATAGCAAAGCACCAGGTTCTCCATCCCTGCTGTTGGCAATTTGATACAAGCTGCTGGAATGTTACCCTCTTCTTTTCGTGTACCTTTCTTCACAAAGGACTGTTAGTTCCAGCAACACTGTCTGAACAGTTCCCAGTGACCATAAAACCTTATCTGTTCTTAGCAATGTTGCTGCTATTGCTGCAAGAAAGCTCATACATGTACATTGCTGGATATCTGTAGTAAACTTCCAGTCTGTTGCTCTTGCATGTATCCCATGGCCTTCAGGTGTGCTGACATGCTCTCAAAAGTGGTGTGTTATTTTTACCTTTTTCTTCTTTCTCCTGATGAAGTACAACCTCGCTGCTAATGTGTTCAGTGCACTATATCATGTCTCCATGTGTTCCTAAAAATTTTCAGTACCACTTGACAAGATGACGACAACACATGTTGTAGAGATGCTGGTTCGTCTTTGCAAAAGGTGCACATTGGATCTTCTATCAACCCCTATCCATAGGGATTCGATGGACTTGGTAGTACATCATACACTGATCTCAGATTGAAGCTGAAACGGTATCCCTCTATACTCCAAATATCGCTCCAGCCAAAAGACCCCGCTTCTAGTTCCTTTCCAAATAAACCATCTACCTTGCTGCTTCATGACTTCCGCCTTGCTATTCCTGCTCTATTATTTTATCTGTCGAGCTTCCTGCTTCCTGCTTTTTTCTTGTCCGGATCTTCACTTTGGCTCCTCAAACTTTGGCATCTTTGCTGTTCCTCTACATCATGACCTGTCGTGTTTTTGTAACTTTAAACTCTTAAGTCCACACATTACGTGAGTGGTAATTGCTGTTTAGTCACTGCATTGTTTACGTCAACGCTGCTGACACTTCTTGTTACGTCAAACCAACGTCATTATTTTTTTTCTTCTTAAACTTCAACTTTGGACACGGAAAACTCATATACCAAGAACGGCCATAGTGTTCTTGGCAAGACACCATGTTGATAAATCCAAGCTTTGTATCTTACTGACAGACACTTTGGTCTGTCTTCTATAGCCAATCTACCTATACCAGCTGCCTTTGTATTTATATGGTGGTTTTTCTGTCTACTGGTGTCAAACTTTTCCCAAAGCATTTTATCTCTAACTGTTGGTAGAATTTCCCTGCTAATTCGAAAGTTTCATCTCTCACTTTGCCTTAACTCATAACTAAACTTCTTGAATTTACTGGGGTTTGAATTTCGTTGTTGCCCAACTTATCATTCCTGCCAACTCCTGTAAGGTCCATTTTTCCTCTATTTTTGGGTTTGCTGTAACAGTCATGTCATCTATAAATGCTCTTATTGGTGGTTGTCTTTTTCCTGATTACATTAATGGTCCTCTTCTTGGTTTTTCTACTGACTTCATAATGAAGATTCACAGCTGCTGCAAACAATATTAGGACAATGTACATCCCGTTAATATTCCTTCTCATAGTCTCGGCCAAGCTGTGTTGAAATCTCCTACTGTAAATACTTTTCAATGTGATCAAAGTATTCCTGTAGCATTGTCCTGATGATCCGAGACCACAATTGTCGTCCCTTGATTTTCGTTGCATAGTCCCAAGTGTTGACAGTGGGTTACTTGCCAATATTTATCATACCCCTTCCAAATATTTCTCCATGTTTGATACCTCAAATTGGAAGCAGGGGGTGAAATTACACTGTAAAAAAAATTGGGTCCAGAATTTTAAAGGAAACTAGTGATTTGGTCCAGGTGAAAAACGTTAAAAATTAGCACTTCGGAAGCTGTCAAAAGAATTCAAGACGCCCTAAACATAAAATTGTCCATATTTTGAGTTACAGCCGATGAAGTTTTCTATAATTTTGATATAATTTGTCCCAAAAATAGTACAACACACTGTAAACATTTCATTGAGAAAGCGCAGGTGGGAATTTTTAAATTTTCGTTTATGTTCTAATAGAAATGCACTACAAATTAATTGTGGTCTCGGACCTGTTGTGGTTGGCACAAAGTACCTCTGGTGAATGAATCCGTATGCATAAGCAAGATATAGCCAAAGTTGCTTTTCTTCTCCTTTGATTCTCATAAGATCTGTGTCAAAACACTAGTATGTTCAAAATATCCGGATATCTCTGGCATGCCTCATTTCTGAACCGATAAGTCTATGCATTCATTACTTAGCAGAAACCTTGTTGTTCTTTGCTAAAACTGGTCGGATTTTATCCTCGATGTTCAGTAAAGAGATGGTTTTAAACAGCTTAACTTTTATGGAGTTATTGAGTTATCTCCCTTCGGAATAAAACATCCATCTGTTTTATACCATACATCTATCATCTTTCTTCTTCTCCAAACTACTCTCAAAGACTTCCACAATCGTCTGCAGGTTAGCTTGGGACATTTCTTGTACCCGATACTGAATAATATATGGCCCTGGTACTGATGAAGCTCTTGCTTTCTTCAAAACATCCTGCACTTCGTTAAACTTCAGTTCTGACTCATCAATTGCAAATAGTTATATTGGTTCCTCTGGTGTTGCCAGTTTCTCACATTCTTTCAGATCTTCCTCTCGCCTTTCATCACTTTGTGTCTTTCTTTGGTGTTCTTCGACTTCATCCTTTGAGTTTCCCAATAAACCAGATTCTCTTGCTCCAAATAATCTCTTCATATGCAGAAAAGGTTGTGCTGTGAATTGAACTCTTTCCTTTGCCCCTTTCTTTCTGTATATATGTTACCAGTATTTTTGCTCTTGTTAGTGTTTGAAATTTGCAAAGGTTTCCTTCCTTAACTGTTGTTACCTTTCCTACTCCATAGCATCTCTATACCTCTTCTTTAACCTTCTGAAGTCCACTCTCAGTTCCTTTTTCTTCTACTGTCTGCGGTTACTCTGAAGTTGTGTTCTTTCTCTTTTCCCAGATGTAATCAACTCAACATCTCTCCTTTCCTACGGAGTAAATAATGGACGTCACTGCTCTTACCTTTTCCTGCTAATATTGGCTTTAAAATGATTTCGAGATCATCATCGAAAGCTTTTCATATCACTGTGTCTGCACTAGTTGACTACTTAAAATATTTTCCTTCCTTGGCTGTAACACTTCTCTTCTGACTGTTGGTTTTATCAGGTTGATCTCTTCTCCTTCCGTGAGGTGTTCTATCTCTGTAAGCTGATCTGTGTCTTATCCTAACCCTAGTTCGCATGGAGGTTATGATCACTGTGATTTGTTTTCTGAATGGTCTGACCAGATATCACTGTACGTCGATTGCCAGAATGTGGTGGTACACATTTCATTCCACTTTGATGGATCTTCAAATATCTAGCATTCTAGCAATATCGAATTATGGATATGTGATTGATGTATAGAGCTAGCTTCGATATCAAATCGAAATGGATTCGACGATGTTGATATCGTCGATATCGACATCTGGTATGTCTGAGTTTGTCATAGATGTCTTATGAAAATTTCCTATCATGTCGACATTGTTGATATTTACATCTGGGTATGTCTTGTTGTGTCATGGATGTTTGAAGCAAACATCAATATCGATACGATATCATGTCAACATTGCCTATATTGCCTATATTGATTTATTGGTACATCTTGGATATGATTGACTCAAATGCATCATCTACTAGTAATCAGGACAACTTTCTGCCTTAAATTGTATATGTATCTGATGTTGTTCTGAGCGTTTTCGCATACATGTTTATTTTCAGTAATTAAAGCTTTGCCATAGGGATTTTTTCTATGAATTAAAGAAGGGATGTGGTAGGGTCACCATACCCAAAAGTTGGACCTCAATTAAAAAATTTCCATCACTATACCAACTGTGGTCTTTGCGTTCAAGCAACCTTAGGCAAGAGCCTATCTAATGTGGACAGAAGCTTTGCCAAAGTGACTTTGCTATGAATTAAAGAAGGGAGGTGGTAAGGTCACCCGACCCCAAAACTGGACTTAAAAAAAAGTTCAGTAACTTTACCCACTTGGGTCCTTGAACCCAGGTAACCTTAGCCAAGTGCCTATCAATTGTACCTATTAGGGACGAAAGCTTTACCGTAGGAAATTGTTTTATGAATAAAAGAAGGAGGATGGTAGGGTTACCCTACCCCAACTTTGGACCTAAATTTAAAAACTTCATTAACTTTACCCACCTGGTTCTTTGAGGCCAGGCAATCTTGGAAAAGTGCAAATCAATTGTATCTGGTGGGGACAAGAGCTTTGCCGTAGGGATTTTTTTATGAATTAAATAAATGGGTTAGTAGTGTCACCCTACCCAAACTTTGGACCTAAAAAAAAAGTTCCATAACTTTTCCCACCTTGGTATTTAGGCCTAGGCAACCTAAGGCAAGTGTTTATCATTTGTACCTAGTTGGGAAAAAACCTTTGCCCTAGGAAATTTTTTATGAATTAAAGAAATGGGGTAGGTCACGCTACCCCAACTTTGGGCCTCAATTAAAAAAGACCCGTAACTTTACCCACCTGGGTCTTTAGGTTCAGGCAACCTTAGGTAAGTGCCTATTAATAATTCCTAGTGGGACAAAAGATTTGCCGTCGGGATTTTTTTTTTACGAATTACAGATGGGGGATAGTAGGGTCACCCTACCCCAACTTTGGACCTAAAAAAAAAAATCCGTAACTTTACCCACCTGGGTCTTAGTGTCCAGGCAACTTTAAGCAATATCCTATCGAGTGTTCCTAGTGTGGACAAAAGCTTTGCCGTAGGGACTTTGCTATGAATTAGATCAGGGGGATGGTAGGTTCACCCGACCCAAACTTTGGACCTTAAAAAAAAGAAGTTCCGTAACTTAACCCACCTCGATCTTTGAGTCCAGGGAAGCTTAGGCAATTGCCTATCGAGTGTACCTAGTGTGGACAAAAGCTTTGCCGTAGGGACTTTTCTATGAATTAAAAAAGGGGGATGATAGGGTCACCCGACCCCAACTTTGGACCTAAAAAAAAAGGTTCCATAACTTTACCCCCCCCCCCCCCTGGATCTTTGGGTCCAGGCAATCTTAGGCAATTGCCTATCCGGTGTACCTAGTGTGGACAAAAGCTTTGCCGTAGGGACTTTGCTATGAATTAAATAACGGGGATTATAGGGTCACCCGACCCCAACTTTGGACCTAAAAAAAAAGTTCCGTAACTTTACCCACCTGGATCTTTGGGTCCAGGCAAGCTTAGGCAATTGCCTATCGAGTGTACCTAGTATGGACAAAAGCTTTACCGTAGAGACATTGCTATGAATTAAATAAGGGGAATGGTAGAGTCACCCGACCCCAACTTTGGACCTCAAAAAAAAAGTTCCGTAACTGTACCCACCTGTATCTTTGGGTCCAGGCAAGCTTAGGCAATTGCCTATCGAGTGTACCTAGCGTGAACAAAAGCTTTGCCGTAGGGACTTTGCTATGAATTAAATAATTGCGATGGTAGGGTCACCCGAAGCCCAACTTTGGACCTCAAAATAAAAAGTTCCGTAACTTTACACACCTGGATCTTTGAGTCCAGGCAAGCTTAGGCAATTTCCTATCGAGTGTATACGTACCTAGTGTGGACAAAAGCTTTACCGTAGTGACTTTGCTATGAATTAAATAAGGGGGCTGGTAGGGTCATCCGACCCCAACTTTGGACCTAAAAAAAAGGTTCTGTAACTTTACCCACCTGGATCTTTTGGTCCAGGCAAGTTTAGGCAATTGCCTATCGAGTGTACCTTGTGTGTCCAAAAGCTTTGACGTAGGAACTTTGCTATGAATTAAATAAGGGGGATGGTAGGCTCACCCGACCCCAACTTTGGATCTAAAAAAAAAAGCTCCGTAACTTTACCCACCTGCATATTTCAGTCTAGGCAAGCTTAGGCAATTGCCTATAGAGTGTACCTAGTGTGGACAAAAGCTTTGCCGTAGAGACTTTGCTATGAATTAAATAAGGGGGATGGTAGGGTCACCCGACCCCAACTTTGGACCTCAAAATAAAAAGTTCCGTAACTTTACCAACCTGGATCTTTAGGTCCAGGCAAGCTTAAGCAATAACTATCGAGTGTACCTAGTGTGGACAAAAGCTTTGCCGTAGGGACTTTGCTATGAATTAAATAAAGGGGAATGGTAGGGTCACCCGACCCCAACTTTGGACCTCAGAATAAAAAGTTCCGTAACTTTACCAACCTGGATCTTTGGGTCCAGGCAAGCTTAGGCAATTGTCTATCGAGTGTACCTTGTGTGGACAAAAGCTTTGCCGGAGGGACTTTGATATGAATTAAATAAGGGGGATGGTAGGGTCACCCGACCCCAACTTTGGACCTAAAAAAAAATTCCGTATTTTACCCACTTCGATCTTTGGGTCCAGACAAGCTTAGGCAAATTGTCTATCGAGTGTACCTAATGTGGACAAAAACTTTGCCGTAGGGACTTCGCTATGAATTAAATAAGGGGAATGGTAGGGTCACCCGATCCCAACGTTGGACCTAAAAAAAAAAGTTCCGTAACTTTACCCACCTGGATATTTGGGTCCAGACAAGCTTAGACAATTGCCTATCAAGTGTACCTAGTGTGGACAAAAGCTTTGCCGTAGGGACTTTGCTATGAATTATATAAGGTGGATGGTAGGGTCACCCGACCCCAACTTTTGACCTAAATAAAAAAGTTCTGTAACTTTACCCACCTGGATATTTGAGTCCAGGCAAGCGTAGGCAATTGCCTATCGAGTGTACCTAGTGTGGACAAAAGCTTTGACGTAGGGAATTTGCTATAAATTAAATAAGGGGGATGGTAGAGTCACCCGACCGATCCCAAATTTGGACTTCAAAATAAAAAGTTCCGTAACTTAACCCAACAGAATCTTGAGGTCCAGGCAAGCTTAGGCAATGCCTATCGAGTGTTCCTAGTGTGGACAAAAGCTTTGCCGTAGGGACTTTGCTATGAATTATATAAGGTGGATGGTAGGGTCACCGGACCCCAACTTTGGACCTAAAAAAAAACGTTCCGTAACTTTACCCACCTGGATCTTTGGGTCCAGGCAAGCTTAGGCAATTGCCTATCGAGTGTATACGTACCTAGTGTGGACAAAAGCCTTGCCGTAGGGACTTTCCTATGAATTAAATAAAGCGGGATGGTAGGGTCACCCGACCCCAACTTTGGACCTCAGAATAAAAAGTTTATTAACTTTACCCACCTGGATCTTTGGGTCCAGGCAAGCTTAGGTAATTGCCTATCGAGTGTACTTAGTGTGGACATAAGCTTTGACGTAGGGAATTTGCTATGAATTAAATGAGGGGGATGGTAGGTCACCGGACCCCAACTTTGGACCTAAAAAAAAACGTTCCGTAACTTTACCCACCTGGATCTTTGGGTCCAGGCAAGCTTAGGCAATTGCCTATCGAGTGTATACGTACCTGGTGTGGACAAAAGCCTTGCCGTAGGAACTTTCCTATGAATTAAATAAAGCGGGATGGTAGGGTCACCCGACCCCAACTTTGGACCTCAGAATAAAAAGTTTCGTAACTTTACCCACCTGGATCTTTGGGTCCAGGCAAGCTTAGGTAATTACCTATCGAGTGTACCTAGTGTGGACATAAGCTTTGACGTAGGGAATTTGCTATGAATTAAATGAGGGGGATGGTAGGGTCACCCGACCCCAACTTTGGACCTAAAAAAAAAGTTCCGTAACTTTACCCACCTGGATCTTTGGGTCCAGGCAAGCTTAGGCAATTGCCTATCGAGTGTATACGTACCTAGTGTGGACAAAAGCTTTGCCGTAGGGACTTTGCTATGAATTAAATAAAGGGGGATGGTAGGGTCACCCGACCCCAGCTTTGAACCTCAGAATAAAAAGTTCCGTAACTTTACCAACCTGGATATTTGGGTCTAGGCAAGCTTAGGCAATTGCCTATCGAGTGTACCTAGTGTGGACAAAAGCTTTGCCGTAGGAACTTCGCTATGAATTAAATAAGAGGGATGATAGGGTCACCCGACTTCAACTTTGGACCTAAAAAAAACGTTCCGTAACTTTACCAACCTGGATCTTTGGGTCCAGGCAAGCTTAGGCAATTGTCTATCGAGTGTACCTAGTGTGGACAAAAGCTTTGCCGTAGAGACTTTGCTATGAATTAAATAAGGGGAATGGTAGGGTCAACCGACCCCAACTTTGGACCTATAAAAAAAAAAATTCCGTAACTTTACCCACCCGGATCTTTATGTCCAGGCAAGGTTAGGCAATTGCCTATCGAGTGTACCTAATTTGGACAAAAGCTTTGCCGTAGGGACTTTGCTATGAATTATATAAGGGGGATGGTAGTGTCACCCGACCCCAACTTTGGACCTCAAAAAAAAGTTCCGTAACTTTACCCACCTGGATCTTTGGGTCCAGGCAAGCTTAGGCAATTGCCTATCGAGTGATTCTAGTGTGGACAAAAGCTTTCGCAGGGACTTTGCTATAAATTAAATAAGGGGGATGGTAGGGTCAACCAACCCCAATTTTGGACCTTAAAAAAAAAAGTCCCGTAACTTTACCCACCTGGGTCTTTGGGTCCAGCCAAGCTTAGACAATTGCCTATCTAGTGTACCTAGTGTGGACAAAAGCTTTGTCGTAGGGTTTTTGCTATGAATTAAATAAGGGGGATGGTAGGGTCACCTGACCCCAACTTTGGACCTAAAAAAAAAGTTCCTAACTTTATCCACCTGAGTTTTTGGGCCCAGGCAACCTTAGGCAAGTGCCTATCATTTGTAACTTGTGAACAAATAAGCTTTGCCGTAGGAAAATTTTATGAAGGAAAGAAGGGGGATAGTAGGGTCACCCTACCCCATCCGGGACTTTGCCGTAGGGAAATGTTTACGGATTATAGTTATTTTACATAGGCTCGAATCTAAATAGTTTTTTGTTTACATTAACGAAAATATTTATGTCAAATCGTTTTTGTTCTATTTGACGTGTGTAGTTCTTACACTTATCGCTTATCTTATAAGAATGTCATAAATAAATTACTAGAGTGACTATTTACTTTTGAATAATTACCTGAACTAGCTTGTTCTTAGGCGAAAAGTGAATATAATGGTTATCAGATTTTCTTTTCAATCGAATAATTTCTATAAGCTTGAAGATCTAATTGTATCGCTACACTAGTTTATTGTAACCTGTTGTTATCAATTGTTTTATTATTATACAGATAATAACCAATCCCTTATCAGAGAGAAAGGAGAAAGGGTTATAGCTAAAACGTTTTTTTAGATTCCCGGCTTTAAAAAAAGTTGTATTTAATACACGAATAAATAATTAAACTTTGTATGTGTTAAAATGGAATTACATTTCATCTTCCTACTTGAAATAATTTGTCATCATATTTATTTATTTGTCATCATATTTATAAGTACGTTTGGTGTTATTGCAAGTCTTCGGTTTTTAGGCATGATCATGTTAGCGCGTTTTCTTATTGTTCGCTGGCTTATTGTTTGCTAGCTTGAGTCTGGTTTGATTTCCATTTGATAAAAAAAAATGTAATTTCAATAAATTAAAAGTATTTCAATCAATCTTTTACACTCAAAAGTCTTTTTTTTTATCGTTGAATGATTGATAGAAATTCTACCGTCCAGCGGCTTATTTTACAATTTGAATCTCTCACCTTTGTTTTCGGTCAATAGCATCGTCCATTTCATGTAATAGTGTTCGCTGAACTGTGAAGTAGCAGAGCCATTCCTTTGTATTTCAGAATTTTTATTATAAATCTGTTTTAATCTATATACATGGATCGTGTTTAAGATTGTTTTCTAATTATAATCCTATAAGTTCATGAAATTGACATCATTATTATTATTAATGTACTTATTTAAACTCTTTTATGTCATTTTTTAGTAGCAATAAACAAAAGAACTATGTCAATTGGACATGCTTTGATACTATGTATGCGCTTGAATTTTTACTTGATAACATTTTTGTTCGCTTTGGAGATTCCGTATATCGTCAAGTTATTGGAATCCAATGGGGCCTAACTGTGCACCACTTATTGCGGACCTATTTTTGTATTCTTATGAGTTACAATTTATGACTAAAATTAGCAAAGACCCATCGAAACAACATTTGATACAAAAATTTAACAATACTTTTAGATATTTGGATGAGATATTGGCTCTCAATAATGACGACTTCAGTATGTATCCTGTTGAACTTACTTTAAATAAAGCTAATACTAACAATCACCACTGCCCTTTCCTCGATCTTGATATCTTTATCACTATCGGGAAGCTTAATATAAAAATTTATGATAAAAGAGATGGTTTTTCATTTCCTATCGTTAATTATCCATTTTTAGATGGTGAAGTTCCCTTGTCACCATCTTATGGTGTTTATATATCTCAACTTGTACTAGTCAAAACATTTACTAAATTTTATCATCGGTATAAGGAAACAATTCGTAAATATAACTCAACATGCAGACATCTTATACTTTCGGGTATTTCACATCCAATCTTTTATGGTAATATTCTTTACAGAGCACAAAAATGTCAATATTCACCTCAAAAGCTTACATAACCTTTAAACAAACTTCTTAAGAAGGGATATAGTTACGGTACTGTTGTCAGGTCATTAAAGATTGCATATTTTGGCTTTTATATTGATTTACTTATAGGGTCTTTGCATTTTTTTTTCCGACGTAGTCGGTATAGTTTCGGTTTGTGCCCTTTGAACTTAAGGACGCTAATCTATGGCAACATAATACGCATGCTCGAAAAACCTTTTTGTGATTGGACAAAATGCTGTCATAGTGGGTGATTTGGTTGTGTTTGAAAAAACGTCTCGTTAATTATATCGTGATGGATAGCTAGTTAAAAACTATAAATATTTGAACTAGATCTTACAAAGATTTATATTTAATTAAAATAATTGTTTCTCCAATAGCTCTTTGCATCCATGACAGCTGTTTATTCGGGACAATTATATAATTTTTAATGTAAAGTTTGTTGTACGAACGTACATGACTTTTAGAACGCACCTACGCATGTGAGATTTCCGCGGGGTTTTGGTGAATGTAAACAGAAAGATACGAGGACCGAGAATACTGAAGATTTAATTAAAGAGGTCCGGCATCATTAAGTCATTGTGCTTCTGAAGGTTATCGAAATGATAGTTTTAAACATATACTCAAATTTAAATACGTCGGATATCTTTTTTAAAGATAGTTCTTGTTAAAAACAGTTGTTGGAAGTACACGGGTAATGTTCTTCTCATATATTTTATGATAGTATGATACTAAACCACTAACGGGAGGGATTGTGCCTGATATTCATTCATATGATGAAGACATAATCTTTCAATCAGTTTAATTGAGGTCTGGAGCTGGCATGTCAGTTAACTGCTAGTAGTCTGTTGTTATTTATGTATTATTGTCATTTTATTTATTTTCTTTTGTTACATCTTCTGACATCGGACTCGGACTTCTCTTGAACTGAATTTTAATGTGTGTATTGTTATGCGTTTACTTTTCTACATTGGCTAGATGTATAGGGGGAGGGTTGAGATCTCATAAACATGTTTAACCCCGCCGCAATTTTGCGCCTGTACCAAGTCAGGAGCCTCTGGCCTTTGTTAGTCTTGTATGATTTTTAATTTTAGTTTCTTGTGTATAATTCGGAGTTTAGTATGACGTCCATTATCACTGTACTAGTATACATATTTTTAAGGGGCCAGCTGAAGGACGCCTACGGGTGCGGGAGTTTCTCGCTACATTGAAGACCCATTGATGGCCTTCGGCTGTTATCTGCTCTATGGTCGGGTTGTTGTCGCTTTGACACATTCCCCATTTCCTTTCTCAATTTTATGTTTACTTATTGTTTTTCGTCGACGTAACTCGATATACGTGGTTTTCGCCACTAGAAAGATTTGCACTTTAAAGTTTATTTCATTTATTTGGTCAAATTTTCTAATGATAATGCAATGTTGTTACTCGTCTACACAAAAATGTTTTATTTCAATTCATTTTTCGCAAACACCTTTGAAAGTCTTGTTAGATTTGTCTTTTATGATCTCTCAGGTAAATATCAAAGAGAATCCAGAGTTTTGCATTTACAAGGACGGATGAGGATTAAATATAATCTTTATGATATATTCACTTGTACTTTACCCGCAGGCTGTCTTCGTGTTATTTATGGTTTAAAGGAATACGAATACTTTATTCTCATAAAACTTCAATTACTAGTTATCGATAACATCCATAAACATAACTATACTGGGGTAAAGCTGATGACCGTAACTGCATTCACGGTCATCCCAAGATGTCGGATGAAAAAATAGGTCAGTATCTGTATTGTCTGTTACAGTGTTTCTATATCATTTTCTTTACAAAGTATACATTGATACGATGTAAATTTATAAAAGATTCACACAGAAATCACAAATTACTTCCGAAAAATGTTCAGGAAACGCGAAATGCAATTTGAAAAAATCGCTAAGATGTCCGTAAATCACTATCACAATATTTTCAAGATGACCGTAACAAATAACAAGGAAGACCGTGATTGGTAAACAGATGACCGTAACTTGTAAAATAACATTAACGGTACCAATTTTTCTGCACCAGATGCGCATTTCGACAATACATGTCTCTTCAGTGATGCTCGTGTCCAAAATATGTAAAATCCAAAGCTTATATAAAAGATGAAGATCTATAATCTAAAGTTCCAAAAAGTATAGCCAAATCCGTGAAAGGAATCAGAGCTTTGCATGAGGGAGATACATTCCTTAATTTATAAAAAAAAAAAATATTTTGTAACGGCAAATTTAATAACACAAAAAAATCCGTATTTTCATGCCAGTACTGGCTACTGGGCTGGTGATACCCTCGGGGACTAACAGTCCACCAGCAGAGGCATCGGCCCAGTGGTAGTAATAACATTAACGGTACCAATTTTTCTGCACCAGATGCGCATTTCGACAATACATGTCTCTTCAGTAAAAGATGACCGTAATTTGTAAAGAATTACTGTAATTTATAAAGGATGATCGTAACTTTTAAATGATGACCCTCAATTCTAAGAATATCCGTATTTGTATTCATAACTTTTTGTTGTGTTTGTCTCAATAGGGGCTTAGTTAGCGGATATAAACATGTTTCATCAATTTATTTTTAACTATTTGCCGTATTTTGATGTTCATGACAATGATAGTAAATTGCAAATTTCTCGTAAACAATGAAATATTTATTGATAACGACTTTAAAATTTTAATACAAATTGACAGAGATACGACGAAAAGTTAAAGAAACAAGAATGTGTCCTTCTGAGGTGTCTCTAGTACATGCCTCATCTACACTATTATTTTCTATGTTCAGTGGACCGTTAAAATGGGGAAAAAACTGTAATTTGGCATTATGATTAGAAAGATCATATTATACAAATATTTCATGCTTACAAGGGGTATTTGCCAAAAATACCGGTTGAGAGGTACAAATTTCTAGAGCCGTTAGGCGAGGGAAATTCGATTACCTCGAAACCGGTATTTTTTACAAATACCCCTTGTAAGCATGATATAATTGTTTAATTCCACCGAATGTTCCACCTCAGAAAGTTTATTATAATCAGGTATCATATTTGACTTGAATGTATAATTTTTGTATACACTGCAGCTGTGCTATTTGCGAAATCAAATAGTATTGACTGTATAATCATTTTTTATAATTTTTTTATGTACAGTCACTGACTGTATATATATATCTCCCTTTTTATGATAATAAGCTGGTTCTCGGCTGACTACTACACTTTGTTCATCAGTTTCAGTGAAGCGTAATACAAGTGGATTCCAGTTTTATGTGACCGGTTGACAATTCGTTTTCGTTGAGTTTTAATTATGACGTCATTCCCGGAATTTTTACGTCATTCGGTCCAAATTCAATAATGATGCTTTTTATCCTTAATATTTCATCTGGAAATTTTTAGAATGGCCATGAATTTGTCATATTAGAATAAAAATAATTCATTTGGGTTATTTTTAGACATGGTATTCCCAATCTGCCATGGTATTTGCTAGATAATTACACCTTATATAAGAATGCCAGCTTTTGATTGGCTGATAGCCAGTGTATTTTTCGCATATTCTAACATTTTTCCTCATTTCAAACGAATCTGGCTGTTTTTCACCACTGCCGGTGAATATGCCTCAAATACCATGGTATTTGCCATTTTGGATATTCCTTTTTTACCCTCGCGAGTATCTTCCCGCCATTTTTTTTTCGGATATGACGTTACATAAAGACAGCGCGAACGCGTATAAGTACTTGTATAGTTCCCGCGGTATATTTTATGATAGAACTTGTCCTCAAATAAATATTTCCTTTTCCTAGTACAGAGAGTTTAAAATTAAAATGTATTCGGTGTAATTAAACAGATATATCATGTTATGGAGGGGTATTTGCAAAAAATACAAGTCTTGGGACAAAATTTCCCTTGCCTAGCGGCTCGGGAAATTTAAGTCCCTCGACTTGTATTTTTCGCAAATACCCCTCCATAACATGATATATCTGTTCAAAATACACCGGCACATGGAATTCCCTTATGGCAAATACCCCGGCAGAGAAAAGAAAATCTCAATATATAGAAATTGGTGAAAAATACCATGTTTCTCATCCAATCAAAATACAGCATTATTACATAAGGTGGAATTACATAGAAAACATGTTTACTAAGTTTCAAGTTGATTGGACTTCAACGTCATCAAAAACCTCCTCTACCAGTAAACTTTAACCTGGGGTGGGACAGACGGACGAACGAGCAGACGAACGGACGAACAAACGAACGGACTCACAGACCAGAAAACATAATGCCCATGCATGGAGCATAAAAACACTAATCAAACATATGAATATCCGGTAATCGAGCCTGTGACAGTGTGTGTATGGTTCCAGAGGAAGAAGTCAGATTAAAATCTTAGATTGTATTTATATATGAATAACATTGCTGTATATACAAATTGACAAGGTTCCCCTCAGTGGTGGATCCAACGGGGGGGGAGGGGGGGTCCGGAACCCCCTTTTTATTTACCGATCAGTGCATTTGAATGGGGACACATAGTTTGAACCCCCTTTACCCTGGGTTGGGACCCCCCTTTTTTTGACAATGGCTTAATCCGCCCCTGCCCCTTGTGATACGCTATACACACAAGACTATTTTAAGGATCTATTTTGCACGCTGGAGCTCGCCTTCACTAGCTTGGTCGTAGTATTTTAAAAACAGGTTCTGTTATTTTACTTGCAAGACAATATAGAAGACAAATCAAAGACGATATAATATCAATAGGTGTACATCCATTGGCATTTTTAAAAAAGTGCATTTATTATATGTCATTACAAGGAATTCCAGAAATAAAAAAAATCTTTGGCTTTTAGTTGGAGGCTGTGCAGCACACTTTTTTTTTTACATTATACTTGTAAGGTGTCATTTAATCGCGCTTTTGTTGCATGTTTTCCCCACTTTTTCATGTGCATGTCTTGTTGTATGTTCATTTTTAAAATTAATATACCCTCTACCGTAAAAAAAGATATATATGGTGAACTTTGTATTTAAAGCACGTCTTATTTTCTCCTACCTATAGGATAATACTCTCATATAAATACATTTTATATCAACACCATTAATCATTTGATACAAAAAAGTAGTTATACAAATACGGATATTTCTTAGAATTGATGATCATCCTTTTAAAGTTACGGTCATCATTTAGAAATTACGATCTTCTTTTAAAAATTACGGTCATCTTTTAACCAATTACGGTCATCTTAGCGATTTTTTTAAATCGAATTTCCTGTTTCATGCACATTTCTCGGAAGTAACTTTGTGATTTCCGTGTGAATCTTTTATAAATTTACATCGAATCAATGTCTCCTTTGTTAAGAAAATTATATAGAAACACTGTAACAGACAATACAGATACTGACCTATTTTTTCATGATGACCGTGAATGCAGTTACGGTCATCAGCTTTACCCCAGTGATAACTATAAGGTAAATTATTACATGCATGTGTAAACGATACAATACAATTAACTTGGAGGACTGACTTTCACATTTATAACTTTTACATAGTTTTTCTTCTAATATTACAATATTTCATGCGTTAAACTGTTTGGGTTTGACTTACAGTAGTTCCGTAAAAATTTCCTTCTTTCTATAGTTTAAATGTTCTACAATTAATAATGTAATGTTACTCGTCACCAATGTTTGTGTCATAGAGACGGCAGATTATGTTTTCTCTCTGTAAATCCTGCCACCTTCCAGACTTAATCGGCAAGTGGTGACTACCACATCTATATTTGCATAATATATAAATGAATTTAGTAAGGTAAAAATGAAAAGTAGTTTTCAAATTGTTAATTTTATTTTTTTGTTTTTGTTTGTTTAATACATTTTGACACCCATTTATCACAAACTGTGCATTATAATATTGGACATAATCTTACCGCAGATCATACCGTAATTATCAAAAATATTTTTCATACATGATATCCACTTAGTTTCTATTCCGTTATTAGCATAATATAAAAACACAAGTTTGTATAATTGAACACAATTTTTTTTCCATTAAGAAGTCTACTCTAGAAATGTATCATTCGCAACTTTACATAGGACAGTAATGGGTATCTGTCAAGCTCTGCACAACTGTAAGGAGCATTGTCATCTTTTGCATCTAGATAAAAGACTAAAATAAATTATTTTTCCGATTGGATACAGGTGAAAGAAATGTTTGATTTTTTAATTGCTGGTGATTTTTTGTACGAATAGACTTAGACCAGAGACATATATATGTCTCTGACCTAGACTACTATAACGCAGAGAGAACAATTCGATACAGTGTTTTAATTTTGCAAACTTTTTTAATTTGTATTTTTGCCTCACTAGGTAGGTGAAATTATGTGAAAAAATATTGTAAAATTGCGAAACTTGCATTACGGGCATATTCTATACTTCTAAGTTTGAATTAAGAGTCCAAACTTTTTCAAATATTGAATACTCAACCAAATCTCTGTTATCTATCCATGTATTATCAAGTTATGTTTCTGTCAAAGGCGTTTGAATCGGTATTAGTTTAAGGTAGGCGTGGTTTTCGGTAACTTTCCTCCAATCAACTAGCCTATTCGACAAACCTATGTGCGCTGATGCGTGTAAACTGGTTCTTAGGCCCGAGAACACAGTTATTTCGTAGTGCATTTCTTTTAGACAATAAATTCAAATTAAAAAAACCGCACCTGCTCTTTCTTAAAAAGATTTTTACAGTGTAATGTACTACCAGTGAGACAAATAATATCAAAATTATTGAAACTTCTACCAGCTCTAACTCAAAATATTGACAATTCTGTGTTAAGGGGATGTAAAATTCAGTTTGACAGCTTCAGACGTGATAAAATTTGACCTTTTTACACTGGACTAAATCACAACTAAACATAAAGATTCAGCACCCATTTTTTTTAACATGTAATTACATCCCCCTACTTAATATTTCATGCATTTAATATCAAGAAATAAATTGGGAAAGTGTATCAAATAAAACATGCAAGTTATACACTGTTTTCACTAGGGACTATATTCGTAGACAACGAAAAAAAAACCAAAGGACAAGAAAAAAAAAAAACAAAGGACAAGAAAAAAAAACCAAAGGACAAGAAAACCAAAGGACGATAACTGTGTCCTTGGACCTATTGTAACAGCACGTGTCTTACATCGAAATCTGTCGTGCGTGACCAATGTTTATTGTATAATTTCTTGTCATGTGGTCAAATTATCAGACATACAAGTTTTAAAGGTTGAAACTTAAATTTGCTTTTTGAAAGATTAGTATTGCCAATGCCCCCGATATACGGTCCTAAAGTGTTTAAGAAAAACAAGACTTTAAAAGATGCATATTAACAGAGAATATAATCTGGAACTATTATGCTTAGTTACTGATAGTATTATAGTCCCAGATATAATACATGTATTATATGGCTCTAATATTAACTATAACGTATTCTGGCAAAAAATTAAGTATTTTATAATTTGAATTACCTACAAATGTAATAAGGGCATCTCGATCACTTTCGACAAAATATTATTGCATGAATGGTAAATCGTTGATTTATCTTTCTAGGAGTGCTCCTTCCATCTGCAATCGCGATACCTCTGTTACATGCCCGTCATTTTGTCACATGCTTGGTACTATTCTTTGAACAAATTTCATGTTGTAAGCCGCTTTTGTCCTACATTTAAATTGTTCTTGTCAAGTATACATTCCTTGAACAGGTTTAAATGTTAAACTAAATCCTATCAAATAAATTTACGAAGTTTAAATATCATATTTATATGCAAACTGAAGGATCTAAAATTTAAATGATTTCTGTAAAAACTATAATGAATACAGAGCGGGGGTATTGCACGAAGTCATCCAGACTACCCGAATTATAAATCATAGCCTCCGTACTTGTATGATCACTTGATCCAAAATTAAGCTTGTAGGATGGCAAAAAACAACGCTTATGGTTAAGGACTACAGTTGAAAAGCAACATTTACTACCAATCTATGCAAAATAGTAAGATGTATGTTACTGAGCGTATAATGCACAAAGAAATGGTTGTTATGTACTTTTGAACTAAGTAAGGTAGTATGGTTACCATACGCCTTCCTGTTACAGATACGATCGACGTGCACTACAGCAGAATTTCGGTTTCAGTTGTTATAGTATAATACACACAAATTAATTGGGCTAATTTGAAATCTCCTGCAGAGTTTATTTCATTGGTAATCATATTCAAGAAAAGATGTAAATCTTGAATGTTCTGTAATATCTTTATGAAGCTTGATTGAGACGTAGATTCACTCAGATACCGATCATTGGTATCTTTTCTTCATTTACACAAATAAATGTCAGGGATTCTGAATATGGCAATTATACATATTATCAGTCTATATTTAGTTTGAAACATGACTTTCATGCGGCTTTACAATTTACTTTGCATTAAATATCTAAATGAGATAACATAGGAATAACTTTTGGTGTATTCATGTATACTATATGTAATAAAAAAAAAGAAACCAACAGCAATATTTGACGAAGACGAAATTAATGATGGAATTTTAACGTCCAGTGTCATGTATTACAATGCATGTCGAAACAGAACGTGACATTGACAATAGGTATTGATAGAACCGTCGCTTTTCCAAAGAATTCACGCTTAGTTGCGATTTCACGTGCTATTTCACAAGGTTCGCATTATAGTTGTACATGTACAAAATATCTAGCAATTGTGATGATTTCTTTAACTGTTCTAGAACGTTCTAGTTGAAATATAAATCTGTGAATTTTTTACATTCGTACTTTCGACGAAGCAAAGCAAGTTCGATCTAGATCTGGACATATATGCATAAAACGATATCCAATCGTTGTATACATTTACTGTCGAAAAATCCGTCCGTTCGGATCAAATCTTAACTTAAGTACCATTATGCATATACGACCCTGGATTTAAATCAGATCTGTTCTTGCGGTTTTTGTCTTTTTTTCAAAATACATATTTTTAATTTTGACTATCTTTAGTTCCAAATCTGTCTATCTTTCTAAACCAACGATCGGCAAGTGCGTTTATTTTTGTAAATTAATATTAAATGTTTTGAAATATCCATTAATATTGACAAGTAGTACACATTTACATTTTTCAATGGACTTCAAGTTGGTTACTTAATCCTTATTCCCTATTCGTTACTTATTTCCTATTCCCTATTCCCTATTCGTTACCTATTCGTTACTTATTTCCTATTCCCTATTCCCTATTCGTTACCTATTCGTTACTTATTCCTTATTTCCTATTCCCTATTCCCTATTCGTTACCTATTCGTTACTTATTTCCTATTCCCTATTCCCTATTCGTTACCTATTCGTTACTTATTCCTTATTTCCTATTCCCTATTCCCTATTCGTTACCTATTCGTTACTTATTTCCTATTCCCTATTCCCTATTCGTTACTTATTCCTTATTTCCTATTCCCTATTCCCTATTCGTTACCTATTCGTTACTTATTTCCTATTCCCTATTCCCTATTCGTTACCTATTCGTTACTTATTCCTTATTCCCTATTCCCTATTCCCTATTCGTTACCTATTCGTTACTTATTTCCTATTCCCTATTCCCTATTCGTTACCTATTCGTTACTTATTCCTTATTCCCTATTCGTTACCTATTCGTTACTAATTCCCTATTCCCTATTCGTTACCTATTCGTTACTAATTCCCTATTCCCTATTCGTTACCTATTCGTTACTAATTCCCTATTCCCTATTCGTTCCCTATTCGTTACTAATTCACTATACCCTATTCGTTACCTATTCGTTACTAATTCCCTATTCCCTATTCGTTACCTATTCGTTACTAATTCCCTATTCCCTATTCGTTACCTATTCGTTACTAATTCCCTATTCCCTATTCGTTACCTATTCGTTACTAATTCCTTATTCCCTATTCGTTACCTATTCGTTACTAACTCCCTATTCCCTATTCGTTACCTATTCGTTACTAATTCCCTATTCCCTATTCGTTACCTATTCGTTACTTATTCCTTATTCCCTATTCGTTACCTATTCGTTACTAATTCCCTATTCCCTATTCGTTACCTATTCGTTACTAATTCCCTATTCCCTATTCGTTACCTATTCGTTACTTATTCCCTATTCCCCATTCGTTACCTATTCGTTACTTATTCCCTATTCCCTATTCATTACCTATTCGTGACTTATTCCCTATTCCCTATTCGTTACTAATTCCCTATTCCCTATTCGTTACCTATTCGTTACTAATTCCCTATTCCCTATTCGTTACCTATTCGTTACTAATTCCCTATTCCCTATTCGTTACCTATTCGTTACTTATTCCCTATTCCATATTCGTTACCTATTCGTTACTTATTCCCTATTCCCTATTCATTACATATTCGTGACTTATTCCCTATTCCCTATTCGTTACCTATTCGTTACTTATTCCTTATTCCCTATTCGTTACTTATTCCTTATTCCCTATTCGTTACCTATTCGTTACTTATAATTCCTTATTCCTTATTCGTTACCTATTCGTTACTTATTTCTTATTACCTTTTCGTTATCTTTTCGTTACTTATTACTTATTCCTTATTCGTTACTTATTCGATTTTTGATATCCTTCCCCCTTTTTAATTGTTTATATTCTTATCTCTGGTTATAGTTCTAAATTTGTTGAGGTAAAATGACCTTTTTATGACCTATTTATATGTGTTTGTGCTCAACCGATCCTGTTGATTTATGTTAGATACTTATTTGTTTCTTATTTGATTTTTATACGTTCTAGCTTTTAAATGTTTTATATTAGTATGTTTGAAGATCTGGTTCTTGGTTCGAAGAGGTGAAATCACCTTTTAGCGCTTGTATAAAAATGAAGATGTGGTATGATCGCCAATGAGACAACTCCCCACAATAGACCAAAATGACACAGACATTAACAGCTATAGGTCACGATACGGCCTTCAACAATAAGCAAAGCTCATACCGCATGGTAAGCTATTAAACATGTTAGCGGGGTGTACATCGTTTCGGAGCTTGACTAATACCTTGTTTATAACACGCGTATTATACGTTGCACCTTTTAGAAAATGATTTTCAATTGTGTTCTTGTCTCTGGCGGTAACTATGTGTTCTTAGAGATGAAATAACCCTATTAGCGCGTATGTACCCGTTCCAGCGCTCGATTTATACCCTGTTACTTATTCGTTCCTTAATCGCTTTTAATACGCGTGGTATACGTTGCACCTTTTAAAAAAGGATTTAAATTGTTTTCTTGTTTCTAGTGGTAGATTTTGTTTCTAAGAGGTGATATAACCCTATCAGCTCGTATGTAGCAGTTTCAGCGCTCTACTAGTACTGATACCATGTTACTTATTCGTTCCTTATTCGCGTATAATACGTGTGTTATACGTTGCACATTTAAAAAAAATGATTTTCATTTGTTTTCTTGTCACTGGTGGTAAATTTGGGTTCTAAGGGGTGATTTAACCCTATAAGCGCGTATGTACCCATTTCAGCGCTCGATTGTTACCCAGTTACTTATTCGTTTCTTATTCGCGTCTCATACGTTTGGTATACGTTGCACCTTTTAGAAAATGATTTTCAATTGTTTTCTTGTCTCTGGTGGTACCTATGTGTTCTTAGAGGGGGAAAAAAACTATTAGCGCCTATGTACTCGTTTCAGCGCTACACTGTTATCCTGTTACTTATTCGTTCCTTATTCGCTTATAAAACGTGTGTTATACGTTTAATTTTAAAAAGAAATATTTTCGTGTCTCTGGTGGTTACTGTCGGTTCTTAGAGGTGAAATAACCCTAATAGAACATATGTACCCGTTTCAGCGCTCGACTGATACCCTGTTACTTAGTCGTTCCTTAATCGCTTTTTATACGCGTGGTATACGTTGCACCTTGAAATAAATCGATTATCGATTGCTTTCATGTCTCTGGCGGTAATTATGTGTTCTCTGAGGTGAAAAAAAAACCATTAGCGCATATGTACCCGTTTCAGCGCTACACTGATACCCTGTTACTTATTCGTTCCTTATTCGCTTATAAAACGTGTGTTATGCGTTGCACTTTAAAAAAGAAATATTTTTGTGTCTCTGGTGGTATGGTAACTGTCGGTTCTTAGAGGTGAAATAACCCTAATAGAACATATGTACCCGTTTCAGCGCTCGACTGATACCCTGTTAATTATTCGTTCCTTATTCGCTTTTAATACGCGTGGTATACGTTGCACCTTGAAATAAATCGATTATCAATTGCTTTCATGTCTCTGGTGGTAATTATGTGCTCTCTGAGGTGAAAAAAAACCCTATTAGCGCATATGTACCCGTTTCAGCGCTACACTGATACCCTGTTACTTATTCGTTCCTTATTCGCTTATAAAACGTGTGTTATGCGTTGCACTTTAAAAAAGAAATATTTTTGTGTCTCTGGTAGTAGCTGTCGGTTCTTAGAGGTGAAATAACCCTAATAGAACATATGTACCCGTTTCAGCGCTCGACTGATACCCTGTTACTTAATCGTTCTTTATTCGCTTTAAATACGCGTGGTATCCGTTGCACCTTGAAATAAATCGATTATAGATTGCTTTCATGTCTCTGGCGGTAATTATGTGTTCTCTGAGTTGAAAAAACCCTATTAGCGCATATGTACCCGTTTCACCGCTACACTGATACCCTTTTACTTATTCGTTCCTTATTCGCTTATAAAACGTGTGTTATGCGTGGCACTTTAAAAAAGAAATATTTTTGTGTCTCTGGTGGTAACTGTCGGTTCTTAGAGGTGACATAACCCTAATCGAACATATGTACCCGTTTCAGCGCTCGACTGATACCCTGTTCCTTATTCGTTCCTTATTCGCTTTTAATACGTGTGGTATACGTTGCACCTTGAAATAAATCGATTTTTAATTGTGTTCATGTCTCTGGTGGTAACAATGTGTTCTTAGATATGAAATAACCCTATCAGCGCGTATGTACCCGTTCCAGCGCTCGGTTAGTACCCTGTTACTTATTCGCTACTTATTCGCTTATTATACATGTATTATACATTGCACTTTAGAAAAGGATTTTCAATTGTGTTCATGTCTCTGGTGGTAACAATGTGTTCTTAGAGATGAAATAACCCTATCAGCACGTATGTACCCGTTCCAGCACTCGGTTAGTACCCTGTTACTTATTCGCTACTTATTCGCTTATTATACATGTGTTATAAGTTGCACTTTAGAAAAGGATTTTCAATTGTGTTCATGTCTCTGGTGATAACAATGTGTTCTTAGAGATGAAATAACCCTATTAGTGCGTGTTTACCTGTTCCAGCGCTCTGATAATATCCTGTTACTTATTCGTTCCTTATTCGCTTATAATACGTTTGTTATACGTTACACCTTGAAATAAATCGTTTTTCAATTGTGTGGATGTCTCTGGTGGTAAAAATGTGTTCTTAGAGATGAAATAACCCTAAAAGCGCGTATGTACCCGTTCCAGCTCTCGGTTAATACCCTGTTACTTATTCGTTACTTATTCGCTTATAATACGTTTGTTATACGTTGCACCTTTTAGAAAAGGATTTTCAATTGTGTTCATGTCTCTGGTGGTAGTAATGTGTTCTTAGAGATGAAATAACCCCATTAGCGCGTATGTACCCGTTCCATCGCTCGGATGATACCCTGTTACTTATTCGTTACTTATTTGCTGATAATAAGTTTGTTAAACGTTGCACTTTAGAAAAAAAAATTCAATTGTGTTCATGTCTCTGGTGATAACAATGTGTTCTTAGAGATGAAATAACCCTATTAGTGCGTATGTACCTGTTCCAGCGCTCGGATAATATCCTGTTACTTATTCGTTCCTTATTCGCTTATAATACGTTTGTTATACGTTACACCTTGAAATAAATCGTTTTTCAATTGTGTTCATGTCTCTGATTGTAACAATGTGTTCTTAGAGATGAAATAACCCTATCAGCGCGTATGTACCCATTCCAGCACTCGGTTAGTACCCTGTTACTTATTCGCTTCTTATTCGCTTATTATACATGTGTTATACGTTGCACTTTAGAAAAGGATTTTCAATTGTGTTGATGTCTCTGGTGGTAACAATGTGTTCTTAGAGATGAAATAACCCTATTAGTGCGTATGTACCTGTTCCAGAGACTAAAACAAAAACATCCCAGGGATTTAGTATTTTAACGTCTTGGACAGTCAAGGAAGACATGACTTTTGCAATGCCAAAACTATAAACATAGGTAATCTTAGAATAGTTGAATAAATGAAAACAAACGTTCAGCAGATACACATGTACATAGATTAATAAAAAAAATTAAGGCGAAGCAGAAAAATAAAAAAATAAAATCGTTTAAAGAACAATTGAAAGGCTTTCCACAATACATTTCTAGGTAACTAATGAGAAGTTACTTTTGGATTACTCAAAGTTACTACTGACGTCCCATCATAAGTTTCGTCATACTAATTCAAAACATTCATGGTATCTTTATACTTTTGACTTAAATATGTGGGATTATTATCTACTTCCAGTTAAAAAAATGTCATTTCCAGACTCATATTTAGGCTTTCTTTGAACTGTTTCTAAAATATATGGTTTTATATAATTTGGTGCTAAATATGTCATATAATTTGTTACTTCCGGTTAAGGAAATTTCATTTCCGATCTCAGGCTTATTTTCCACTGATTCCAACTATATATATATGGTTTCCAACAAATACAAAAGCCCCCAAGGGTGACTGGAGAAACGACGAAATATGGTAACTTGGTCTTCTCCCGACCGGCAGTAAAACGCTTGCCGAAGTGGGGCGTCAGTTTGGATGTGCGGGATGTATCAAGTTCGCAGTCACGTCCGGTCAGAATGGGGACGTTAAATCCGATGCCTCGTGTAAAGAGAGTGCCACACTCTTTGCACGTAAAGAACCATTGCAACAACTCTTTGAGGGGTCCGTAGTGGGCCTCTTGCAAGGCAAAATTTTTGTCATATCCAATATACCTTCATTTTCTAGTGGCAGTCCAAATTTCCCCGACCATCATCCCGAATGGCCTATATTATGAAAAGACCTACCTGTTGTATTTATTGTTAACTTGTTCTGGTCCTGAACATGCATGAAATATTTGCCACTGGACGTTAAGCAACCAGCAATCAATCAATCAAATACAAGAAAAAATAGGCTACTTCCTGTTTAAAGAAGGCAACCTCCTATGCCATTTTAAATGTTATTGTATGCTGATCTTAAAAATATATAGTTTATAAGTAATATTTCCTTTGATAAGTGCAAAAGAAACTACTTCCGGTTTTTACACAAGGTCACTTTCGGTTGATAGTCATTATTGTCATGTGTAACCTAACCCTTTGCTAAAGACAATTTGGTTTCATCATGTAAAATAATGAAGTGATATTCAATTTACCTTAAATTTCAATATGTAAGGGGCTATAACTCCTATTAGATTACTAAATGTAGCATTTGTTCATCTTAACAACCCATACATTAAGCATGTTGATCAACAGTTCTTATGTATGTAGCTTTTAATTTATAGTATTATAAAAGATGTACACACAAACAAAGGGCAAAATTTAAAATATGACCCGGACCTTTGACCTTGACAACATTTTTTTGAACCAAGGACCTCAAATCAAGATATATTGTTATTTTTCATTTTTGCTTATATGCTTTGTCTAAATGTCTTTTTATGTTTCTTTGTTTCATATGACGTGGCGCTGTACTTAAATCAATGTGTAGTTGTGCCATAGTAAATCTTTGTTCACATGTTTGATCCTTTTTATGGGGATTGAGATAATAACACAATGTTGACTGCTGTACCCCTATTTTGACATTATACATATTATGTCTGTTTGTTTTGTTTAAACATCGTTGTCAATATAATCGAACTTTATGCGACTGTCATACAAGTGAGAGGTTTAGCTAGCTATACATTAGGTTTAATCCACTATTTTCTACACAAGATAATGCATGAACCAAGCTTGATGTATTTAAGATTTTGCCCGTTCATTACGGACTTTTCTTTTTGAATTTTCCTCGGAGCTCAGTATTTTTGTGATTTTTTTTTAGTATGTCTCTATCACTAATGGTTGATGAGCTACTTATAGATTATCGTTGATCATCTCAACGAGATTGGTTTTCCCGCTTGAGCCGGCACGGCTCAAGCGAGAAAGGCAATCGAGTTGAGATGATAATCTGTTGATCGCTATTTTACCTATGACGACGTTGTCAATTTCATGTCTATTTCATTAGCAACACCACGTGCCTCCTTAATTTCTAGCGATTATTTTTCATCTCAAGCGAGTAGCATGATATGAAAAGTTATCACAAAAAAAAAATCAAAGGAAAAATGCACAAAATAGCGATAATTTCATATATCACTTATGTCAAGGGGAAATAAGTTTCATAAGGAATTTCCGTATCTCTCCAGTTAAAATTGACCGAAAAATTTTAAGGATTATACGACCAATTTGGAAAGGAGTAAGGGCCGATTTTGGCCTTAAATTTCAGGTTCATCTAACAAAAGATTTTGGACACTTTTTAAACACTTAAGTGTCTATTTCAGTTGATTCAATTAGTTTATGTGAAAGATTTTAACTGATTTAGTCATTAAAAACGCTCCGATTCAAGCTTAAATAAGAAAAATCTATCAAATATGAAAAAAAACACATCATTTTCAGATGGTTTTTGTCACACATCCGTGTTCATCCTCAACCTTTATATATGTTATGTATTATCATCAAATACAACTTACATTTCAATATTATGAATGAACACGAATGCGGCCACTTTTATTTAAGATGGAAACCGGCTAAAATTTAACTAAAATGTTAAAATTGTGTGAAGATTTCAGTAATTTAGCATGACTTAATGATGTTAGTACCCGATATATGTGCAATGCATTGTCAAAAACAGCCTATACTTGTGAAGCAGAAGCATTCATCTTTCCAATAAATAGCTAAAAAATTGCATTTTCACAATTTTGTGAAACTGCTATATTTTGGAGCCAAAAAGGGGTCTTATTGAGAAGAAGAAGAAGAAGAAGAAGAAGAAGAAGAAGAAGAAGAAGAAGAAGAAGAAGAAGAAGAAGAAGAAGAAGAAGAAGAAGAAGAAGAAGAAGAAGAAGAAGAAGAAGAAGAAGAAGAAGAAGAAGAAGAAGAAGAAGAAGATTAATGTACTTCAATATTTACATATTTTTCAAGTCAATGTTAGTTGTTTCTAGTACCGTTTGAATTTCAATCTTCACATTTGTTTAATGAATTTTACATTAAGCAGGAAGTAGACATGTGTTAATATAATTTTCAAAAACACACTGCCACGTCATCGTACCTTAAGAAATCATAACAAATGAGGAACCCATAGGGACTCTACCCTGGCCAAAAGTTTAGAGCGATAACAAGAATAAATGTCTATAATAATAAAGACAATGATGATCATATCATTGTCATAAACGTTATGTGCGCTGTTTCATATTCATAAAATAAATTGTTAGGATATTGTAAATATTATATATATTTATGTTGGCCTAATTTGTTTTGTGTGGCCTGATAGTAGTTTACAAAATAATCTGTGCAGTTTAGAAAGCACTGGAACAATCAGGTGTCAGACCACCAATTAAAAGTAAAATGTATCTGTTCAACCAAATTTTGCAATTTTCACAGCTTTCTAAATATTTTACCTTAAGTTTAACTTCATAGAAACCAGGTATATCATGAATTGTACATGTATCAGCTTTCTACATGCCAATTTTCAACATACCTTTAAAATCATATAAGAAAGAGAAGAGGTGTCCCGAATAGAGGTACCACTAAAAATAACACCTGGTTTTCAGGAAATCTTAAATTAGTATACTATGAGGTGCATTAATCCTCAATGTTGAATGCAAACTCATAGACAAGTAAATTTTGGCTCAAATTGGTCTGAATATATATTTCTTTCACCAAAAGTTTTCAAATTTGTTGGTTAGTTTAGGTAAACAATGTCATCAAATGCACTATGTCCGAGTAGGCCTACTTTCACCATCGTTCTAAATTGGAGGGAGTAATTGTTGGTCTGACACCTAAAGAGACAAAAAAAATTGATTAGAAATCATTTGTTTTGGTTCATTCTTAATTGTTAGTCAATTTGTAGTTCAAAACATCCTATCTGAGCATAATGCGACTTATATTACAAATTTCACAGCTCAATTTAAACTGACTGTAATGTATGACTTTGATAGAAAATACTTGAAAATGTCATTTTGGACTAAAGGAACATAAACTTTCAATATCAAGATCAGTTTTTGTTGAAGTTTCCTTGTTTGATCTACTGTTTTAAAGACTTTCCACAATTTTTGCAATGGGCTTAGTAAAAAATCCATAGTATTGAAGTGTCAAGAAATTTGGACCCCCCTTTTTCACCTGGTACCAGTAAAGGGACTATTAATTGATCAAAAGTACAGTCATGGTCATTTAAATGTTTTTATTAACATCAGTCAATAAAATTTAAGATAGAAAAAATCATTTGAGATAATAAATGGTTGTTTAATGAGTTTCTGTAGTGTTTACATCAGGCTATGTTATCTGCCAAATACATGGTATGCCGCAATGATATAAAGGATAAACATTAAATAATTTCCTTAAATCTTCATGACAATAATTTTTTGGGAGTAGTAAACAACCTATGTTTTAATGTTTAACACCACAGAAACATCTTACTGTGCATTTATAACAATTTAGGACATTTTTTTTATACAAAAGCAAATTGTCAGGGTGAGAAAAGCTAAAAATAGCACAAACTCAGGTTTAAGGCTCTTAATTTTGCAATATGTGACATTTTGCCCCAAAAAAGATTGGAATGTGACTACTATCATTTTAAATGATCAGTTAAGACAAAAAAAGATGTCTATCTGTTCTATCTGTTCAACCAAATTTTGCAATTTTCACAGCTTTCTAAGTATTTTACCTTAAGTTTAACTTCATAGAAACCAGGTATATCATGAATTGTACATGTATCAATTTCTACATGCCAATTTTGGCCACGAGCATCACTGAAGAGACATGTATTGTCGAAATGCGCATCTGGTGCAAGAAAATTGATACCGTTAATTTTATTTCAATATACCTTTAAAATCATATAAGAAAGAAGAGGTGTCCCGAATAAAGATACCACTAAAAATAACCCCTGAATTTCTGGAAATCTTAAATTAGTTTACTTTGGAGTGCATTAATCCTCAATGTTGAATGCAAACTCACAGACAAGTAATTTTGGCTCAAAATATTCTGAATATACTTCTCTTTCATAAAAAGTTTCATTTCTGCCAATTTTTTGGTTAGTTTAAGTAAACAATGCCTACTTTCATAGATACTGATGGAATGATTGGAAATTTATAGTTGACTTACATAACGATTCCAGAATAATCATAAAAAAGATATGTTATTCAAACTTCTAGGACTTTCCTTTCTACAGTGTTCTGGAGATTTCCGTGACAACTATATATATATACAGACACTTAATATAAAAAAGAAGATGTGGTCTGATTGCCAATGAGACAACTACCCACAAGATACCAAAATGACACAGACATTAACAACTATAGGTCACCGTACGGTCTTCAACAATGAGAAAAGCCCATACTTAAGTTAAACATTCAGACATAGACATCGATAGACATTAATATTTTCAGCAGTTGGATTGACACTTTTATTTTACAAACAACATCATACTAGGTTGTGACCTTTACGTCCCCGATGGTATCACCAGCCCAGTAGTCAGTACTTCGGTGCTGACATGAATATAAATTATATGGTCATTTTTATAAATTTCCTGTTACAAAACTGTGAGTTTTTGGAAAAACTAAGGATGTTCTTATCCCAGGAATAAATTACCTTAGTCGTATTTGGCATAACATTTTGAAATTTTGGGTCCTCAATGCTCTTCAACTTTGACTTCTGTACTTGTTTGGCTTTATAACTTTTTTGATTAGAGCATCAATGATGAGTCTTATGTAGACGAAACGCGCGTCTGGCGTATTAAATTATAATTTTGATACATTTGATAACTCTTACGACGTAAATAAACTCATCATAGATACCAGGACTGAATTTTGTCTATACGCCAGACGAGCGTTTTGTCTACAAAAGACTCATCAGTGACGCTCGAATCCAAAAAAGTTTAAAAGACCAAATAAAGTACGAAGTTGAAGAGCATTGAGGACCAAAATTCCTAAAAGTTTTGCCAAATCCAGCTAAGGTAATCTATGCCTGAGGTAGAAAAGCCTTAGTATTTCAAAAATTCTAAATTTTGTAAACAGTTAATTTATAAATATAACCATATCAATGATAATTCATGTCAGCACAAAAAGTGTCGACTACTGGGCTGGTGATACCCTCGGGGAAATAAATCTCCACCAGCAGTGGCATCGACCCAGTGGTTGTAAATAAACTCATCATAGATACCAGGACTAAATTTTGTATATACGCCAGACGAGCGTTTCGTCTACAAAAGACTCATCAGTGTCGCTCGAATCCAAAAAAGTTTAAAAGACCAAATAAAGTACGAAGTTGAAGAGCATTGAGGACCAAAATTCCTAAAAGTTTTGCCAAATCCAGCTAAGGTAATCTATGCCTGAGGTAGAAAAGCCTTAGTATTTCAAAAATTCTAAATTTTGTAAACAGTTAATTTATAAATATAATCATATCAATAATAAATTAATGTCAGCACAAAAAGTGCTGACTACTGGGCTGGTGATACCCTCGGGGAAATAAATCTCCACCAGCAGTGGCATCGACCCAGTGGTTGTAAATAAACTCATCATAGATACCAGGACTAAATTTTGTATATACGCCAGACGCGCGTTTTGTCTACAAAAGACTCATCAGTGACGCTCGAATCCAAAAAAGTTTAAAAGACCAAATAAAGTACGAAGTTGAAGAGTATTGAGGACCAAAATTCCTAAAAGTTTTGCCAAATCCAGCTAAGATAATCTATGCCTGAGGTAGAAAAGCCTTAGTATTTCAAAAATTCTAAATTTTGTAAACAGTTAATTTATATATATAACCATATCAATGATAATTCATGTCAGCACAAAAAGTGCTGACTACTGGGCTGGTGATACCCTCGGGGAAATAAATCTCCACCAGCAGTGGCATCGACCCACTGGTTGTAAATAAACTCATCATAGATACCAGGACTAAATTTTGTATATACGCCAGACGCGCGTTTCGTCTACAAAAGACTCATCAGTGACGCTCGAATCCAAAAAAGTTAAAAAGGCCAAATAAAGTACGAAGTTGAAGAGCATTGAGAACCGAAATTAAGGTTACCCTTAGTTTTTAAAAAAAAATCATAGTTTTGTAAACAGCAAATTTATAAAAATGACCATACAATTGTTACTCAGGTCAACACCGAAATGCTGACTACTGGGCTGGTGATACCATCGGGGACTAAACGTCCACCAGCAGTGGCAACGACCCAGTGGTGTGAATAGTTATCAAAGGTACCAGGATTATAATTTAATACGCCAGACGCGCGTTTCTTCTACACAAGACTCATCAGTGACGCTCAGATTAAAATAGTTATAAATAAAGCCAAACAAGTACAAAGTTGAAGAGCATTGAGGATCAAAAATTCTAAAAAAAGTTGTGCCAAATACAGCTAAGGTAATCTATTCCTGGGATATATTAGCCTTAGTTTTTCGAAGAATTTATAGTTTTGTAAACAAGAAATTTATAAAAATAACTATATAATTGATATTCATGTCAAGCCGAAGTGCTGACTACTGAGCTGGTGATACCTTCGTGGACGAAACGTCCACCAGCAGTGGCATCGACCCATTGGTGCAATGTATGCAATGTATTATTGCATAAATACATCATCTCCTGTTTCACCTGTTATATTTTTAAACTTCCTAAGGAGCACTTGAGTGTGCACTTACAAAAACCTCTTTTTTGTAACTTTTTAAATGAGACTAAATAACTTTCAAGCAACAACTGTTAATACCTTCTGCAATGTATGCAATGCCATTTAATTAATTTTACCCCAACAAAAATCAAATGTAATGACATAATTAATAACAATGTGTTTTTTTACTTGTAAATGCCTGAATACGCTAAAGAGGAATATCTTAGCCACACAATAAATTTATGTACAGAGTATTTTGTGTTCGTCTTTTCACTGACAAAATATATGTTGTCGATTTATCAATGATTGTAGTGTGTGTATATTTAGACAAAACAATTGAAATTATAATAGCTATGCTAAAATTGTTTATCTTTAGCGGAACAAAACTAACCGTTTAAAAACAAAAGTAATTTTTTCAACAACAAAATTTTTGATTTTGTTGCAAGCATGTAGTTTTAAACATTTTGATGGAGTTCTTTTACTACTTTTTTTAGACACCTGTTTGGATACTCTCTGTGAGTATATCTTATCGCAATGGCATTAAATGCTAATTTTGCTGTTCGTCATCTATTATTTAGGCATTAACATGATTAAGGCGGATTAAAATATTCGTAAATTAGGTTCACAAGATTGACATGTGCCGTGTTAGCAATTAATCAATAGTACATCTTTTGATTTAAAAATTAGGAAATCCAAGGTCAAATGAGTTTAAACTTAACAACTGTTTCCAACAAATAACCATTCGCAAGGACGTTGTATTGCAATCTCAATTTCTAAACCTATCTTTTTATCGGTAATTAACAACAAAAAGACACAGATCTGAGAGTACTAACAGTTACTGGCAGACAATTCACAGCCAATAACAACTAATGAAATAAAATCATTCATTTATATAGACTAGTGATATAGTCCAGTCAATCTCGCATAAATTTGACCCTAACCTTGAAGTAATTGCAACAGGAGATTTTTAAGTTTTAATTTTAAGCATTATACCCCAAATATACAAAGAAAAAAGTCCAATAAAATTTAACTTGAGGAAAACTAAAAATCGTGATGTTAAAATTCCTATTTGTATTGAAATGGGAGCCAACACGGTCAAAAAGGAAGCAATATCAATAAAAATCGATACAAAATTTTAGCTTTTCAACTCCTATCTAACAGAATATATTGGATTTTTTTATATTTTAGCAGTCTTTAGAGTATAACAAACAACTGTATTAAAGGTGTTTTCATATCTTTTATCAAGCTACAAACTAGATTTCATAATTCAATAGTTGACCACTTATTCGATTTTTCAGCATGTCAAGGTAAAGAATCTCAAATTTGATCAAACTTATAAAGCATATATTCTTCTTTTTGTGGTTTATAGTTTCTTTAAATAAGGTAAATGCTGAAGAAATATAATTTACAGATATAACCAATACCAAATATTCACATTATTTTTTCAAAATGGTCACAAAGCCATAAACTTGCAATTTCTTTGTTGAAAAATCTGCAAAAAAACCCTAAAATACCCATAACACTTCGGTGTTATATAATATAGTCAAATATGAACTTATACCCCATCAAAGTATCATACTTTACATGAATTTTAAGAAAATTAACCAAAAGCGGACAAAGAAATACCCTCATTTTTGCGAAGTTATCTCTCTTTCCAATGTTAATTTCAATAAGAAATTAAAAATGCTGACTTTGAGTTTTCCTCTTGTTAGATTTAATGGGATTTTTTTGTGTATATTTGGGGTTTAATGCTATAGATTAGAAATAAAACATTTTCTGTTGCAATTAGTTCGAGGTTCAAACTTAATGTGACTGGACTAATAATGTGTTAATAAATACGGTGCCTATGTAAAGATTTTTTCATGGACGTCTTTAAATCTAGGAACATATTTATATTTGTCAATATGCAACTATTGTTTCTGTCCTTGAAAGCAGTAGTTTTTTTCAGTGGGTGTCCAATTTTCCAGTGTTTAATCTAGCTCAATACCCTTTTTCATTTCTTCTTTGTCCTTTAAACGAAAAAGCAGCTATGAACTTGAAGGTAGATACGTAATTGTTCAAATAAAATCAATAAACTAGAATATAAAAAAAGAAGATGTGGTATGATTGCCAATGAGACAACTCTCCACAAGATACCAAAATAACACAGAAACTAACAACTGTAGGTCACCGTACGGCCTTCAACAATTAGCATAGTCCATACCACATAGTCAGCTATAACAGGACCCGAAAAGACAAAGTAAAACAATTCAAATGAGAAAGTTAACGGCCTAATGTATGTATAAATTTGAACGAAAATCAAATGTGTAACACATAAACAAACGACAACCACTGAATTACAGGCTCCTGACTTGCGACGGGCACATACATATAGAATGTGGCGGGGTTAAACATGTTAGTGGGATCCCAACTCTCCCCTAACCTGGGACAGTGGTATAACAGTAAAACATAAGAACGAACTATAAAAATCAGTTTGAATAGGCTTAACTCATCAGATGGACAAAAATACAAGTGTACGGGAACGGGTATTTGTATATCCAAACAACAAAAGGACACAAGGTACAGATCTGAGAGTACTCGCAGTTAACTGACTGCTAGTTCAAAGTCTCTAACAACTAATAATAAAATCATGCATCTAAGACTAAATTATCAACCCGTACACATCCAACATCCAATGGATTTCGTGTAAAGACGTCATAAACAGTCAGAGAAAAACATGACCTTGTTCAATGCCAAGATACAGCTCCATGAATGTGTATATGCATATGATATTCAAGTAATATTTAGTTTGCTTTTAATTTACTGATAACAAAATCAATATTTATACCAATAAAAACAAAATAAAAAAGGAACACATACGCAGTTCTAATTCATGGATTGGGTTGGTATTTTTTAACTAGATTGATAAATGAAGGGACTTACGGTAAATTTGATGGTTTGTCCTGTGGTCGTATTTTGGTATTGTCATATGTGGTAGAAGTGCATATATCTTCAACACAACACAACAAAATATTTACAAAAATACTCGTCCTTCGTTTATTACCGTCCTATAATAAAGGTTAGATTTGTAAGCGCAATCAACCTTTGGATAGTTATGATAATTCAGGTTAACTGTTGTACCCATAATAAAGTGTCATAACGATAAAAAAAATCAGTCAAGGGCGTTTACTGATAAATGCATTTGACGACGTAAATATAAACGTACAGGTTGAGAACATGAAATAGCGATACAGTTAAATAACATATTTAGATTGCTTACAAACTCAATTAAAAATTGGGTAAGTGCTTCTTTCGAGTATTATTAAAATATATGCTGCAGCAATGTTCAGTTATAAACCTATCAAACCAGATATCCTGCCTGCAAAACGATATTAGGGAACGTCGTCTGATTTTTTTATCTGTTTATTAGAATATAAATGTTTTAAATACTATGATGCATTCAACGTATTGGGTTTATTCAGTACACACTTTGTATTTATCAGTCATGTTGAGTTAATTTTATAATACATGGGGATAATTAAAACCAAAAAGTCGAAGATAGACTAACAACGCCAAGGCAAAAAAACGAAAAACGACGAAAAAAAAAGAAAATTTCACAAAGCACTACATAGAAAACTAAAGACTGAACAAATAGAAAACTCATAGGACTTGGAAGGGTTTGCTCTTCAACTTCACATGTGGAAAGTCGAAGAAAAAAAGACAAAAACAATTGGCAAAAGAAAACGGAAAAACGGACGATATATAATGTTAAGTACAGAATGCAAGTTATAAAGATTATGCAATCTTATGGAACACAAATGTTATTTGGTAATATGGAATTCGATAACTTAAAAAAAACGTAGATCACTTAAAAACAACATAGACAGTCGAGTTTAATTGCTACTTCTTCTACGAAAGAACGGGTTTCACGACGCTAATTTGCCGATCTTTCCTTCAAAAATTGTCAAACTAATGCGATACTATGATTGATGAATATATTGATCAGTTTACATTGATATAATGTTCAGACATTTACAAATAATAGTGAAAATATTCTGTACATTGCAAAGTTTCCTCTGAGACATTTTCATTTTTCAACCTTTTTCGCCAAATCAATATATGCCTTGTCACTTTCAGTTTTATTTTCGCCAACTAGCATAAAAAGATTTTTCGTTGAAATTTTGTTTTTCTTTGTAATATAAAAAAAAATCAGTTTGAGTTTGTTTAATCTATTATATTTCACATTTCCGGTGTTAAATAAACGATGTAAGCACACTAATTGATAACAAAACATTACTGATACTGTAAAATAATATATATTATTACCTAATAAAAGGTATTTTACTGTTTTATCAATATTTTTATATCATCTGCTATTTTTCTGCCATTTTGTTTTCCATGGTCTATTGCACCGGAAATTATCGTTCTATTGCACCTGTGTACAATCTATTGCACTGACCTGTTATGACCTCTCGTTCTGAAATCTGATAAGTGGAAAGGTATTCATATTGTCCAATCAAATTGGGTCTTTTATATGTATTAGGTAATAAAACAGTTATTGAATGTGAAACAGTCCAATAGATCAAAATATATTTCCCTCGGTATGAAGATCAGCTTATTGTTATATTGCCCTCAGCCGTTGGCTTCGGGCAATAGAACAATGAGCTGATCTTCATACCTCGGAAATATATTTTGATCTATTGCATAGTTACATAATTTAAATAACTGTATAGTATGAAGTATCATATATAACGTCTGAAAACGCGAGATTCATTATCATTAAGTAGTTTGGAAAACTACTGGCATTTTTTTGGCCTTTGGCATAATTTCCTAGTTTGTAAGTGAATGGAGAAATTACCAGATTATGCATACCAATCAAAATTAACATCCATTGATATATCATATTAATTATGCATTTATAATTTAATACAGCATAAAAAATTAGATCAGCATTCTTTATAAAGTTTGTTTTAAGGTGGCAGTAATATAATGCTTAATATTATTGATTCTAAAGGTGATTTGATTGATTTTTGTTGTTTTAACGCACTTTTTCAGCACCGCATTAGGCTATTTCGTGGCGGTCAGATTTTATTGTTGGAGGAAGCCTGACTGTCGGACAAAACCACCGACCTTCGATAGTAAAACTGACAATCCTAGACAATTAAGGTTTGAGTCGAGTACACTCGCACGAGCGAGGCTCCAACTTACAACCTCAGATAAATTTCACCTATCCACCACTTAAATCTGTAGTAGATTTCTAAGTTTAGAAAATTATTTGCGTCTCATTTTCTTACAAACATTTCAACTTTATTTGTGATTCTCTTGATAATTTTTAACTTATTGACTATAAGACATGGATCAATTTGATACTGATTATAAAAAATAAAATAATATCTAATTTATCAGAAATATGAGAAAACGGTAATAATGAAGCAAATATCAAGTACATAACAAGGGCGTTGACTCAGCCATTGGCGGATCCTGAACTTTTCAAAAAGGGGGGGTGCTGACTGACATAAGGGGGGCTCCAGTCATGCTTCAGTGATTCCCTATATAATCAACCAAAGTTTTCCCCGGAAAGGGGGAGCCCCCCCCCCCCCCCCCCCCTAGATCTGCCTATATTACTTGAACACTATATCATATATCGGTTAAAACATTACTGCTTGTAAATAAAGGCGTCAGGTAACTGGTAATTACAAGTATGAGTGCTTAACTCATCGTTTAACAAGAGTACACACGCTGAAATGTCTGGCCTTCTTTACTACTCATTGATATTATGTTGATAGTCCTAAATATGAAGGTTTATTACAACTGTCACATAAACTTAACATTAACCAAGAAACCTAAACATTGACCAATGAACCATAAAAATGAGGTCAAGGTCACAGAACTAAACCAGGCAGGCATTTACAGCTAAAAATTCTTCCATACAACAAATATAGTTGACCTGCTGCTTATAGTTTAAGAAAAACAGACCAAAACAGAAAAACTTAACACTGAGCAATGAACCCTGAAAATGAGGTCAAGGTCAAATAAAACGTACGCTACTGACATATAGATCATAAAATATTTCCATACAACAATATATAGTTGACCCGTTGCATATAGTATTACAAAAAAAAGACTAAAACTCAAAAACTTAACTTTGACCACTGAACCATGAAAATGAGATCCAGGTAAAGTTGTACTTTATTTTGCCTTTTAAACATTTTATGATTCGAGCGTCACTGATGAGTCTTTTGTAGACGAAACGCGCGTCTGGCGTAAATATAAATTTGTAATCCTGGTGTCTATGATGAGTTTACTTACAACTACTGGGCCGATGCCACTGCTGGTGGAGATTTATTTCCCCGAGGGTATCACAACCCCAGGAGTCAACACTTCTGTGTTGACTTGAGTGATCATTGATATGTTCATAATTATAAATTAACTTTAAACAAAATTTAGAATTTTAGAAATACTAAGGCTTTTCTACCTCAGGAATAGATTACCTTAGCTGCATTTGGCAAAACTTTGGGGAATTTTGGTCATCAATGCTCTTCAACTTTGTACTTTATTTGGCCTTTTTAATATTTTATGATTGGAGCGTCACTGGTGATTCTTTTGTAGACGAAACGCGCGTCTGGCGTAAATATAAATTTTAAATCCTGGTATCTATGATGAGTTTACTTACAACTACTGGGTCGATGCCACTGTTCGTGGAGATTTATTTCCCCGAGGGTATCACAAACTCAGTCGTCAGCACTTCTGTGTTGACTTGAGTTATCATTGATATGATCATAATTATAAATTAACTGTAAACAAAATTTAGAATTTTAAAAATACTAAGGCTTTTCTTCTTCAGAAATAGATTACCTTAGCTGTATTTGGCAAAAGTTTGGGGAATTTTGGTCAACAATGCTCTTCAACTTTGTACTTTATTTGGCCTTTTAAACATTTTATGATTCGAACGTCACTGATGAGTCTTTTGTAGACGAAACTCGCGTCTCGCGTAAATATAAATTTTTAATCCTGGTATCTATGATGAGTTTATTTACAACCACTGGGTCGATGCCACTGCTGGTGGAGATTTATTTCCCCGAGGGTATCACAAACCCAGTAGTCAGTACTTCTGTGTTAACTTGAGTTATCATTGATATGTTCATAATTATAAATTAACTGTAAAACAAAATTTGGAATTTTAGAAATACTAAGGCTTTTCTACCTCAGGATTAGATTACCTTAGCTGTATTTGGCAAAACTTTTGGTAATTTCGGTCATCAATGCTCTTCAACTTTGTACTTTATTTTGGCTTTTAAACATTTTATGATTCGAGCGTCACTGACGAGTCTTTTGTAGACGAAACGCGCGTTTGGCAGAAATATAAATTTGTAATCCTGGTATCTATAATGAGTTTATTTATGTACATGTTCAAATATACACTATATAATATAAGATAATAAGAACTAGCAAATTTATCTTAAAAACAATATGACATAATGGATAAATACATGTATCATGATGATAACTTTTGTTGCGCTTTTTAATTTCATGTTCACTTGTTCTTATATAGCGACAATAACTATTAGAACTCCATCTATCTAATGTTTTGATTAAACGATCCTCGATATTGAATTCTCCAGCTGTTTCCAATTCGAAATGAATGTCCGTTAAAGGGATGAGGATTTCATCCGCATATACCAAACAGATGTTTTAAATTACTACAGAAAAATAGTTTTTTTAGAATTTTACCCGATTCGTCAATAAATAGAGCACTTTTGTTTTGAAATTTAAACATCGTTTCTCATGATTTATTTCTCGAGCCCTGTTGTAGTGCAGTAAAATATAACGTGAAATAAAAAAATCGGTATTCCTTTTAATATCAACACTTTTCTGTGTTTATCATTTAGATTTTAACACAAATAATCAAATCATTTTGTATATATATATATATGCTATATAAATTGCCATATTGAGCTCTCTCCTTTTTCTTTTTATTTGTGTTCAATGATTTTTATTCAATTGTCTTTAAAGTTGAACTTATTAAGCTTTACTGTATGTACCTATCTAACTAAATAACTAATTTTATTCAGTATAAGATCAAATACAAAAGGATCATCGCTGAAACACATGAACACATATAAAAAAAAAACATATGAAAAACAAAACAAATATAAAACATAACAGACAACAATTGTGACACTTATAACAAGCAATATAGAATAAACTCACACTTCAATATTATGCAATTATTCCCATTGATGAATGTCTTACCAAACTAAATTTGTCTTTATATATAAGAGATCTGGTGAGAACATCAGTCTCCGAACAGTTCATTAGATATTTAAATTTATCAAAAATATCTAAATTACAAAAACATGGTATAATATTAACAATGTCATCATGAAATTTTGCCTGTCGACTTAATAGAGGTTGCATTCACATATAAAATGAAAGTCATCTTCAATTTTATATCAATACAATTTTTACATATTCTTTGATCCAAAGGCGCACGTAGGCTTGATTTTATAAATTCAATCTTTTAATAACTGTTGCTTACCTGTACTGTCCTTTACTCTTAACAGAATTGACAGCCCGTGTAAACGACAGTAATTGTATAGGAAATAAGTTGAAATATAACACAAAAAAAGAACCAAGAAACCAATTTAAAATATAATTCATAGAATTTCATTTTGAAAAAATTACTGATAATAAAACACAACATATAACAATACATAACTTACAATGAGTCAAACTGTTTTTCCATTATGATACACAGTAATAATCAATCCAACCTAAGGTCGTGTTCATTCCAAACAGTCAACATGTTTACAATTACCTTAATGTAATGAACCCTGGTTTCACATTAAATTTGTTCACATCTATACACCGGGTTAAATTACCTGTACATAGGATTTGTTCACAATTAAACTATATGGCATTTAAATGTTCATTACAAAAAATCGTATTCAGATTTCTTGGACAAATTTTTAGTTAGGGAATAACCATTTGACTTCAAAAAGGAGGGGATATGGGTTTTTCTTCAACATATTCTGATCTCCAATTTGAAAAAAAAAACAGTCTGATGAAGAAGATGAAAAGAAAAATATTCTAAGTCCAGATTTTCCCCATACCTTAGAGTATCAAGTATTGTAAAAAAATATATTCGATTGATAGCGTTGAAAAAACTGAATAAGAACGTTCGCGCAAAAAAAAGTTCTGACTCAAGGAAAACCTTATCCCCTCCCCTTTTTTACAGTTAAAATGTTTCTCCTTTATGAAAGCCATTTTGACTTTCAAATAACATTTTCTGATAATAATATTGGTTTTTTTTTAATTACTTAGTGCATTTTTCCGGATCTGAGATAAAACAAAAAAAATACAATTTACACTTTTTAGTAGTGCATTGATAAGGGAGTCGTTGATTGAGTGAAGATCAGTGACAAATATTTATGTGTTGGTCAAGTCAATTTGGGAAGACAAATGAAAAATGTTTTTTGGCAATGATGATGCTTTGAGTCTTGATAGGTTGTTAATAAACCTACCTTAAGTTTGTTTTATAACTATCAATATATTAAGTTTAGACAAATAAAAAGTTTCTCATTTTTAAAATATACATGGCAAAATTCACGTTCTTAATACCTAGTTTTTTGTACACTTAACCCACACATACGCTGACTATCGACTGTATGTAGATTAAACATGATTTAAACTTATGTAAACATTGAGTTTTGTCAATGAGAACATAACTACGTTTTGTTTACGTGTGAACTACACTAACACAAAACCAAGTTTAGGTCAATGTGAATACAGCCTTAGTCATGTTAGTATTGAAATTCATTTCAAAAGTTTTGCAAAGTGACTAAGATGTTACTAATTTGTCTTGAATACTGACATTGCTGTACCGCCTCTATTTGCAATATAACAATTAGACAAGTCATTTTTAAACAGAACGCACGAGGATCGGACAAACTATCTTTCAAAAAGATTTCTACTAAAGATCCAGTGGATGTAAGTGTATGAATATTTTGTGACGAACGTCCTAAGTCGTATATGTCTCCAGCATTTTGCATATTTCTTGGTTCAAAATGATCAGATGGCAACTACGAGAAAACATGACATCTATCGAATGAAATGCAATGGACATTCTTTGTGTTCGAATAATAAATGTTCCCATTTAAGCAAATGGGAATGTATCCAGCAATGCTCTGTCCATAGCCGTATTTTAGACAAACTGGCTGTTTTAAAATCCCACTTAAGTCTAGGACCTGTATATTATCTTTAGGATCTGCTAATATATTATCCTTTGTAGCAGCAATACCCGAACCCGCACTTTGTGTCACTTCTACCTTCTTTGAAATCCTACGTTTTTGGATGTCTAGAAACTGTATGAACGGTTCATTTCTACCAAACATAACAGCAATTCCTTTTCCTTGTATTGTTGGTATATCATATGGTTCATATGGAGAGCTGATAGATGATTGATAAGTATCGTGTTAATCGCAAAAATAAACCTTGCTGGTATTTACATTGCAGAATATTAATGTGTTTTTATCTGTTATCGTAATACCAGTTACTCCATTGAGTTTATCGCCTCTCATATCGATGTCGTAGATATGGGTGAAAGAGGTGATCTGTTGCTAGAGAACAACTGGAACCTGTGACTGGTGCTGCTTATATGGGACAAATGGAAAGGAACAAGGTGTCTCTGTTATTTCGATTGACCCGAGATCTGCTAATTTTTCCTTCGAATCGCAATCTACAATCGAAAGACTGGTGTCTGAAAACGATTTAACAAGCTGCTTAACTTTGTTTTAAATTTTATCTAAGACTGGTTTTGAATGAATGCATAGACACAAACGCTTGTTTTTCGGAACCATGGTCTCTAATATATTCAAACGATTCCTTTTGAGGTTTTGTGGATTTTACTAAATCCATAATACATACCTCTTGTTGTCTTAAACTGGTTATGTATTTATTTTCAGTTAGTTGTTTTAAAAGTGACTCTTCTAAGGCCTTCAACTGTTTGATAACATTTTCTTTCATTGTTTTTATTAGTATCAAAATTTTGGTTTCTTCTTCCTTAATTCGACTTCCATTATCCTTGAAATTCTTGCTCAATTGTTCGAAAGCCTCTAGAATAAAACCCATCTGCTCTTCATAATCCAGGAAAGTCTGCGATTGTTTGGAATTCTTTGAAGCAATGTCAATGGATGTGAAGTTCTGGCATGCTTTGTAATTCTTTGGTCAACATTCCTTACAGCAAATAACATCATGATCAACACAAAAATAGTCAAAGGTAATTGTTGATGCTTGGGACAATTACACGATAAATTCATTTTTTCTGGTATTTTACCTATCTCAACTAAATGGTGATTTCTGGATATTTTTTTTTAACTCTATGCACCTCTGTACATTCGGAACATAGCGCTTCTTCACATTCGGTATACCATTGCAATGCTGTTGGAATCATACCACGGGCAGTACACGGTTCACAATATTTGGCTGCCATAGTTCCACAATGGAAATAATCCAAAATACAAAAAAGGTATACTACATGTACTATTATTTATAATATTTTCATAAAGATTTATTATTTTAAAAAAGTGAGTGTCTATAGTATCAGTCATTGTCTTTGTGATGCAAATCACACACAAAAGTAAAATAAAAAATTTGAATTTGAATGTGTGCCAGTTCGACGTGTGAATAACTCGTATATGTATGAATGCTTTCTGTCATGATAACTGATTTCCAATAAAACTTTGTTTTTCTTTATTTACTTTAACATTTTAAGCATGAAGAACTAAACAAAACCGTCATTAAATGCAAATAATCATTTAACTATGTATATATTTTCTCTATATCTAGTTTCAGAACAAAATCACACAAGAGTGAATTCATGTTGAAAGTCTGTTGTCTGAAGTTTTTAATACAAGTTTTACATAAATTAAAATTGATCTGACAAATACTATGAAAATGAGTTCATGGTCATATGAACCCTGCCAGGCAGACATACGTAGACACCTGACAAACATTCCATACACAAACAAAATTTACCTTCTGCTTATAGTATCCAATAAACTAAGAAAATACGAAAACCTATCATTGACCAATGGATCACGAAAATCGAAGTCAATGTCATATGAATCTACCAGACAGATATGATATGTACACCTCACCTTACATCTTTGTTCCACACACTCAATAGAATTGATCTTTTGTGTATAATACATCATCAAACAGAAAAAACTAAAAACGTATCCAATGAAAATGAGGTCCAGATCATCAAACGGACAATTACACCTGGCATTCATTCCTTGCGCCAAATATGAATCTCTATTGCACCTATAAAGATTCTGCTAACGATTTCGTCAAAATTTGATTTGTTTGTGGATCTTATCTCGTTTATAATTTTTGATTATAAATGTGTCTATCTATCCCTAACATTTTTGTTCCAGATAATTAGCAAAAATGCATACAAATTTGTAAAAATTCTCACAAAAATTGTAAGAACACTAAAAAATAGTCAAATCACGATTTCAGCAATGTTTATCTATATTTGTACATCTTTGTTTCTGATCATCATTGTCTATTTATAGTGTCTCTCTATCAATTATTTTTTCAAGAATACGGGCAAAAACATAAGGAATGGATTAACATCGTAATTATAAAGCAATAACTCTTATATGGAGTCGACTGACTCGGTCAAACAACCTAATTTGTATATCTATAATAGTTTTTAGATTTTATAAATATAAATAAAAATTGGTAAACATCGATTCCAATAACATGAATATGTAATCGTCGAATAATTTCGACCATTTGCCTATTTTGTAAACCTTCCTTTAATTTGTTTATCATAGTTGCCATTAAAAAGGTTCTCTCTTTTTATTATATATTTTTTTTTAAAGTACTAGATACTAGTAGAAAAAAGGGACAAATAATAATGTAAAATTTGTTATCATATACTATTGATAATATCAAAGGACAAAACAATGCATAAGGGATTTGTCAGATAGTTTCGACAACACAGATTTATTGGTAGGTTTATTTTGCTGATCAGACTTGATAATAAAATTTCTCTCAAACTAAAGTAAGGGCAAAACAAAAATATGATGGTCTAAACATTTTGAACATGCCAAACAGCCCCTGTCATATTTTCAACATTATACATCAAACTTGCATATATAGCCCCTTTTGTTTATATATAGTCATGTTGGCCATGTTGGTTATCCGGCAGGGTCATTTGACAAATCTTTTTAATACAATACCCAAGATGATTGTTGTTATGTTTTGTAAACTTTGAAGTAGTTATTTCATAGGAGTTGATTTGTGTATAAGTGAAAGGACAACGAAGATGTCAACGATGACCGACAGACGCCAAGTGGTAAGAAAATCATAATTGTACCTTTAAACCAGCCAGGTGAGCTAACGATGGGTGAATAAACTTCTTCTTCAAACTGTTTTCTAATTTAAGAATTTTTACGACTCATCTCTCACTTTTCTTGATAGTACAGTGGCCATATCGCAAGAAATAGAAAAACTCGACTTTTGGGAGTAATACAGGCTGACTAAATTGAAGATGCTGTCCTGGTGGCTATTCATCAATATTACTAAAGACAGTTTTACTCTATTTATTATGTTTCTTACAAGAATAGCAAAAATTGCAAAAATCGTCAAAATTGGCATTTAATGATATTTACTCCTAACAATACTCAATCTATGATGTATATTTTTTACATTTTGAGATATATCATATAATTATATAGGGATAATGAAAACATATGGACGCTGACTGCTATAACAAAAGTGTCGATTTTGAGTGGAAACAAGACAGAGGGTTAGTGAGACACCCGTATTTGAGAATAGAATAATAGAAGCAGAAGGAAGATTTGAGAAAAAAGGGGGAACAGCTTTTTATTTTTTTACACATGCATTGAGGGCATTTGCTGTCAGAACAATGCATGGACTCGGTACAATTTACCATAATTTCGTTCGTGTTCTAGACCTATCTAATAAACCATCAAGATTAATCCGGGCTCCTTTGACCTTATGCTGTAGAACACAGCAATGGATAAGCAATGCTATGGTCGAAATAAGCGAACTTTTGCAATAAGCATGAGTTATAAGTGTCTATTTTATTGTTTTTGATACATTTAAATTGACGCTCAATTAGAAAAAGAATATTAATTTACCTTGACGAAATGATACTTTTATCAAAATGATAATCAGGACACTAAACACATTTTGTGAACTATTGATTATAATAAGGATGATAAACGTTATCTTTCAATATAAACATTACTTTAAACAAGTATTAGCTTTTAAAAAATCTCTTCCGTACAGATTTCAGAATCTATAATTACACCATAACTAGAACCATATTTCTCCAATCTCTTAAATTTCAGACCAGGCATCAGGAAAATAGAAAAAGTCCAGTACTTCGTGTGTTCTTCTTTGCTGATTAAGTTGAATGTGGCAGTGGTCTTGATCTGTTTAGATTACTAAGTATTCCAGTTATGAAATCTACATTCATTTACATTTCGCGCATTTATTAAAGTATGTCGACAAGTATTTATTATTGTTAAGAATTGCACATGAGGTGTTCCTGCTACCGCTCTCCATGTACACGACGTCACCGTTGTTGTGACGTTAGCTTTTCAGAGTTCAATACAAGTATCATTGCAAGCAGACGTTCTTATTTACTAAGCCTTAATTTGTGTCCGATACAACCACTCTACGATATTGGTGCCGAGACCAGGATGAATCTGAAGCTTCTTTCGATACGAGCAGGACATAGAAGTGCAGTTTCCAGACTGATAAAGAAATTTGAAGACATTCAACAGGAAGAAGATGGAACCGTGGACACGGAGGATTTGTCAAACATATTGAATAGTCTGAAACGGAAGCAAGAAATATTACGCAAGTTAGATGAGGACATAGTACAGGAACTGGACGACGGAGATATTGAAACAGAGATCGTTGAAGCAGATGAGTATTCATTTAACTTAGAAGGTAAAATTCGTCAACTCAACAAATTTATCTTAGTCAAAACTACATCGTTGAATACACACGCAGAAAATTTTACTCCACGCATAGAAACGAATCATCCCGTTTATACTATAAACTCTTCATATACAGAACACCAGAACAACTCAAATTACCGTTTGTCAGATTTTCGCCCATCCTTTAGCTCAACTAGTGAACACAACAAACTACCCAAGTTGAATCTCCCTACTTTCGATCGAGATATACTTCAATGGCAATCATTTTGGGACTCATTTGAGACAGCCGTGCATACGAACCCAACCTTAAGCAACGTCCAAAAATTCAATTATTTGAAATCGTTACTTCACGATGAAGCTCTAAAATCAGTAACAGGTTTTGCGCTCACTAATGCAAACTATGAAAAGGCAATTTCCCTATTACAAGAAAGATATGGTCAGCAACATAAAATTACACAGAGGTATATGCAGGAACTTTTTGATATTACGTTGCCTAGGCACACACTTTTCAACCTCCGACATTTTTATGACAACATTGAAATTTACATAAGAGGTTTAGAATCACTAGGACAAACTGATGATTCATACGGAGCGCTGTTAGTGCCAATAATATTGAACAAACTACCAGGGCAAATTCGAAAAAAACTAGCAAGAGAATTTGGGTCCACAAACATTCGCTTGGCAGACTTTCGAAAAGGCATATTTAATGAAATAAATATCATGGAAGCCGGTAACTCAACAGACAGTCATGAAAATCCTACCGCTACTGCAGCATTTTTGACGAACACAAAACCGCGAAATCGACAATCAAGTCACAGCCACCAAAATAAGAATCACCAAAACACTAACTTCAATTCTAAACAGTGCGATTATTGTCACGAATCACACGCCTCGGTAAGTTGTACCAAAATAACTGAATATAAAGACCGCATGTCAATAGTCGAAAGAGACCGCTTATGTTTCAACTGTTTAGGGCATCACAATTTGGTTGATTGCAAGTCAATCAAATCATGCAGAAAGTGTGACAAGCGTCATCACACGAGTTTATGTAAAGAGAATACGCATAATGATTATCTATACAGTGTAAACGTAAGTACCATACAACACAACGCGAAGGAACCGAACATAATTTCACATTCACAGGCAAACACAAACGTTTTGCTCAAAACTGCAATTAATCCTGTAAGATCGGGACGACACTATTCAGATGCCAACATTCTTTTTGATGAAGGAGCACAGAGATCGTTCATCACAGAAGACCTAGCCGCTAAATTACATTTACCAATAACTGGCATAGAGACTTTAAACTTATCCGGATTTGGAGACAGTGCAGAAAGTACAAGAATAAGACACTTAAAAACTAGTATTATTTATTTGCTAATAGATGAAGGACAATTGCCAATCAGAGTATTGATCGTACCGGAAATCGCCGCACCGCTTAAAACGTACATCCGTAAAGCCGCAAAATTGCCGTATTTATCAGGAATAGAACTCGCTCATCCAGTTATCGCGAATGATAATTTTCACATCTCAGTACTCGTAGGAGCCGACTACTATTGGTCAGTTGTAGAAAATCATATCATTAGAGGCAAGGGACCTACTGCCGTGAAATCAAGAATTGGATATTTATTATCAGGACAAATTGACGGTACACCAAGCTACAATAACCAACAAACATCTACAATGAATTTGAGGATATCACAAAATACAGAAGAATGCAATCCGGAGAAGTTTTGGAAGACAGAATCATTTGGCATTGAACCTATTGACGAGAGGACAGGGAGAAAGAAAGTATTTCAAGTATTAGATTCATATCAGAAGACAAGTAACCATGACAACAGACATTTCGATACTTTATCACGGAAAGATGATCACACACCTTCACCAGTGCACAAAGAGATTTCGAAATGGAGAAAAGAAAATGTTATTAAAAGACTTAAAAAGGAACCGCACTTATTACATTCGCTAGAACTGACAACTGAAGAACATGTAGGAGCGTGATGAAATACTGCCCGCAGGACGACCGAAGACCGATGCAAAGGAAAAGATAAAGATATAAGAAATGAGACTATCGTATAATTTTATGGACTGTTAACTGTTCGTGCTTTATTAAAGAAATAATTTTATTTAATTCGTGCTCATGATCAAAGACAGTTAAAGCTATTGAAAGTTTTCAGAGACAGTAATTCAAAGTGAAATTTTCATAATTTATTTTCATTTTATTGTAATTAAATTCATTTGCGGGCCCCCAGAATGTTAATAATTGCACATGAGGTATTCCCGCTACCTCTCTCCATGTACACGACGTCACCGTTGTTGTGACGTTAGCTTTTCAGAGTTCAATACAAGTATCATTGCAAGCAGACGTTCTTATTTACTAAGCCTTAATTTGTGTCCGATATAACCACTCTACGATAATTATCATCTTGCTGATTTGCGTCGATTCTTAAAGAGCTAACAACAACCTAAAATAAGCCAAGAGAGATGTTCTTTTTTTTCTTATATTACTCATCAGAAATCCATCCTTGCTAATCATTATCATTGTTATAACCGATTTAAGAAATAACTGATGCAAGCTATACTTTATTGTAGTTTTAACATGGGTAGGCATTATATTCCTGATTATTTTTGCCCAAGCGATAGTGAGGGTTAAAATAACACGAATATAATGCCTCTCCATGTTAAAACTACAATAAACTATAACTTGTATCAATTATTTCGATTCTAAATTAGGACAATTAAGGTAATTTCTATGTCCGATGTTTATAGGTGTAGAACGTTTATGCAGGCTCTTCCATGAACCTCCCGTTTTTGTTTGTTAAGCAGCAAACGACTTGCACTGTGATTTTTCAGAGCATGAACGGTTGTCGTATCTAGGTCAAATACGTCAATTTCGAAATGCAACACATTACAGCCATGATAAATAAATTAGTAACAACATGTGCATCATTTAAGAGTTTGTAAGTGTTTTTAGTTGATACAATATATTAAACTAGAACACACCCGTGACTGAATTAAAGTATATAATTAAAGGCAACAGTAGTATACCGCTGTTCAAAACTCATAAATCTATGGACAAAAAAAAATCGGGGTAACAAACTAAAAATGAGGGAAACGCATTAAACATTAGAGGAGAACAACGACACACGATTAAAATGTAACACACACAGCAACGGACTAAGCATTAGACAAAATCCGATGAGAATAACCAATATAACATCAAAACCAAATACATAAATTTGGGATAGAAAAGTACCGTGACACGTCTTATAGTAATGTGAATTCACACTCAAAAATAGGAGAAAACAAACGACACAACGGAAACACAACGTAAAAATGTTACACACACAGAAGCGAACTATGATATAGCCATTTTCCTGACTTGGTACAGGACAATTTTAAAGAAAAAAATGGTGGGTTTAACCTGGTTTTGTGGCATGCCAAACCTCGCACTTTGATGGCATTGTTAAATATAACATTAAAATGACAACATAATGATACAGGACTACAATACAAATAAATAGCAGAACGTATTTGGCAAAGAAACACATGAATAATAGATAACAAAAGGCATCAGGTTTAAAATTCATTACGTCAAAAACGCGCCTCGTTCAAACAAGACTTACCAGTGACGCCCAGATATAAAAGTTCGAAGTGAAAAAAGGGGTTCAAAGTAGTACAGCTCTCAGGATCAAAAGTTGAAAAAGGTTGTGTCAAATACGGCTAGGGTTTTTTTATTTATTTATTTTTTTTTTTTTTTTTTGCTTGTGATAAGAACATCCTTATTATATAGAACAATTTATGCTATTGCAAACAGTAAATTTTATCAAATGAATATAAAAGATTTACATGATAAAACTGACGTCTTAACTAATTACAGAAAACAAAACCCGAATACATAATACACCCGACTCAGTGACAAACCTGGCCTGAATGCAAAAAGTCACATACGAAGTGGTGAAATGGCACAATATTACGTCATGCAGGCATGTGAATTTCTGAAACAGCACAAATAAGACGTCATGATTGAAAAACTATGTCTAAAAATAAGATAGAAATAGGATTGATTTAAGATAATAATAGAACTAAATACTGATATTACATTTAAACACAATGCACATTGCAACACTAATAAATAGCAATACATATATTTTATATATGTCTGGGTTTTTTTTAATCTAACTTCAAACATAAAAATCGTACAGATTACGTTGAACAAAATCAAAACTAATAAATGAAGGCGGTGATTAATTTTCTTTACCATAACACATGACTTTAATAGAAAAGACGTCAACCAATTTGACAAAATCCGATGAAAATTACAAATGTAACATCAAACTAAATACATGAATTTGGGATAGATAAGTACTGTAACACGTCTTCTAGTAATGCGAATTCACACTCAGCAAAACAGTCACAATCGGTAATAAGTCACGTTCGGTAATTAAAAGATTAGACGACGTAATGACAAACCACAATCTGCCATGTGGTAAAAATGTCCTTAGCTAGTTTGGTCAAAGACACATCATATGGATCAATTAATTCGTGATGGTGTCCATAAAATGTACGGAGTGTCCATTTTAATCTGTCCTCCTCATAACTTTGTTGAAGCAGTTTCTGTGTAAGGATCAATTGTGATATGTAAACACCATACGAAGGGCAGAGAGTATGTTACTGCTGAGAAATGGGAAATTGATAATTGGGAAGTTGAAATCGTCCCGTTTATCATAGATTTTCGTGTGAAAAAGATCAAGGTATGAAGCAGTCCTTCTAGTATCAGTAGTATCCTTAATTTCAAGTTCGCTGGGATATATGAGATGTAAGTATTGGCTGAAATATGGGTTATTTAATGATAGAACATCATCAATATATCGGAAAGTAAAATTAAAGAATTTCGCAAGGTGCTTTTTCTTTTTGTCTTTTAGAAGGTTCTGAATAAATTCTGCTTCATACGAGTACAAAAACAAATCGGCCAGTAGGGGTGCACAATTAGTACCCATTGGAATACCGACTGTCTGTTGAAATATAAATCCTCCAAACTCAACAAATATATTGTCGATCAAAAAGTCCAGCATTTTGATAATATCATCTTCAGTATTTTTTTTTTTAAGATTCAGTGTGATTCTTGACAAAATATGAATTAGTGTAACCCAAAACCAGAAATTGGTATCTACGATTCCCATTTTTATAGAAAAAGCTCTGTTTTATGAGATGGTGAAGTCGATCTTTCAACTGAGCATGGGGAATAGTAGTGTATAGCGTAGAAAAATCAAAAGTCTTTATGTTGCTGCAAAATTGCAAAGATTGTGATCGAAGATTAAGCAGTAGATCTTTCGAATTTTTGAGAATCCACATCTGGTTAACACCACTGGTAGAATATATCTCATCACAATATTTTTGAAGCCCATCTTTAACTGTAAAAAGAATAATTGTCAGTACTTTAGAAAGATGTTTAGTCGAACATTTTGGAGAACCAGCTATGTATCGTTCTTTATATGGAGTTTTGTGTAATTTAGGTATCCAGTATAAGGAAGGTAAATTTTCTTCGTTTTCTTTGATGTTGATACCAAAAGAAAGAAGGACAGATTTATGATTTTGTAAAATTTCGTCTTTGGTAAATGATGTTAAAGAATATGTAGGGTTACCAGTAGTTTTATTTATTCCAAGCTCTGTTGTGAGACATTTCAAATCATGTTTTTTACATATGAAGACAATATTATTGGAGGCTTTATCTGCTGGATAAGCCTTATTATAGTATCGTTATTGTCATCTAATAAAGATTATAAGATGCCAAGTTTTCTCTGCTTTCAAAATCTTTCTGTTTGAACCCTTCGACCCGGAACTTATTGATTATTGGTAATATTAGATTTTTGGAAAACAAAAGGGCCTGGAATGGAGTATTTTTTAATCAACAGCATTGTTCTATATTAGTTATAAATAAAATTAAATTCTTTGATTCGCTTTTTTACGTCATGCCGGCTAACAAACTAATAACTGTACCTATACTCCTTAATTTAAGTCCAGTTTTTTAGTATTCGTATTGTCATCTTAGAAAGTCATACTGATTAAAATACTACAATAGTGAAAAATGTGACAATGATTGAATTTAGTAGTGTCAACCCTGTGGTAATAACCCGTGTATATAGCAAAATCTTAAATACACCGTATGATGGTGCGCCCGTCAGATGCGGAACGTACAGATAAGGTAATATATAACAGGTGAATATACTATTGGTATTGGTATCGGATTCGACCCGGAACTTATTTATTGGCAATATCAATTATGTGGATAACAAAAGGGTCTGGAGTGATGTAATTTTCAATCAACACCAGTGTCCTATATTAGCTATATATAAAGTTGAATTCTTTGATTTGTCGTTTTTACCCTATGACGGCTGACAAATGTGAACTCGTTGTTTTTAGTATTATAGATGTATACCAATTTGATAAAATTCGTTATTCTGCAGTGGTCAATATACGCATGTGCAAACAAATTTTATTGGATTTAGAACATGGGTTTATTCATAAAGCGAAAGAAGCACGTCCTGTTAGAATTATACTTAAATTTTATTATTTTATGAATTTCAAAGATCTTTAACCATTTAAGGCCAATGTTGTTGTTATCCTTGCTATAGAAAGCCGTGAATTAAATATTAACGATTGGACATGTGATAAGCAATTATTTACTGCAACAAATACTGTAATGCTCCTACAGAGGAAGCGATTCCCGTACAAGTTAACATTTCCCCATCATTAAAACTCAGCCATTCCCTCTTTCATTGCAATGGATCATATAGAGAATTAAGTTTTAGAGAGGATTAACAATGATTAAGAAAATGCGACTCGGCTGACAGGTAGGACATTCAAAAATAATTTTCTTTATACAGACTTTCAACCATTTGAAGTAATGAAAAGGAAATACACCACAATATGCATGATATTTCTAAGTAGGACACAGTTCATAATAAGTTGACAATTTACAACCTGGAATCCTCAAAATCATCACACAAAATGAGAGTCACCTCATTTATATTAGTATTAAAATAAACATTGGTATCAAAGAAAGGAGGCAGAAAATGTTATATCATTTATTGAATAAAATTAGTTCAATTTCCATCCTGCAAATGTAGACTTTGCATCTCTATCACTAAGTACAGTCCCAGAACAGTCTTTGTAAGTTCGCAGGTAAACATTATCGCCTTGGTTAAGCGCCACGACTATAGTTCCAGAATCAGAGTCGTAATCATAACTTACATCGTTAGTTTCACCATAAGTGCTATCATATATATCATCATTTACGGATGCGTCAAAACAGATTGCGCCATGGTTTCCTGTGGATAGCTTGTACGTAAAGTCATACACCCCTGCATTCGGTGTGGTAAAATTTCCGGTGTATTTGCTGTAACCATTTCCAATGTTCGTTTTTACTTCATCAAATATCAGTTGATAATGAGCGCTTGGATTTGGTTCATTCTTACTTATATAGGTATAGAACGCAGTGATTATCGATGTGTTAACCTAGCCTGTGCCAATCAAACGTTTTGCTTTCATTTGCTCTGAAAGTAAATAACATAATATGTCGGTCACCTTGGTCTATGTGCATATTAAACAAAGGACACGGATGGATTCATGACAAAAGTGTGTTTTGGTGATGATGATGTATTTGTAGATCTTACTTTACCGAACATTCTTGCTGCATACAATTATGTCTTTTTAAAATGAACTTGGTCCAATAGTAACAATGGAAAATATATTGTAAAAATTTACAAAAATTTACAAAGTTTACTAAATAGGGCAATAACTCCTAAAGGGGTCAATTGACCATTTTGATAATGCTGACTTATTTGTAAGTCTTATTTTGCTGCACATTATTGCTGTTTACAGTTAATCTCTATTTATAATAATTTTCAAAATAATAACCACAAACGACAAAATTTCCGTAAAAATACCAATTCAGGGACAGCAACCTAACAACATGTTGTCCAATTCATCTTAAAATTCCAGGGTTGATAGATCTTGACATGATTAACAACTTTACCCCATGTCAGATTTGCTCTGAATGCTTTGGTTTTAGAGATATAGGCCAAAATCTACATTTTACCCTTATGGTATATTTTTAGCCATGACGGACATCTTGATTGATTGACCGGATCACCGGACACATTATTAAACTAGATACCTCAATGATGATTGTGGTCTAGTTTGGTTAAGTTTTGCCCAGTAGTTTCAGAGGAGAAGATTTTTTTTTAAATTAACGACGACGGCCGACTGACGCCAAGTGATGAGAAAAGCTCACTTGACCCTTCGGGCCAGGTGTGCTAGCAAAACTCACAAACTATACTTCGGAACTGATAAAACATTTGTTATCATTTTTAAGAAGAATAAAGGCAGCAATAGTATACCGCTGTTCAAAGGTCATAAATGGATTGAGAGAAAACAAATCCGGGTTACAAAATTGAACACGGGAAACACATCAACTATAAGAGGAAAACAACGAAACAACAGAAAACAAACAACAATACAACATGCAATGTAACGAATAATTAAATAACTAACGAAAAGTGTTACAATAAGTTTTTGTGTAATGTCATGTTAAAGGGAATGAGGGAAACAAAACTAACAACTCAGTCTTAGGCCGTGTTCAAACCAAAGGCCGTGTACAGTCAACATGTTCAAAATTAGTTTAATGTAATGGACACTGGTTTTACATTAAATTTGTTCACATCTTTACACCTTGTTTAATTACCTGTACATAAGATCTGTTCACATTTGTAAACTATATGTCATTTAAATGTTCATTACGTAGAACCAAATGCAAAGTTTTCGGACAATTTTTCTTGCAGTAAGGGAACGACCATTTGACTACTTAACCATTTGACTTCAAAAAGTGGGGATGGAAATATTCCCAAATTTGATAAGAAATAATCTGGTCATACAGATGATACAAAAAATTATTCTGAATCAAGAGTTTCCCCATACATTATAGTGTTAAATATTATATATAAAATTTATATATTTTTTTAAATACCTCACCCCTTTTTTATAAGTTAAGTGGTTGCTCCTTTATGAAAGCCATTTTGATGATTTGCAGTTGTTTAAATATACTAAAGATGTCTCGATTACGCATTAGAAAACGTAGGCTGCAGCAGCGTGCTTATAGACGGGAAAGGAAGGATTGAGATATTAGGGATCACTACATTTTTATCTTTTCTGTTTGTTCCAAATGGTATTTGTTCTCCAAGGAGTATTTGGCACAGGAAGAGGATAATGTGCTTATTATTTTAAGTGTAATTTAAGGGATCTAAGATACTAGACAAACATATCATTTACCTCACACTTTTTCATTAATGAATTTATGCGTGAGTCATTGTTTGAGTAAAGACCAGTGGCGAATATTTTCTGTGTATGTCAAGTCGATTCGGGAAGACCTTTTCAAATGAATTAGGCAGTAACTATTTATTTTTTCGGATGGGGTTGGGGGTGGGGGTGGGGTGTTGCCTTGGAATTTTTCATGACAAATTTTGGTGACAAGTTGAAAATATTTTTTTTTCTTTCAATTTAATCATTACATATAGTGGCAGCTGAGGGTAAAACTAACAAATTTTATTTTTCTCCAACAACTGGAAACAAACTTTTTTTCCAAGAAAAATCCATAGCCCCCCCCCCCCCCCCCCCCCCTTAAAAAAATCAAATTGTTGCTGTCTTATGGGTTCGGCAATAATGCTGCTTTGAGTCTTGATTAGGGGTTAATAAAGTACGTTATCATTTTAAAAACAAATAAATATATGTCCTACATGCCTAATTTGTGTACACAAGGCCTACATTGACTATCGACTGTGTGTAGACGAAACATGTTTTAAACTTCATGTAAACATTGGGTTTGATCAATAGCAACGCAAATTGTGTCTAGTTTACGTTTGAGTTACACTAACACAACACCGAATTTAGATCAAAGTGAACACGGCCTAAGTTTTTTTCGTATATACAAATTATTGTTATGCCATTCAAACGATTTGCAACCAGCTTTTTACTAAATTTAACATTTTAGGTAAAAGTTACTATATTTTCTGTGTTGAACTTTGTTTAAATGAAGTTTGTGTCGTTCAGTATTTGATTTTTCTCTGGTTATCGAGTGAACGCTTGAGAAAAATTCCAAGTGAGAGTCAGAGTTCGTGTTAAAATTCACGTCAACTCATAGTTCAATATATAGTTTGAGTTTGAGTTTATTATAATACTGTTATAGTCAAGTTCGAATTTGGGTTAAAGTTTGACTGAGAATTTGAGTTGAGTTGAAGTTCGATTTCGTGTTTGTGTTACGTTTAGAGTGCACGTCCAGTAAAATTTCGAGTTGCATTTCAAATTAGATTTATAGTTCGAGTTTAAAAATCACAATTGTCTCTGATTTATGTTCGTATTTCAGTTGCTGATCCAGAATTAAAAACTATCTTTGGTTACATCTTCTGACATCAGACTCGGACTTCTCTTGAACTGAATTTTAATGTGCGTATTGTTATGCGTTTACTTTTCTACATTGGCTAGAGGTATAGGGGGAGGGTTGAGATCTCACAAACATGTTTAACCCCGCCGTATTTTTGCGCCTGTCCCAAGTCAGGAGCCTCTGGCCTTTGTTAGTCTTGTATTCTTTTAATTTTAGTTTCTTGTGTACAATTTGGAAATTAGTATGGCGTTCATTATCACTGAACTTGTATATATTTGTTTAGGGGCCAGTTGAAGGACGCCTCCGGGTGCGGGAATTTCTCGCTACATTGAAGACCTGTTGGTGACCTTCTGCTGTTGTTTTTTTTCTATGGTCGGGTTGTTGTCTCTTTGGCACATTCCCCATTTCCATTCTCAATTTTATATATATAACACTGCTTCATTTCGAACGCTTTGTTTTATTAAACTATGAAAGAATTCGAATTTTATCAAATTTGAGAAAAAATTCAGGTAAAAAAAATTGAGGCCAAACCATGTTTTAGTGAAACAGAATCCAGACTTAATTGCTCAAAATAAGAAAAGAAGGCATCAAAAAATGATTTTTATTAGAAGTAGTGAAATTTCGATGCATTATTATCCTTTTTATCTGACTTAAAAAACTTTTTGAACCGCGTGTTGCTTACGCAAGGTACATCGTTAGTGGCTTTATATTGACAAATCTGAAGTTCCTAAACAAATAATGAACTTTGAAAATGGTGGCAGTATCCTTTTGTGAGCTCTGCTTTTAGACCGATAAAAAAGAAACAATTGGAAACTATTCAACGTCACATCATCAAATTACCCTTTTGGCAAACATGCATGTGATATCAAAACTCACCTACTATTTTTTCTTGTCATTTTTTATAACTTTGTCTTTTATCTAGAGCTCATTGTCAGGTATCTCGTTGGTATGTTCCATTTTGTCGTCAGTTAGTTGTAGTCCGTCGTCACTTGTGAGCGAAAGTATGAGTCCAAGACTGTCAACTCCCTTCTAAAGGGCCAGGTTTTCAAGATTTAGTCGATCGACATGTTTCCGAAGGGAACTTATCTCCATTTCTATCGACTGTTTTTCTGTATCTAGTCGTCTAACATATTTCCGAATGGCCTGGTTTTCATTTCGGAGAATTTTTATTTCTGAATCCTATTGTTTAAGTATGTTACGTATTTCTGAGATTTCTTTTTGCATGTCAATTGATGCCATAATGCCTGGCAGTAAAAGCATTATTCAATAGAAAGTCTCCATTTTGAAAGAAGCATGCATTTCTGTTAAGGTATTTTTTTTGTTGTTGGACATATATGACAAAAAAGGTAATATCGAAATAAAAAAGAACTAAATTACACATATCACCTACATTTAACAATTTTTTAGTTAAAGTATAGCTTATTTGAAAAAATAATAATAAAAAAGTATAGGTCATCGATGAGTTAAAATAGATATTTCAATTTTGATGCAACAAAAATGCATTTCTTACCACAAAGGGAGATAATTTGAAGCTTTTTCAATGATATAAACATTTTAAAAGTCATTTGGGGCCAAAACGAATTGATATTTTTGGTTGATTTTTGTACCACATCATAAAGTAGCAACAAATAATGTAATAAATAAAATTTGTAAGTTTAAATTGTTTATGATTTGTTTGTACCCTTGAGCCTCCTCAACCGTTTTCGATATTGCGGTACCAACACGAGGTTTTCTAAAATCCGAAGAATACCCAAAATATAAGAACATAATTATATTGGTGTACTAGTATAAGGCAAAAATTTATGTAAGTCTCACCTCTCCGTATTATATAACATACAAATATTCCCGTTTGAATGGTTTTACACCAGTTATTTTGGGGCCCTTTATAGCTTATTGTTCGGTGTGAGCCAAGGCTCCGTGCTGAAGACCGTATATTGATCTATAATGGTTTACTTTTATAAATTATTATTTGGATGGAGAGTTGTCTCATTGGTACTCACACCACATCTTCCTATATCTATTGAAATAACAGACATAACAGACATAAAACTTACAGGAGCCGCTAAAACGAGTAATAAGAGACTATCGTAAAAAGTATAAACTTTATCTACAAATAACGAATTGATTATTTAAAGTACACCTTCTGTTAACTTATTAACATGTAATAACAGATTTGATCTAAGCGTAATTGATGAGTCTTATGTAAACGAAACTCGTGTCTGACGTATCAAATTATACGTGGTATAAGCCCGATACATTTGATTACCCTTCCAGAGCACCTGAGATCACTCACTATAATTATAGTGATAATGAAAACATTTAGAAAATAATCATTGATGCTGACTGCTATAACAAAAATGTTGTTTTTGAGGAGAAACAGAACAGAGGTATAGTGAGAGACCCGTATCTGAGAATAGAAGAATAGAAGCGGACCGCAGAAGTTAGAAAAAAGGGTGAATAGATTTTATTGGACAGCACACTGAGGGGCCATTTGCTGTCAGAACAATGCATGCTCATTTCGTTCGTGTTTAATATTAGACCTATTTAATTAACCAGCATAATTAACCCGTACTATTTTGACACCATGATGTAAATAAAGAAAACAGTAGTATACCGGTGTTCGAAGGTCATAAATCAATTAATACAAAAACAAATTTGGGTTACAAACTAAATCCGAGGGGAGCACATCAACCATAAGTGGAAAACAACCAAACAATAAAAACACTGAATTGAACAGAAACTAACGACAATGCAACACATGTTGTATAGTAGTTGTAGAAATTCATAATAACATCGGTTTTGTTACAAACGTTATAAACGTTTAAAGATGAGTATTGTAATTTTACACACATCTATGTCATTGTCATTCTTTGGAATGTGACGTAAACAAACACTGTCTAGAACAAGGTAGATAATCTGGATGCAATAATCGTCGTTCTCAGCTTACACGAGTCTTACCAGCTTCAATGAATAATCCATGGAACACACATAATCCAAAAAATAACTTCATAACAATATTAATAGAAGGTGACAGCTGAATATACAAATATGCGGTCTAGAGTTGATAACTAACTGACGTTGTTCCAATCGAAATCTAGACTGCACAATATTCATAGCTGATTCAAGCGGCTGATAACTTAGAAAACTCGTATCATAATAAACGAGATATGCTTAAATTCCTCTCCATTTCAAAATATAATTATACAAATTTGACGACGACGTAAATACGGAATAAAGACATATTTACAAAAGTCTGTTCAGGTAGGAGACGGAAATATGACGTTTCCCGTCGAAATCAGTTTCTGATTGGCTGATTGGTTGTTAAAGTAATCATATGTATATTTATTTCTTATAGAAAGTTCCTGAAAAGAAAGGAATTTAATGAATAAACTTAGTAGTGTAATTACAAAAAAATACTATAAGTTATTTATATTGAGAGTGTTGATTGACAAATAATAAATACGACTAGTATTAATTATCGTACAAATAAATAACCTATCGGGCTAGATACTTTATAAATTGTATAGAGTTAACTTTCGAATAAAAACAACAAAAACGTTAAATAGAATACTTGTACTGACCAGCCAGTTCCAGCATACAGAAGAACTGAAATCTAGGATACTCTGCCTTTTTCGTATAGTATATTAAAAGCGGGTGTATCATTATAACTGATGATAATATAGAATATTACTGCATCATAACAACCGTCAATTAAAGAAAGAATACTGTCTGTTATTTCCGTATCTATATAAAGCTTCCCAATATTTTTCCGCAGAAAAATACATTGTGCAAGAGGATCAGGCAGCTACCCAGAAATATATTGACTATAATAAGACAGTTTTATTTGTAACATATTCATATACGTAATTAATAAATTAAATATTGTATATCCAACTTTCTCATTCATATTCACCAAAAGCCAGACACTCAACGATCCCTTATAGATAACATAATGTTGTGGCTATATTAAAAGTTCTTCTTGTATTTAGAGTCTTGTCTGGATAGTACAGTCTTTTCTTGTATGTTGGTGTAACTTTGACCGGTAAAATTATAAACAGTCAAAGTCCCACTATTATACGAATTGTTTTATTACACGATTAAAGGTACACTAGAACTAAACATAGCCCTACGGCGTTACAATATGTATTATTAATTTTGTGTTTTGTAATAACTCTGCTAGCTGAAATAAATGGTTGTAAACTGAAGTTCCGTATGCGAGGTAATTGAAAATAAAATAAATGAAAAAATGAAAAAAAAATGAAAAAAAACCTTGCTAGTGATTTTCGACCTTGACGTGGTTGACAAACGTATGGCAATTAAAATATAATGAATTTTAACTGTCGAACAAATAGGAGACCAAAATAACATATATTTTTAACTGTGCTGTAAAAATGGTAAATATGCGCTTTAAAGCAGATTTACGATTTGTTTTAATATAGTTTTAACAATATTTTGTCGGTATAAAAAACATGTTATATAGGTTATTAATATAATACCAATAGTATTTGTTTGTTTTCAATTCAAAATTAAACATTACCGAGCGTTTTGCATCAATACCCGTAAAAATTGTGATTTTCACAAAAATATGAGATTTTTTTTATTTTAAACACTTTTTTGTAAAATTTTATTTCAGAAACAAAAATAAGATTGACTATAGTTTATCAAATGATATATTTCATATTATATTGCAGATGAATTTGTTTTTAAACTGCATTTTTCGAACAATATCGTCAAATTACGACTTATATTTTTTTCCTTTTTTTCCGTTTTGAGAAAAATGTGACCATTTCCCAATTTGACGACCAGGCAATTCTGAATGTACGATAAAAGACCTTTCAAATGATATATCATATAGCCGTGTGTTAGGTAGGTGCATTAAAAACCTCCGAATTCTTGTTTTGGCGCTCGCCTAGTAGGATCAATATACGTTATGTTTAAATATAACCTTTACTTTAAACAAGTATTAGCTTTTTAAAACCTCTTCCATACAGATTTCAGAATCTTATAAAAGACAAATTATCGTCATAACTAGAACTGCATTGATTCATTCTGTTGAATTTAAAACCAGGCATCAGGAAAATGGCAAAAGTCTCTTCCGTTTTCTTGTGTGCTGATTAAGCTGAATGTGTCAGTGGTCTTGTTCTGTTTAGATTACTTAGTGCTCCAGTTGTAGAATCTACTATCAATTACATTTTGCGTGGTAATTGCAGTATGAAGGGTTAACAAAAATCGACGAACATTATCTAGCTAACAGAAATACTTTTTTCTTATATTGTTCATTAGAAATTCATCATTGCTAATCATCATCATCATCATTATTATTATTGCCGATTTATAACTTAGTGTTGGTTATTTTATCAAAATAAGGTAACTTCCTGAATTCTATAAGATGTGTTTTGATGTAACTCTGGCTTTCCTAAACCGTAAGTTGGAAATAATGTATTTTTTCATATACAACGCATCTTCAGATCCTGAACTTTGAAAAAAACGTGTGTTTAAGGATCGATTCGATTGATATATTTTTTGGATTGACATCCAAAGGACAAAATTCCACTCGTACGTTCTGAATAGACTCAGAACAAGAACAAACCTGTAAATCAAGGTAGGTCAGGTTCAAATGAAATTGAAAATGGAAATTGTTAATGTGTCTAAGAGACAACATCCCGACCAGAGAGTAGAAAACAGTCCAAGGCCACCAATGGGTCTTCAACACAGCAAGAAAATCCCGCATCTGGAGATTATATACCCGCTTAAGGGTTGGAATTCAGTTGATTATAGTGAAAACAAGATATATTTCTCGAAGAGATAGTTCGACTATGCAAATGATATTACATCCCAATTATTGGTGAACGTGGATACGTTTTTATTTATCCTTAACATCCTGTTCACCCTCAAACTGATACATGAAAATGTTTAACCTTTTTTGATACTGTGGTTCCACCACGAAATTTTCTAAAATTCAAAAAATACCAAAACAATAAGAACATATATTGGTATATAAGGTAACACTTCATGTAAGTCTCACATCTCTGCACTATGTAACATACAAAAAGTGAAATAACAGACAAAAAGCATACAGAAGTCACTAACAAAATGAACAAAACGAGTAAAAAAGACCCGATTACGCATTAAAAAACATAGGCTGCATCATCAGCGTGCTTACAAACGAAGAAAAAGGATTGCGATGTTTAATGATCACTACATTTCTATCTTTTCTGTTTGTTTCAAATGGTATTCTTCTCCAAGGAATATCTGGCAAAGGAAGGGGGTAATGTTTTTTGTTTTATTTTAAGTGTATTTTAAAGGATCTGAGAAACTTCACAAACAAAAACAATTTACCTCACACTTTTTCAGTAATGCATTTATGAGTGAATCGTTGAATGAGTAAAGACCAGTGGCAAATATTTCTGTGTACGTCCAGTCGATTCGGGAAGACCTTTTCAAATGAAGTATGTGTTTGGCAATGATGATGTTTGAGTCTTGATAAGGGGTTAATAAAGCTATGTTAAGTGTTTTTATAACAAATAAATATATCAACATTATCAAATATTTCTGTACAGAACTTTATTAATAATTGTTATAAGTATCAATTTTATTTAAAAATCATTTCTTCTTTAAATATTCATTGGAAAATTAATGTTCTAAATGCCTAGTTATGTGTACACTAAACCTACACAAGGCCTACACTGACTATCGACTACATGTAGACAAAACATGATTTAAACTATAGTGCCTAACAAGAATTTGTGAGGTAGACGAAATTGACCTCAAAACGATCGTATTGACTTTTGAGGTCCTAAAATAGGTAGATCGGACATATTTTGACTTTATTTAATGACTTCTTTAGTTTGGGATTAATTGTAATTAGTATGTTCCTATGAGACTGAAAAATGATATTTTTTTGTAAGATTTTTTGTAAACTTTTTCTGTTTTTCTCCGCAATTGCCTATTAAAAAAATAATCTATCTACTGTGTATTTGGAGAAAATTGTGAAAATAGAATTGGCAATTCTTACCTTCCGTACCTATACTTTCATTAATAAAATTTAACATGGACTCATCCAGTGTCCAGTTTGAAGGTCATTTTAGTTACTGTCACATCCATGCACGTTCTGATTTAATCAATAGTCATGTATGAAAAGCATAAACAGTTTGAAGGTAAACTGTAATAATTTAATCCAATCAAATTGCGTAATTTTCAATAACAATGACCGGCCCACATCAAAATAAGTAATAGGGGTAAACTGGGTAGGAGAAAATGCAAGATATTCAAAGTTAATTTTTTTGCAATAGCGAATAAAAATTTGTCAACCAAAAGTTTTGCTATCATTTCATAAACATGTCGTTCTGTGTTGGTACAGTTTTCGGAACTTTCATGTATGTATTTTTAAAGGCAATACAAAGTTTGGGCTTAAAAAGTCCATATAATTATTGACTTTATACAGAAAATTCATCCTTTTAAAACATAAAATGTTTCATAAACACTACGTGACTACAAAATCATTTCTCAAAACACTGCAAACAATTTCATTACGATTGGTATAGTGGTATTGTCATAAAGTGCGTTTAAATGAACAGTGGTATATCAAACATTGAATTCCCTCACAAAATCTTGTTAGGTACTATTGCCTCACAAATTTATTTCTTGCAATTTCATCAGTTTTGTGTGTTTATTATATTTCTTAATTACACTAATAATCAAATCATTTTTTTGGTACATAGCTATATCATTAACCAGAATAGGTTTGATTTATCTTTAACTGGCTAATATCTCAATTACTATACACAAAACTTTAAGCAAGAGGCCCATCCATTTTCTTTTTATTTGTATTTAGTAAGATTTTTATTGAATTTTCTTAAATGTTTGAACTTATCCCTTAATTTATGTGTATTTGCTATTATCGGTTCAATATTTCAATAACTGTCATTTACAAGTACTTCTTATGGCATTCACAGCACATGTAAACGACAATTAGTGTATAGGACATCAGATGAATTCTAATATGACGTGCTTCTTTCGCTTTGTAAACAACACTGTGATAAAATTCTCGATATATCTGTACTTAACGCAGACTCAGAGATACAAATAATAATGGCTGTTACAATATACTTCCCACGTAAATCTACATGTATTGGAACATTTATGCAGAACCTTTGCCGATTTTATTGTTTTAAAAAGTGCAATTAAAAAAAAACATAACTGTTATTCTTATCCGGATGCATAATAAAAGAAATAATGCACAAGAGCTCGGAGAAATCAACAAAATAAAAATAAAATAAAATTCCGCGAAAGTCTATTAATTTTTTTTTTGCGCATTTAAGTCATTTCAAAACATGAAACAAATGAAACCGCTAAAGTTGAAAGTTTTCTGTTACGTAAATCATTGAAATTCGTATGATATTGTATTCAAACTGATTTTTGAGGTGGTTTTGTTTTATTTTCGTCTATTGCATATTTTCTAATTTCAGCAAGTCAACATGGCGGCTCCTTAGTTACAAAATATCAACTTTGGATTTGACGGAAGCTTACGAGAAAATCATGTCAATTAAAAATGGCAAATGTTGGGTTTGAGAATTAAGAGAATTAAACAGTTTTTTTCTAGCGGTTATTCACGAAATTACCCATGCAAGCTACGGATTTATTAAGATATTTGAGCTTTATCTAACAGGGAGTAAAAAGATCAGCCACACACACACACCAAATAAACCCTCGCTTTAGTATTCTAATGACCGTATTTTTCCAATTAGAATCGAAATAATTCAATGATTATCGCTTTCGCTCGGGATAAAATTCGAATATCACGTCCCAGCCCATCTGTAAATTTCCAACAATCTATAGCTTTCATGACTTATGTCTTAAATATAAACGAATTTGTAAGAAAAAGAATTCAACACAAAAAGGGAGATTTAAGTGCCCTTGATACTAAAAATACGCAAAACTTCGAAATCCTGGTCCCAATTTATAAAATTAATAAAATCAAATATTTGAAAAAGAACAAAATAAGTAAACACTCAACAATTAACATGAATAACAATTCACAACATGAAATTCAACAAACAGTTGCAATACACTTAGATGTACTGTAATAACAAATCCAAAATTGGTCATGTAAGACGTACAATTTAAAAACGCATCTTTAAACAGTAATTTGCAAACCTCACTCAAAATGTTATTGATTTGTCTTGAATACGGATATTGTTGTTCCGTCCTTATTTGCTATGTAACATTTAGACACGCCCTTATTGAAACAAAACGACAGGGGAGCGGACAAACTACTTTCGAATAAAATCTTTTGTGAAGTTCCAGTGGGTGAAAGTTTATGAATACCTTTTTGTGACCTGTAATCTAAGACGTATATAGTTCCAGCATCATCTGCTATCATATTTCGTGGAGAAATAAGATCGGATGAACTATAGGAGAACACATGACATCCATCTAGTGTAGTGCAATGGACGTCCTTCGTGTTCGAATACATAATGTTCCCATCTAAGGAAATGTAAATGTATGCAACAGTACTAGTGTTAAGGCCGAACTCGTTTTTTTGACAAACTGTTCTTTTTAAATTTCCACTTAAGTCTAGGACATGTATATTTTTGCTCGTTCCTACAAATATGTTATCCTTTGTCGCTGCAACACCATAACCTGCACTTTGTTCCACTTTTATCGTCTTTGATATCCTACGTTTTGGGACATCTAGAAACTGTATGTACGGTTTATATCTACTTGACACAATAGCTGTAGTTGTTCCAGGTATGGTTGCAACATCCCATGGATCATATGGACAGCTGATAGATGATTGAAAGGTATCGTTTTCATTGCAAAAATATACCTTTTTTGTTAAAACATCACAGAAGACTAGTATTTTATTGTCCAATACCGTGATGACAGTTACTACTCTTAATATTTCTCCATTCATATCGATGTCATAAATATGTGTGAATAAGGTGATCTGGCGCTTCATAACAACTGGGACTTGTGATTGGCGCTGCTTGAAAGGGACAAATTGATAGGAACTAGGTATCTCTTTTATTTCTATTGACCCTAGATCTGCTATTTTTTCCTTTGTAATGCTTTCTACGAACAAAAGACTGGTGTTAGCAAACGATTAGGTAAGCTGCTTAACTTTGTTTTCAATTTCATCTAAGATTGGTTTGGACGAATGAATAGAAATAAAGGCTTGTTTTTCAGAACCATGATCTCGTATAAATTCCAATGATTCCTTTTGAGCTTTTGTGGATTTTAATAAATCATTTATAGTTTCATCTTGTCTTTTCAAACTGGTTACATATTTGTCTTTCTTTTCAGCTAATTGTTTTAGAAGTGACTCTTCTAAAGCTTCCAACTGTTTGATAACTTTTTCTTTTATTGTTTTTATTTGTTTCAAAAATGTTTCGTCTTCTGCATTAATTCGGCTTTCATTATCCTTGCAATTCTTGCTTAATTTTTCTAATGTCTCTAGAATAAAACGCAACTGTTTTTCAGAATCCAGAAAAGACTGCGATTGTTTGGAATTCTTTGAAGCAATATCGATGGATGTGACGTGATTTTTTGTAATGCAAATCACACACACAAAAAAGAAATCAGTAAAAAAAAGAATTTGAATTTTAATTTAAATGTGTGCCAGTTGGTCATTTGAATAATTCGTATATGTTATAAAACTAATGCTTTCTGACATGACACCTGATTTCCAATATAGTTATCAAAAGTATCAGGATTATAATTTAGTACGCCAGACGCGCTTTTCGTCTACATAAGACTCATCAGTGACGCTCATATCAAAATATTTATGAAGCCAAAATTCCAAAAAGTTGTGCCAAACACGGCTGAGGTAATCTATGCCTGGAATAAGAAAATCCTTAGTTTTTCGAAAAAATCAAAGTTTTGTAAACAGGAAATTCATACAAATGACCACATTATTGATATTCATGTAAACACTTCGAAACACCGAAGTGTTGAATACTGGGCTGGTGATACCCTCGGGGACGAAACGTCTACCAGCAGATGCATCGACCCAGTGGTGTAAATAGTTATTAAAGGTACCAGGATTATAATTTAGTACGCCAGACGCGCGTTTCGTCTACCTAAGACTCATAAGTGATGCTCGTATCAAAATATTTATGAAGCCAAACAAGCTTTGTTTTTTCATAATTATCTGTTAAATTTTGCGTATGAAGAACAAAACAAAACCGTCATTAAATTAAATTATGTCGACGGTTTCGTTCATTTTACTTTTTAAGTAGATCACGACTTGTTGATTGTTTTAGCTATGTTTATATTCTCGCTAGTATCCGAACAAAAACACACAAACATGGGGCAGAATAGTGAATAGAAATGTCTAGCCTGATTTACTTATCTTTGAAAGTCTGTAATATGAAGATTTTTAATAAACTGAAGAAAAAAAATAGGAAAACTTACCATAATACTAAGGATTTTCTTATCCCAGGCATAGATAACCTAAGCCGTATTAAGCCCAACTTTTAGGAATTTTGGGTTCTAAATGCTCTTTAACTTTGTACTTGTTTGGCTTTCTAACTTTTTTTATCTAAATATCACTGATGAGTCTTATGAAGACGAAACGCGCTTCTGGCGTATAAAATTATAACCCTGGTACCTTTGATAACTGTTATCATTGACCAATACACCGTTAAAATAGAAGTCAAGGTCATATAAACACCTCACAAATGTAACTTTGGTACACACTCTCAATAAAATTGATCTACTGCGTATTGTATTTAAGCAAACCGCAATCATTCTTTATACCAAATGTGATGGCCTTATTATTCATAGTATCTGATAAATAGAACAAACAACAAAACTAGACTTGGCCCAATGTCTAACTCCGGACAGTGATCGTTTCCGTTCCGGAACTATTTTCCTTTAGGTGGCACGGTAGTATTTGCATTCCAGAATTTAGGTTGCTCTTTTGTGTACCCTACTTACTGATTCAGCAAATTTTGCCTGATGTGTAGGTAATAATGTAAAAATTTACCTAGAAAGTAGAACTTCATTATTTTTATGTAACTTGCAAAACATTTTAAATTATAAATGCTCGCTTTAACTTTTCGCAGTGTCTGACACATGTGCAACCACTGAAATTTGAGACACGACATTCTTTGGTTGCATGTACATCCTATTATTTTCACCGAAATAAATAAATTGCATAATTTCTTATTTTTTTCAACACAAGTACAGCTATACTAGTTTTCTTGAGGTTTAATTTGTAGTTCTGATGTAACATGACACCAGTAAGAGCTTTTGGGGAACCAGTAAGTGGTTAAGGGGTTCTTACTTAGTCATTTATCTCTCATATTGGTCTGAAATAGAGATAGAAATAGAGGTTTCTGTACATTGACTAGACATTATTTTTGACAAAGAATGTATTTATGATGCTATATCAGCAAGATTAAATGGTTTATTCATTTTCCATGCAAATACCATTAGTTGTTAATATTTTCTGACAGTGAAAAGCACAATAAAGGCAAATTGATTATGTAATGGGACTTAATTCAACTTAATGCATACATGAGAAATAGACAAACAGTCAACTTAGAGATGTATTCTAGTACATGTATTGTCAAACAGATTTTGGGATAATAGTTAACTGCAATCTAAAGACTCTTGTTGTATTGCCCTCATAATCTGGAAATATTTAAAGTGATATAAGGCATGCTGTAAAATGTGGAATTGACTTTAATATAAGTTTTCATGATTTGGTGCTTAAACTGTTTCTTTTAGTCAGATTAACCATAAACATAGTTGGCAATCCAATAATTCCTCCTGAATCACCATGTTTGACTTCTGTGTTGATTTGAAACATTATATATTTGGGTTTTGTTCACTCCTTAAGTAAAAATGGTAAAATGAAGAAAAAGTGAAAATCTGCCAGTTGGGGTAGGGATGTAATGTTTCATTTTTTTTGGTAAGAAATGAGTGCAGACTAGTATTCTTTATTGTAATATGTTCTAAAGTAAGAAGTCTATGAATCATAGGTGTCATGACTGGTTTCAAGTTTGTTATGTCTTGGTTAAGGTGGCACGGTAGTATTTGCATTCCAGAATTTAGGTTGCTCTTTTGTGTACCCTACTTAGGTAAATGTATCTAAACAGTGTGATTGGACAAAAAATACAGTATCAACTAAACATACTTTCCCAAACTGAGGGATGAATCAGGTGTAGAAAAATATGAAATAATTTTACATACAGATGAAAATGAATTTTTGAGAATTTTTTTTAATTTTGTATTCACTGCACCATAAAATACCTAAAAGTACTAGTGGCCTTAGGTTTTTAAAAATAGCAAAAAAAGTAAACGGTCATGATACATATTCAAATTCATTTCTGAATAGTAAAATGAAAGTACTTCAGTTAACTGTGAATGTAGAATTTTTTACAGTGTTAGAAAGTGGTGAAAATTCTAAAAAGGCTATCATTATCCCTTATGGGCAAGGAAATACTACCGTGCCACCTTTACTCCATCATTACCATAGAGTAGTATGCGGACCCGTATGCGGATCAGAACTGGAACTGCCGGGGAGTTTGGCCCAATGTATCATGAAATTGAGGTCAAAGTCGGATGCAAATATTAATCGAAAATGAAGACCGTACAATTATTACATTCACCAGATATAGTTGACCTGTTGATTATAGTATCTGAGATTAAAACTTAAACACGTAAACTTAACCTTGAATACTGATTCATTGAAAAGGGACAAGTCAGACGGACATGTAAAAGTTGCAAGGAACCCGTATGCAAAATACAATTATCCTAATACTCAAAATGAAAGCTATTTCACTTTTAAAAACAAAACTGTATTATTTTTCTCAAAATCACTAAACCATAAAATAGTTAAGTTGGAGGTCAATGGATTATGACAGACAGGAGCTTTTCAATATAAAGTATTTGCACACAAGGTATGAAGTACCAAGCTATTCTACTTTAAAGCTGTAATATTTATGTCTCGCATACTGCTCACAAAACAAAAATCGATATTCAAGACAAATTATTTCAGACCAATAAGAAGTCAGCTAATAGTTTAAGTAATGTTGAATCGGTTGTAAAAATGGTCCTCCTTATCATTGTGTTTGTTCCTGAATAGTTTGATAGTATCTTCTATAGTTGCAGCAAAGAAAACGCAACTGAAGGCGCTGTGTGTCGCATTTTCAACAATGGACACCATCCAACATTTTGCAAGAATAGAAGTCATAACAATAATCTCTTTTTTGTTGATCTTGTGCCATTAAAGAGATTATTTTTCTTCAATCTGTAAATTTTACCCACAACATAGAAAAAGATAGCAAAAATAGTCCTTTAAGACCTACCGCACCTATAAAGAGTCTACTAATGATTTTTATAACAGTTTGATTTATTTGTGTATCTTGTCTTGATTATCATTTTTCCCTATCAAAGTGTGTATCTATCTTTTATATTCTTCCAAAATAATTGGCAAAATGGCAAACAACTGTAATAATTCTCATTTATGATCAAGAACTGCAGGAAGGAGTCAACTGACGAGTTCACTAATGTTTATCTAAATTTGTAAATCTTAATTTGCTAATAATCTCTTTCTATTAATATTGTCTTTGTATCAATTTTACCTTCATGATAACGGGCTTAAACATAAGGAATGGGTAAACATCATCATTTAGAGCAAAAACTCTAAAAATGTGCAGACTGACGTTTTCGGTCATGCTCCCTCATTGGAGGATCTTATTTTGGTAATCATTTTTCTTAATTAAAGTTTGATCTGTCTATAATAGTTTTGAAGATAAAAATATAACAAATGGTAACATCAACTCCAATAAGTGGTCGTCGAATGATTTCGACAATTTGACTACTAGTACTTTGTATGTTTTTCCTTGATCATCATAATTGCCATATAAGTTTCTCTCGTTCTATTATAGTTTTCAATAGAATTGGTAAAAAGGAAAAACACAATATTTTAATATCATTAAATAATAATAAAATTCAAACATTGCTACATGGAGTCGTCAGATAGTTTCAACAACGCAGGTGTATTTGTAGGTTTTTGTCTTGCTGATTAGTTTTGCTAATAAAGTTTCTATAAAGCTCGAGGATTTTTTTAAAGGCAAAAATAGACAATAGGTAGATCCTTATATTTTGAACATGTCAGCTTCTGTCAGATTTTCTCAATTGTTAGCTATTTTGGTTTATAATTAGTCATTTCGGCCATGTTGGTTGTCCGGCCAGGACATATTCCAAAAAAAAATACAAAACCCTAATTATAATTGTTGGTAAGTTTTGTTAAATTTGAAGTAGTATAGTTTCAGAGGAGTAGATTCGTGTATAAGTGAACGAATCATTATTGTTCAGGACAGTTCCACTTCATCTATTACATTTCTTAAGATTATATATTCCTAAGACGACTCAATCTATGATGTTTTTAGCGCACATGGCCCGAAGCGCCAAGTGAGCTTTTCTCATCACTTTGTGTCCGTCTTCCGGCGTCGTCGTCGTCCGTCGTCGTTAGCTTTTACAAAAATCTTACCCTCTGAAACTACTGGGCAAAATTAAACCAAACTTGGCCACAATCATTATTGGGGTATTTAGTTTTAAAAAAGTGTGGCGTGACCCAGCCAACCAAGCAAGATGGCCGCCATGACTAAAAATAGAACATAAGGGTAAAATGTAGATTTTGGCTTATAACTCTGAAACCAAAGCATTTAGAGCAAATCTGACATGGATAAAATTGTTCATCAGATAAAAATAAATCTGCCCTGAAATTTTCAGACGAATTGGACAACCGGTTGTTGGGTTGCTGTCCCTGAATTGGTAATTTTAAGGAAATTTTACGTTTTTTGGCTACTATTTTGAATATTATTATTAATAGAGATCAACTGTAAATAGCAATAATGTTCAACAAAGAAGGATCTACAAATAAGACTAAAAAGGCCTGTGTCGCTCACCTTGGTCTATGTGAATATTAAACAAAGGAAGCAGATGGATTCATGACAAAATTGTGTTTTGGTGATGGTTATGTGTTTGTACATTTGTACATCTTACTTTACTGAACATTCTTGCTGCTTACAATTATCACTATCTATAACGAACTTGGCCCAGTAGTTTCTGTGAAAAATGTAACCGGTAGTAAAAATTTACAAATTTTATGAAAATTGTTTAAAATTGACTATAAAGGACAATAACTCCTTAGGGGGTCAATTGACCATTTTGGTCATGTTGACTTATTTGTAAATCTTACTTTGCTGAACATTATTGCTGTTTACAGTTTATCTAGATCTCTATCTATAATAATATTCAAGATAATAACCAAAAACAGCAAAATTTCCTTAAAATTACCAATTCAGGGGCAGCAACCTAACAACGGAATGTCCAATTCATCTGAAAAATGTCAGGGCAGATAGATCGTGACCTGATTATTAACTATATAATTGCTCTAAATGCTTTGGTTTTTTAGTTATAAGCCAAAAACTGCGTTTTACCCCTATGTTCTATTTTTAGCCATGTCTGTCATCTTGGTTGGTTTGGCGGGTCACGCCACACATTTTTTAAACTAGATACCCCAATAATGATTGTTGCCAAGTTTGGTTTAATTTGGCCCAGTAGTTTCAGAGGAGAAGATTTTTGTAAAAGTTAACGACGACGGACGACGGACGCCAAGTGATGAGAAAAGCTCACTTGGCCCTTTGGGCCAGGTGAGCTAAAAATGTGTGCGGTGACCCTGCCAACCAACCAAGATGGCCGCTATGGCTAAAAAGACAACATAGTGGTAAAATGTAGTTTTTGGCTTATAACTCTGAAACCAAAGCATTAAGAGCAATTCAGACATGGGGGTTCAATTGTTTTGCAAGTCAAGATTTATCTGCCCTGAAATTTTCAGATGAATCCGACAACTGGTTTGCATTTCACACGGTAATGTTGTTCCCCTTTGAATTGGAATTTTTTAAGAAATTTTGCTGTTTTGGGTTTTTATCTTGAATATTATTATAGATAGAGATAAACTGTAAACAGCAATAATGTTCAGCAAAGTTAGATCCACAAATAAGTCAACATGACCAAAAAGGTCAGTTGACCCCTTAATGAGTTATTGCTAGTTATTGTCATTTTCTAACTATTTTCATAAATATTGGTTAATTTTTAGAAAATATTTTCCACTGTAATAACTGGACCAAGTTCATTATAGATAGAGATAATTGTAGCAACAAGAATGTTCAGTAAAGTAATATCTACAAAAACATCACAATCACCAAAACACAATTTTGTCATGGATTAATCTGTGTCCATTGTTTAATCTGCACATAGACCAACGTGAGCGATACATGCTCTTGAGAGCGTCTAGAATTTGTTTCCAAATTACCTTGTCGTTTAAAAGGAACGGTGATTTCTTTATACTGATCACCTTGTTTGATAAAATAGTATTTACAATATTTGCAAAATACACTAAATTATACATGAATTTAGAGTAAATTTGTGAAATAAAAATAATAAATTAGGGGGATTATGAAAACATTTGGTAAATAATCATCAATGCTGGCTGCTATAACGAAAATATCGAATTTGATTAGAAACAGAACAGAGGGGAAGTGAGACATCCGTATTTGAGAAAAGAAGAAGCCAAACGAAACGAAAAAGTTAGAAAAAGGGAGGACTTGTTTTTATAGGAAAGCACTTTGAGAGGTAATTTGATGTCAGAAAAATGCATGTTCATTCCGTTCGTGTTTTAGACTTGACTTTTCTAATAAACCAACACAATTAACCCGGACTCTTTTGATCCCATTATGTAAATAAAAGAAACAGTAGTTTACCGCTGTTCGAAAGTCATAAATCGATTAAGACAAAAACAAGTCCGCGTTGCAAACTAAATACGAGAGGAACACATCAACTATAAGTGGAAAACAGCGAAAAAACAAAAACACTGAAGTGAACAAAAAACAAACGACAATGCAAAAAATACAGAAACGAACTAAAAGATAACGTTACTGCCACACTACAATTGATAAGCTTAGTGCAGCTATATATATTGTCGATATAAGCGAACTTTTGAAATAACGATTAGTTATGAGTGTCTTAATTGTTGTTTTTAAGACTTCAAATGACAATCAACTAGAAAAATTGTAAGTTTACCTTGTAGAAATAATATTTTTAACAAAATGGCGACCAGGAAACTTAACGATAGAGTCGATATACATATATACGTTATGTTTAAATATAACCATCTCTTTAAACAAGTATTAGCTTTTAAAAAATATCTTACATGCAGATTTATGAATCGAATAAAGTACAAATTATCGTTTTAACTAAAACGGCATTACTCCATTCTCTTGAATTTGACACATATAGCATCAGGAAAATGAACGGCTCGTAGATTTGTTTTTGTCTGCTGATTTAGCTGGAAGTGTCGATTGTTTTGTTCTGTATCAATTACTTAGTTTTCCAGTTGTATAATCTGTTTTAATCATGTTGTTGTTATCCTTGCTTTAGTAAGCCAATCATTGAAAATAGTAATGCTTGGACATGTGATAGTCAATTATTTTCTGCAACAAAGACAGAAACTGCTCCCGCAGAAAAAGCACATTACGTACATGTCAACATGGCCGTTAGTACAAGGCCGTTAGTTTTCTCGCTTAAATTGTTTTACATTGTCTTATCGGGGCCTTTTATAGCTGACTTTGCGGTATGGGCTTTGCTCATTGTTGAAGGCCGTACGGTGACCTATAGTTGTTAATGCCTGTGTCATTTTGGTCTTTTGTGGATAGTTGTCTCATTGGCAATCATACCAAATCTTCTTTTATATATGTTCCCCATCATAACAACTCAGTTATTTTCTCTATTATTGCAACTGATGATATATAGAATTTATATGGAGGGTTGAGGAAATAATGCTGACTCGGCTGACGGCGCGCCGGAAAGTAATTCAAAAATAAATGGCTTCAAGGACTTTTAATCATTTGAAGTAATGAAGAGTAAATACACCACAATATGCATGTTATTTCTGAATAGAACATAGTTCATATTAAGCAAACAATTTACAACCTGGAATGCTTGAAACCAACATACAAAATGAGAGTCAACTTGTTTAGCACTTAGTCTAGAATAAACATTGCTATCAAAGAAAGGAGACAGAAAAAGATATATCATTTATTGAACAAAATTAGTTCAATTTCCATCCTGCAAATGTAGACTTTGCATCTCTACCACCAAGTAGAAGCCCGGAACAGTCTTGGTACGATCGTAGGTATACGTTATCACCTTTATTTAGTACCACCACAATAGTTCCTGAATCAGAGTCGTAATCTCTACTGACATCGTTAGTTTCGCCAAATGTGCTATCGTATATAGCATCATTAACAAGTAAGTCAAATAACATTGCACCGTGATTACCAGTGTATAACGTGTATGCAAAGACATACACCCCTGCCATCGGCGCGGTAAAGGTTCCTGAGAATTTGCTATAACCATTACCCATGTTCGTTTTTACTTCATCGAATATCAGTTGATGATGTGCGCTTGGATGCGGTTCACTCTTACTCATATAAGCATAAAATGCAATAGCCTGTGTGTTTACTTGGACTGTTCCAATTAAACGTTTCTTTTCCAATTGCTCTGAAAATAATTAAAGAAAACTCATCAAATTGTTTTAGTAGTTGTATCATTTATCTGTGATTATTATCAATATAGATCTATGAACAGATGTACTTTTTCTGTGAAATATTAAACTATTGCTCCTCAGAACGTTTTTAACAACAGCCAGTTAATGCACTGCATGGTATATTAGGTGTTTTGGGAGAAAATGAGACGCAAACCCAATGCTTATCTTATACCAAAATCATAATCGAAAAGACACCACACAGTTTTCAAAAAAAGAAAGATCATACCAATATTTTCAAACTGTAAATCGGGACGATAAGCTACACCTTTCACGGATTTGGCTATACTTTTTCGAACTTTTGGATTATAGCTATAATCTTTTATAAAAGCTTTGGATTTCAAATATTTTGGCCACGAGCATCACTGAAGAGACATGTATTGTCGAAATGCGCATCTGGTGCAAGAAAATTGGTACCGTTAATTTTATTACACCATGATTTGACAAGAGTCAGCCACTTGGGATTTTCCTTTCTTTAGACAGGCATGATTATATGATGGGAGGTGGCATCTATTACCTTAGTTTTTCGTGTGTTCACGAAAATAAAAATGATATATAAAGCAAACTAACCTATTCTTGTTTTGGGGTTACGATTCCATATCCCTTTTTTGTCCTTCATAACCTCAACTCTGGAAATATCTTTGGTATGTTCTATTTGATGGTGGGTACCATTTGTTCTCTTGACTCCTGTGGACGACATAATCCGCACAAGACTGTCAACTTCCTTTTTGAGGTTCTCAAGATCTAGACGATCTACGTGTTTCCGAAGGGAATGAATCTCCATTTTGAGTGAGTGTTTTTCCATAACTAGTCGACTAACATCTTTCCGAATAGCCCGGTTTTCATCACGAAGACTTATTATTTGCAATTCCTGATGTTTAAGTATGTAATGTATTTCTGAGATTTCTTTTTGCATGTCAACTGCTGCCATAAGGCCAGGCAGTACAAGCACTACACAGTAGAAAGTCTCCATTATGTCGACAGCTTTTAGAGATAACAAACTGCACTACCTTTGTGAAAATCAAAGATTAGAGTGAACACGAACATATGTTTAACCTTTATGAGACAACCATACTTGCATACTATCATTTGATTTGCGCAACTATTTTCATGTTTAACACATCTTTTTGGGCAGATCAGGGATTTTGACAATAGGGGGTTGCAAGCCAGCGTCTGGAGTGATACGGTTCAAAAGTTTATGCATGATACATGTATATATGTTATGATTGCCATGTGACAAATCGTCACCAGAGACCGAATGATGTACAAGTTTTAAAAATATGTATCACTGTACGGCATTCTAGAATAAGCCAAAACATATACCGCATTATCAACTAAAAGAGGCCCCGAATGACAAATAAAGAATAATTTCAACGAGAAAACTGGACAGGATGATTATTTTGTCGTCTTGTTGGGAAGGATTGGATTGTGTGAAAAAACACAAAACAAATGCCTAAAATTACGTTAAGATGAGTATTAGCCGTACATCGGAATCCTGCAGCATACCCCTCCATATATATAGAGACTTGTATATTGAGGTCAGAGAACTTTATAGCCCGTTATCATGTATACGTTCATATCTATAAAATGTTGTAGATTGACAAATAGACAATACTATAGTGCATTGACTTGACATATCTACGATATAAGGATGAGGCTTAGAAACGGGGAAATGCGAGGCTGTACCGAGCTATTTCTCCGTTTCGGGCCGAATCTTTATATCGTTGATATGTCAAGTTAATGCACTATTATTGTCTTTATACTGCAATCTAAAAAAAACATTTTCAATTGTTGTTTAATGCGTTAAGGTTATTTATTTGATTTAAATATTTGGGGAAATCCCTTTTAAAAAGGCCTCATATCATGCTCGCGAAGAAATATACAACACAATGAAATGTACATTTACCTGTTGAAACCTACACTCGATGGTGAACGAAATCGTTTGAGTATGGACTAAAATATCAACCATAAGCATAAAACATAATGATTTAACATTTTATAGGTTGCAAACAAAAAATATTAACAAATGACATATATATATATGTTTTTCCAACAATTGCAAAAGAAAAACAAGGTTGAGTCGTTCCACGCATCGTTGTATACATTGGAAACAAGAACAGGTTGAAGAGGTCGTATGAATAATTAAATATTATTTCGACAACTTCTGGTTAAATATTCATGAGGAAAAGTGATATCGGGTCAGTAACTGTGTATGACATAGTATTTTTATAATCACTGAATTGGCATCTTTTCGGAGCCTTTCATACATGTCATAGCTGACTATGCAGTATGGGATTTGCTCATTGTTGAAGGCCGTACGGTGACCTATAGTTGTTAATGTCTGTGTCATTTTGGTCTTTTGTGGTTAGTTTCTCATTGGCAATCATACCACATCTTCTTTTTTATATGATTAGTGATTTTATAAAATCCCTGGTTTGACTAGGTATTTTCAATCAGTGACGCTTCAATAAATAAATCATACTAGAACACACCCGTGATATCGCGGGTCCGTGACTGAATTAAAGTATATAACTATATGTGTAAGCCTTATTTATGCATTGGTATTGTCATCTGATAAACATGATATAGTCATGGCGATTATAAGATACACAGTTTTCTCTGCTTTCAAAATCTTTCTGTTTGAACCCGTCGACTTGAAACTTAATTATCAATTATTGGTAATATTAATTATTTGGAATACAAAAGGTCCTGGAATAAAGTTTAATTCTTTTATTCGCTGTTTTACGTCATGCCCGCTAACAAATTTAAAACTGTACCTATACGCCTTCTTTTAAGTCCAGATTTTTAGTATTCTTATTGTTCATGTTGTTATCTTAGAAAGTCTTACTGATTAAAATACTGCAATAGGGAACAATTTGACAATTATTGAATTTAGTAGTGTCAACCCTATGGTTATGACCCGTGTATATACCAAAATCAGAAATACACCGTTTGGTGGTCATGGTGGTGCGCCTGTCAGATGGGGAACTAACAGATAAGGTAATACGTAACAGGTGAATATACTATTGGTATCGGTATCGGATCCGACCCGGAACTGTTACTTGTTAATTATACCACTGTCACTCTAAGACCTCTAATATAATTATAATCAATTTAACTATTGTCAGTTTATTGCCGTAATTTTGTATGCCATAACCATTTAATGTAAATGTGTTTGTGCTAATAAAATATTTTCTATTGTCTATTATTGGCAATATTAATTATATGTGGAAAACAAAAGCGTCTGGTCAGGAGTGGTGTAATTTGCATTGTCCTTTATTAGATATATATAAATTTGAATTCTTTGATTTGTCGTTTTTACCCGATGACGGCTGACAAATAATTGGACCTCGTTAATTTAGTATTATAGATACAGTTTATGTTGAGAAACGTACCGTATTCCGGCATGCAATTGTACTCTGTAGAACTGCTATTATGTATGTAATAAATACAACTAACTTAAGTTTATAGATATACGTATTGAATACTTTTCCCTAAATATTCAATGACTAATAATAATGACATGGGTAAGAATAGTGTACACACTGAAATGTCTGGCCTGATTTACTTATCTTTGAAAGTCTGTAATATGAAGGTTTTAAAACAAGTTTTACATAAACTTAAAAAAAATAGGAAAACCATAATACTAAGGATTTTCTTATCCCAGGCATAGATAACATATGCCGTATAAAGCACAACTTTTAGGAATTTTGGGTCCTCAATGCTCTTCAACTTTGTACTTGTTTGGCTTTCTAACTTTTTTATTTAAGCGTCACTGATGAGTCTTATGAAGACGAAACGCGTGTCTGACGTATTAAACTATAATCTTGGTACCTTTGATAACTGTTATCATTGACCAATGCAGCGTGAACATGGAAGTCAATGTCATATGGACACCTCACAATTGTAACTTTGTTACACAGTATCGATTAAATTGATCTACTGCGTATTGTATTTTAACAAACCGCAATCATTCTATACACCAAATACGATGGCCTTATTATTCATAGTATCTGATAAATAGAACAAATAACAAAACTAAATACCACCCAATGTATCATGAAATTGAGGTCAAAGTCGGATGAAAAATATTAATTCGAAATAAACACCTTACAAGCATTACATTCACCATTTATAGGTAACCTGTTGATTACAGTATCTGAGATTAAAACTTAAACACTTTGACCTTGAATACTGATTCATTGAAAAGGATCAAGGTCAGACGAACATGTAAAAGTTGCAAGGAACCCATATGCAAAATACAATTATCCTAATACAATTATCCTAATACTCAAAATGAAAGCTATTTCACTTTAAAAAAAAACTGCACTTTTTTTCTCAAAATCACTTAACCATAAAATAGTAAAGTTTAAGGTGAATGGAATATGACAGACAGGAGCTTTGCAATATAGGGTATTTGCACACAAGGTATGAAGTACCAAGGCATTCTACTCTAAAGCTGTAATACTTATGTCTCGCATACTGATTACAAAACAAAAATCGATATGCAAGACAAATTATTTCAGACCAATAAAAAGTCAGCTAATGGTTTGAGTAATGTTGAATCGGTTGTAAACATGGTCCTCCTTATCATTGCGTTTGTTACTGATTTTTTTTTTGGTTTTATCTTCTATAGTTTTAGCAAAGAAAACGCAACTGAAGACTCTTTATGTAGCTCACCTAGGTGCATTTTCAATAATGGACACCATAAAAAAAAATAAAGGCAAAATTAGACAATAGGTAGATCCTACTATTTTGAACATGTTAGCTTCTGTCAGATTTTCTCTATTGATAGCTGTTTTGTTTATAATTAGTCATTTCGGCCATGTTGGTTGGCCGACAGGGCCATCGGACATAAAATAATGTCAAATGTAAAACCCTAATTATGATTGTTGTCAAGTTTTGTAAAATTTTAAGTAGTATAGTTTCAGAGAAGTAGATTTGTGTATAAGTGAACGGATCATTATTGTTCAGGACAGTATCACTTCATCTATTATATTTCTTAAGATTAAAATTATATATATTAAATAAACGACAATACTTGAATATTTCCATATGTTCCATGTTTATCCTTGATGGTCGTTTGGGTAAGACACTAGGGTCATTGGACATACTGTTAAACTATATACCTAATATTGATGATCGACGCCAAATAACGTTGTCGTTTAAATGAAATGGTGATTTCTTTATACTGATCACCTTGATTTATGAAATGATTTTTATTATTTTTGCAAAACACACTAAATCAAACATGAAATAAAAAAAATAATTATGAGGATAATGAAAACATTTGGAAAGCAATCATTGACGCTGACTGATTTTTTTTAATACAAAAATGTCGATTTTTAGTGGAAACAGATCGGACTGGTAGTAAGACATGCATAGTTAAGAATGAAAGTGAAGAAGCCGAACAAAGAAGTGAGAAAAACGCGAGGCTTTCCGTGTGAATCAGGATCTACTCGTGCTTTGAAAATCGTGTATATTATCAGATGTCGATATAGACAGTTGTGTAGAAAGTTTTTCGGAAGCGGTTGTGGCTATTGCTGAACCATTTTGTAAAGTTACCACAAGACATAAATCTGGTCACATAAAAGCAAAGCTGAATTTTGATAAACCGTGGTTTACAGATGAGTTGAAAGCTTTACGTCGAAATTACATTAGGGCATTGAATGCATTTAACAGCAACAGTTCTACAAATAATCATAAAACATTAAATGAGTGCAAGAAAACATACAAATTAAAGGAACGTTATCAGAAACGTCAATACATAAAACAAGAAGGTGACATGCTTAGTGTAATCCGCAGAAACAAACACGAAATTATTCTATGCAAAGTTTAAGCCAAAAAAGAAAACTCTTAAGTAATTTGAAATTAGACGATTTCTATGAGCACTTCAAAAATCTTGGATTGGAAATGAATTTGGATTCGGACAATGCATCAACTGAAGAAAGTAGCTGTTGTGTTTTCGATGAATTAGATGCTGTAATAACAAACAATGAAGTTGAGAAGGTTATCAATCTATTAAAGCGAACTAAAAGTCATGGTCTTAACGTCTTGCTTAACGAATATTTCATCGAACTTTGCGACTTTTTGGTTCCATTTATAGTAGAGTTATTTAACACTGTACTCGAGAATGGACACTTTCCGAAGTCTTGGTGCGAAGCAATAGACATACCGGTTTATAAAAATAAAGGGAACATACTCTTTACAAATAATTACAGAGGAATAAGCCTCTTGAGCAATTTAGCCAAATTGTTTACAGCTGTTTGAAACCAAGACTAACGTTGGCATTTGGAAACGACATTATCAGCGACGCACAATTTGGATTTAGACAAACTGTCTAATTATGAGAAAATGAAGGTTGGCAGGTAGGTGAAACTTACATAAATGAAGAGATAAATGAAAAATGAAGAGATTGAAGCTCGATTTATATAATTCCAAGGCCCTCAGTCGGCTCCAGAAGCGACAAAGCAGCGCATCTATTTAGGGTGGGCAAATATCCACTTTTTGATATGGCACAAGCTCTGACGTCCCACGGCCCTAGGTTGTCTGGCAAAACAACCGTCGGACGTCAGAGTAATCTCGGACTATTGAAAACATGCATCAGAAAAATGGCAAAAGTCTCTTACGCTTTTTGTGTGCTGATTTAGTTGAATGTGTTCGTAGTCTCGTTCTATTACATTTTTCGTGTTAATAGCAGTATGTTGTGTGAATAACAATCGACGAACAAGAACATCTGTTTGATTTACATCGGTTCTAAAAGAGCTAACAGAAAGACTTTTATTTACCTATATTGTTCCATTGCTAATTATCATCATCATTATTATTATCGCCGATTTATAACTTCGTGTTGATTTTTTTATCAGAATGAGGTAACATCCCTAATTAATCCTGAATTTCCTAAACCGTTAGTTGGAAATAATGTATTTTGTATGTAACATAGACAAATGTGATAGGCAAGTATTTCTGCAACAAATACTGTAACTGCTCCCCAAAAGAAGCGCATCAAGTACATGTCAACATTTCACCCATCATTACAACTCGGTCATTCCCTCTATCATTGCAATAGATGATATATAGAATATATAGGAAGGATTGACGTAATCTGACTCGGCTGACGGAAAGGACATTCAAAAATAAATGTCTTTTCAGCTAGACTTTAACCATGTGGAATAATGAAGAGAGAATAAACCGCACTATATACACTACTAGTATTTCTGAATAGGACACATAGTTTATAATGAGTTGATAAATTACAATTTGGAATCTAAGAACCAACACAAAAATTAGTCGCCTCGGTTATCATTGAAATATATATTCTAACCAACGCATCGAGATAGATAACGTTTCATGATTTATTGAATAAACTTAGACTTAGTTCAATTTCCATCCTGCAAATGTAGACTTGGCATCTCTGTTGCCAACTACAGTCCCGGTACAGTCTTGGTAAGATCGTAGGTATACATTATCACCTTGATTAAGTGCTAACACAATTGTACCAGAATCGGAGTCGTAGTCACCACGGACATCGTCAGTTTCACCGTATGTGCTATCGTAAATTGCATCATTTACAAGGAAGTCAAAAGCAATAGCACCGTTATCACCAGTGTATAACTTGTATGTAAAGACATATACCCCTGCAGTCGGTACGGTGAATGTTCCAGTGAACTTGCTATAACCATTACCAAGGTTCGTTTTTACTTCATCGAATACCAGTGTGTGATGGGCGCTTGGGTGTGATTCGTCCTTCGTCATGTAAGCATAGAATGCAGTGGTCTGCGTGTTAACCTGGTCTGTGTCTATCCTGCGTTTCTTTTTTAATTGCTCTGAAAGTAGATATAAAAAAATCACAAAATATACGTTTCAATAGAGGTTCAATTTGGGATAATTTATGAAGAAAAGATAATATTTTTGTGTGACGTCCTGTTGAAGTGAAAAAACAAATTACTATAGTTCGAACTATGCACAGTACCATTTCGAGTTAGAATTGTGTTAGAATTGGAGTTATAATTCGAGTTTTTAAATTTGAGTTCGTCTTTCAATAAGTTTGCCATTCCATAGTTTATATCATAGTTAAAAATTATATACGGAATATTAAGCTTTCATTTTGATATATTGCATTTAAATAAATAGAAGGCGGATCCAGTGGACGGGGGATACCATCCACAGCTTCGAAAATTCAACTTGTGGCAGTGTTTTAGTATTTTTTTTCACCCATTACTGTGTTTACCAGTTATTTTCGACTTGGTTGTCCATCCCATTTTTTGAAAGTCCTTGATTTGCGATGATTATTTATCGAAATAGGAACACAAATTAAATAACTCGAATTCTAATTCGAAATTTGACTTGAAATGGAAGTGTTACTTTTGACGCACCTCGAAAAACCAACTTTAACTCGAAGTTTGGCTCGAACTCTAACTCAATGATAAGCCACACTTTAAGTTCTATGAATATACTGGTTCTCTCACTGACATTTTTTTCCACTTTTTAATCGCTTCATTGTTCCACATTGATGCTGCATTTCTGTGTAATTGTAAGATTACAATTTTAATTTTTGTTCATTTTGTTAGCAAACAATACGTGTTCCCATACGATATTAATACCCAACAAACATCTAGAGGGTAACGGAACTCAAAAACAGACATCAGTCTATACATAAGATGATTAATTGTTTTACATTGTCTTATCGGGGCCTTTTATAGCTGGCAATATGCGGTATGGGCTTTGCTCATTGCTGAAGGCCGTACGGTGACCTATAATTGTTAATGTTTGTGTCATTTTGGTCTTTTGTGGATAGTTGTCTCATTGGCAATCATACCGCATATTCTTTTTTATATAAAGATATATATAATCACCAATGAAGCCTAGCGACATTTTCGAACCATAGCAACGACAAAAAAGGACAAATCGTGAGGAACATACAGTTTACAACAATAACGGTTAATGTCAAAGGTCTGACGTCATTCGGATAAAATAGGGTCATCTTAGCTGTGCAGTATAGCTCACATACAGCGACTTGGTTGTTCAATGACTATTTCAAATTGCTGACTTGATATGTAAATGTAATGTAGCCAGGGGATGAGATTCTCGTGATATGACGAAAAATGAAAGAATGTGGAATGAAAACTCACCTATTTTTGTTTTCCTATTATCATTCGTCGATCTTTCGTCTTCCACCTTCAGCTCATTTCCAGGTATCTCGTTGGTATGTTCCATTTTATCGTCAGTTAGTTGTGGTCCGTCGTCACTTGTGAGCGAAAGTATGATTCTAAGACTGTCAACTTCCTTCTTAAGGGTCAGGTTCTCAAGATCTAGTCGGTCGACGTGTTTCCGAAGAGAACGAACCTCCATTTCGAGTGACTGTTTTTCCATATCTAATCGACTAACATCTTTCCGAATAGCCTGGTTTTCATCACGGAGACTTATAATTTGCGATTCCTGTTGTTTAAGTATCGATTCCTGTTGTTTAAGTATGTTACGTATTTCTGATATTTCTTTTTGCATGTCAACTGCCGTCATTAGGCCAGGCAGTAAAAGCACTACACAGTAGAAAGTCTCCATTTTGTCGACAGAGTTTAACTTAAGAGATAACAGACTGTACTTCTTTTGTGCACATTACTGATAAGAGTCAAAACAAACATGTGGTAAAACTTTATGAGACTACTATACTTGCATACAATTATTCAATTTGCGCAACTATTTTTTTTACGCTTAGCGCATCTTCTGGTGCGTGCGGATCGTGTATATAAAAAAAGGACTGGCAAGCTAGTGTTTGGACGAGTGATCGATACTGCTTCACCAGAGACACAATGATGTATAATTAAGAAGAAAAAAAAATGTATCACCGTACGGGCATTCTAGAATAAGCAAACCATATACCGCATTATAAACTAAAAAAATGCCCCGAATGACAAATGTAAAAACAATTTAAACAAGAAAACTAGACAGGATGATTATTTTTGCCCTAATGTTTTGTAGGATTGGATTACCGTGTACAAAACACAAAACAAATGCCTATAAGCACGTATAAATGAATATTAAGAGTACACCAGAATCCTGCAATATACCCCTCCATATATATAGAAAACATTATGTTACAATTAGTTACTTAGTTACTGTAATAAAAAAACCATAAGACTTGCAAGAGCCACAGTGACTACAAAAATAGTAGATATTATTAATTTAAAATCTGTACATCATAGTTTACTTTATCTATCATAGTATATAGATCAATCGGTATTATAAAACAAGTTCTGTTCACTATATATATATAGTATTACGACATTGCAGATTTTTGCAGAGAAAAATCATTATATAGGTAGATCATATATCTATAATACTAAAATTACGAGGTCCAATTTGTCAGCCGTCATCACGTAAAAACGACGAATCAAAGAATTCAACTTTATATATAACTTATATAGTACAAAGGTGTAGATTAAAAATTACACCACTCCAGGCCCTTTTGTTTTCCACGTAATAAATATTGCCAATAATTAAGAAGTTCCGGGTCGAGTCCGATACCGATACCAATAGTATATTCACCTGTTACCTATTACCTTATCTGTACGTTCCGCATCTGACAGGCGCACCAACAAACGGTGTATTCAGTATTAATATGCTATATACACGGGTCATAATCACAGGTTAAATTGTTACCTATTGTAGTATTTTAATCAGTAAGACATTCTAAGATAACAATACGAATACTAAAAATCTGGACTAAAAATAAGGCCTATAGGTACAGTTTTCAATTTGTTAGCGGGCATGACGTATAACAGCGAATCAAAGAATTCAACTTTATTTATAACTAATATAGGACAATGCTGTTGATTAAAAAAATACTTTATTCCAGGACCTTTTGTTTTCCAAATAATTAATATTACCAATAATTGATAAGTTCCAGTTCGACGGGTTCAAACAGAAAGATTTGAAAGCAGACGGAAAACTGTGTATCTTATAATCGGCATGACTTTATCAGATGACAATACCAGAGACATATAATACATCGCTCTTCGAAAAGCATTTGGCTGAAAAAGACAAACGCTTGTCATTTTAACCAGAGACTTGTATATATATTATTTAATTTCATATATAAAAAAAAACTACTAGCACCAAAAAGGTTCATAAAAAAATAGAAAAAGGGGGGTCTGTTCCCGAAGCGCATCTCAGACTCCGACCGTCGTTGTTCGATTTGATAATTAATCACGTGCATTCCTTGTTTTATCGGAATCATAACGTGGACTTGTTGTCAGTGACCCCCAGTGGCGGATCCAGCCATTTTAAAAAAGGGGGGGTCCCAACCCAGAGTAAAGGGGGGGTTCCAACTATATGCTCCCATTCAAATGCATTGATCGGCCAAAAAAAGGGGGTTCTACACCCCCCCCCCCCCCCCCCTGGATCCGCCACTGGACCCCTAACCCCACATCAGGAACGTCATTTTTAAAATCCCGGATTTTGTTACACCGAACTTGTTGTAATGAATAGTGAATTTTGCGCATGCGTACTACAAATACACGTGTAAACTTCCGGTTATCGGCAAAGACTCTGCAGTAACTCTGTCCAAATACAAAAAGAATGGGTACGTCATTCACCAAAATTAATTAAGGCAGACCTTTCGACAGTAACCTACTCATGGCAATACGATATCTGCTATATATATGCTTGCATGTGAGACTGAGAGTCTACAGTAGACTATTACTCAGTGTCATCGTGAAATTTATTTCTCGTACACCCTCAGCGACTCAGTGAATCAAGTTACAATCACTCATGGTGATGATATGCCTGTGACTTTGTTATTTAATTGGAAAGACATCTCTAGGCTCAGACGATACTTAAGGCTGCAGTGCACTTGTAGCCTTGTTACATAAAGCTTGCCTAAACAATGGCCTGCATAATTTGAGTGACTATGTTTTTTAGTCTCCATGCCTATTACTATTAGTCCGAGATTACTCTGACGCCCGATGGCTGTTTTGCCAGACAAGCTAAGGCCGTGGGACGTCAGAGCTCGTTCCATATCAAAAATTGGATATTTGCCCACCCAAAAAAGATGCGCTGCTTTGTCGCTTCTGTAGACGACTGGGGGCCTTGGAATATTATAAATCGGGCATCAATCTCTTCATTTTTCATTTATCTTTTCATTTATGTAACTTTCACCTACCTGCCAATCTTATTTTCTATATTTTAACAGTTTTCATAGTGACCCCTCCATTTCAGCATTTTGATTATCACTTTCAAATATCTGAGACTACGTTATAGTAGTCTCAGCAAATATGGACGTCGAGTTACTTGAGAGTTTGTGGCCTCAGCACTCAAATATGCAAATATTTATATTTTTTTACCTCCTTCATAGGAGATTGATGTTTAACATCTAGAACCAACCACGTTTTTTCACCTCCTTAAGAGAAGATCGGTAATCAGCATTTATTTCAAACCACAATAACAATCGGAAGCTCTCGGAACTTTAGGTAATTGCATCTTAAATGAACGAGGTGTTACATTATGGTCATTTGCACTGTTTTCTCGTGGTCACGTGATAATCTTTGAAAATGATAGTCAAAATGCTGAAATGGAGGGGTCACTATGAAAACTGTTAAAATCTAGAAAATAAAGGTGAAAGTTACATAAATGAAGAGATTGATGCCCGATTTATAAAATTTCAAGGCCCCCAGTCGGCTCCAGAAGCGATAAAGCAGCACATCTATTTTGGGTGGGCAAATATCAACTTTTTGATAAGGGACGAGCTCTGACGTCCCACGGCCCCAGCTTGTCTGGCAAAACAGCCGTCGAATGTCAAAGTAATCTTGGACTACATGCCTATCTGATTAAAAAACACTTTTTCACATCAGGACAATTAAAGATTTTTTGTAGGCAGCTAGCTTTTTTTTTGTGTACATGTACTGGTACAGTACTTGTAGGGACTTAATTTTATGGATGCCTTAATCCGTCTAGATGTCAGACTGGGCGGACAGTTGTCCCAGTGTAATAAACACCTGCTGTGCAATATCCAGGTGGAAGGTCGTAAATCAATCTGTACCAGCTTGATTAGTATTTGATTTTACCTGTACAGATATGTTAGTATTTAAGGAGGATAGATATTAATGTAAACTATTGTTTTGTATATTTGAGGAGAAAAAAAATAAAATATAATTTTAAAATAAATATCATGAATATGGGATCAAGTTTTTTTTATAACTTGAAAATGAAAGAAAAAAGATTTTTAACAATGATTGTAAAAAATGTGTTGCCAATTAATTTAATAGTGTTAGGCCACACCAATTTAATTTCTTGTTCTACAGATTTTTGGACTCCAATTTGGGGCGAGCGAGCGATTTGAAAATTTTAATAAAAAAATATTTAATTTGCAAATTTTTTAGGTGAAGCTTGAAAAGTAGAGGCGAGCGATTATAATTTTTGTTTGTAAACATAAAATAGTAGGTTTTGACAATATTAAAACTTGATTTATCACTTGTACTTTGACATTTCTTTAATTTCTGAAGTATTGTTTCCCTATTCAACAAGAAATAATTAAATCTGGTCTATGTATGACAATGAGACAATTCTCCATCCAAGTCATATTCAGTTTGGGGCAACCCTTAATGTTATAAATTTATCCCTTTTACATGTTTTATGAGGGATCAATATAAGTTATAATATATTTGTTTGTACAAAAGGGCTCATATTTTCTCAAAGAACTACATGTATATATCTATCTGGTATTAAATGGTCAAAACATGTCCAAGAATGTTTGTAATATTCCTGGACTTTAACCATGTTAACACATTTACTTTAACAGTATAATAATTATTCAAAATAAGTGGACCCCTCTTTTAGAAAAAGTTGTTTAAAATATGATGTAACTCTCTTCTTTTTGAGTACAAAATTCTAAGTTTTCAAAGGTTTTCGTATATAAGAACTACATGTGTAAACAAATCCTTGGTCATGTTGGTATTTCTATTTTCTTTTTTCTACATCAGTAAAATGACCCCTTGTCTGAGGGTGGGTTGTTACCTGATAATAGCAAACACAGGTCAAAGTACGGCCTTTTACACAGGGCTTTGATACAGACCAAACAGCAAGCTAAAAAGGACCCCAAAATTATTAGCGTACACAATTGTAACAGGAAAACCAACAATCTATTTTATATAGCCGAACGGGAAAATACCAATGAACAACACCAACAAACGATGCAGAACAGGCCCCCCTGAAGCAATCAGGACAGGTGCATAAACATGCAGCGGCTATGGATAGTTTTGTTTCGCCAGCATACAATATAATTGCAGTTGAAGGCAAATCCTTCAGAAGTTCTTTGTACTTTATTCTAACAACGAACATTTGTTGATAGGGAATATAAGTAAGGGGGAAAGAAACCATTTTTTTGTTTTTAAAAGGTATTTCCGCTGTTCTAAATTTATATTGGAGCACTCCCGCTTTGGATAAATAGGTTTCATGCTAAAACAAATATTCTCACAGATATTTACACAGTGTGGTGGGGTGCTTTTATGTTTAAAATCGTTATATACAGGTTAGACTGTGATTTTAAAAACAGATGTTGATATCTTTTTAGAATATTTACAACAACAAAAACGGTGCAGGAAATGGACATGATTACATATCCGGAAGCGGGAATATAAAAAAAATAAAAAAATTCTGTTTAGAAAAAAATAGGTGCGGGCGGGTCCGTAGAACAAGGAATGAAATTGGTGTGGCCTTAGTGCCAATAATCTATTTTTATTTGTAAATTGTAAATATTTCACTTTATTTAAAATTTTAACAACCAGGACCGTTTTCAATCGAAGAATTCTAAATAAAAATTTTGAGACATCAATCCCGTAATTTTACGAGTTTCCGTTGATGGTATACTTCCCCGTATAAACGTCCTGTTCATTTATGTTATTTATAGAAACACAATTTTAAAAAATGCGTAAATAAATTGAATGAAGGCATTATGAATAAACTGTAATTTTCCTTTTGATACCAAGTTCCCCGTTAGAACCTCTACGTCTTTTCACAACTGTCAATCATTTCTCTCAAGTAAAACAATTCGGAAGTGATAATATTTTACATATAATAGTTAAAAAAAGACTAGAGTTTATTTTGATTAAATGTAGATAGATAGATACTTTATTCTCTAAAAACTAGTTTACAGAGAAAAAATGTAGAAGGATTAAATTGATATTCTGGAAAATCAATTGTTAATGCATCTCAATCAAGAGCCTCAGAATGGACAATACTGTCAATCATTTAACATCAAATTTAATCATGAATAGATTTTCCCAAGGTTATTTAGTAAGGTCACCTGTGTTTACTGTTACGATATTTCCCGCAATATTAAAATTTCATGCAGTGAACGAAAATCAATCTTAGCTATTTTTAGCATTCATTATTGTGAGCAAAGTCAGTTTAAGTTCAACCATAATATGCACACGCAGTTGATCACTGATATGTGTCATTTGGTCTCTTGTGAAGAGTTTTCTCATTGGCAATAACACCACATCTTCTTTTTTATGTACACAACACGAATATAAAACTTTAAAAAAATATGACCCAACTGAAGAAAATAAAGTGTTTGCTTGAAGCTTTCCAATTAAAGGAGATACAAGATTATTATTTTTAAAAAATCGTTTGTCAATATCAACTAGATTAAACATCGAAATTTTTTTTCGTTAAAAGATCAAATATAAATGTTTGAAACAAATAAGGTCATGATTTTTTTATTATAGTAAATTGACGTGAATTTGATTATAAGTAAAAAGTAGAATGGAGTGGGAAGAAAACTTAGTTTAATATATTACTGTCAGATTTCAACAATTTTAAACTCTTTTCGTAAAATATATGTAGCCCTTAAAAGGACTGTTTTAAATAGATGTTGATCAATTATCTTCATATCAGCTTCAAACTGGCAACTTTCAGCTGGTACTCTGGCGTCTTCAATTTGGTATCAAAATAGTGGAGGGACTTTGAGGTAAAATGTACAGTAGGGCAAACATGTAGGGTAAGGGCAAACAACCATTTTTTTTATGGCCCTACTGTCACACAAGCAACCACCTAGTCCTACTTGACCTGACTTCATACATAAGTTTAAAACAACCACCACACAACAGCACTGTTTTAAACAAACACTTGTCACTTTGAAATGTTAATGACTATTGAAATTGTATAGTCATGTCGCAATCATGAATATCACAAATGTGGGAGGAAAAAAACAATAGATATAATAAGATGTGGTATGAGTGCCAATGAGACAACTCTCCATCCAAGTCGCAATTTGTAAAAGAAAACTATTATAGATCAAAGTACGGTCTTCAACACAGAACCTTGACTCACACCAAACAGCAAGCTATTATTAAAGAGCCCCAAACATGACTAGTGTAAAACCATTCAAACGTGAAAACCAACATTTGATTTAGTAACAGCATACATGTACATTTTGTACATGTAGGGCAAGATATATATGATCAGTTGAATATCTTTTTAATAGCTACCAACATTGTGCAGTTACCTGCTATGCTAAATATACAATAATTGATGATATATATATATGTTACATGTATTAACTTTTTTTCTTTTTCAGGTGGAATTTGGAGTTATTTTTCTGGTTTATTTGGAACAAAAGAAAGGAGAATTTTAATTTTAGGTTTAGATGGTGCAGGAAAAACCACAATATTATACAGACTACAAGTTGGTGAAGTTGTGACAACTATTCCAAGTATGCAATATGTCATACAGACAATATTTTACATGACAAATGAAAAATTTCTTTAAGACTTACAATCAAGCAGACAGACAAAATAAACTGTTCATTTTACAATTTCCTTTTTTCTTTTTGAAATAACTATAGATACAAGAAAATGTGGTATGATTGCCAATGGCAATGGGACAGTTCTCCATCCAAGTTAAAAAATTGTAAAAGAAAACCATTTTAGGTCAAAGTATGGTCTTTGACACGGAGCCTTGGCTCACACCAATCAGCAAGTTATGAAGGGATAAAGTTGAGTAAGGAAATGGTGAATGTGTCAAAGCGACAAAAACCCGACCATAGAGCAGAAAACAACCGAAGGCCACTAATGAGTCTTCAATGTATCAAGGGCCCTATAATGACTAGTGTAAAACCATTTAAATGGTCTAATCTTTAAAAGTTATATACACTTAAGAACCACATTCATTAACAAACAACAACCACTGAACATCATTATAATTAAAATGAAACTTATACAGGGTTCTGGTTAAGACATGTATACACGTCCTGGGCGCATGGAAATCGGGCTGGGTGCATACTTTTTAAAAACAATGAGTCCCTTGAATGCATATAATATACGCAATGCTTATTACCACAAAATACATATATATTTTTTAGAATTTATTGGTGTCACGATTTACTTCAATTATGAATGATAAAAATGGGTTAACAATACTCTTTCATGGTACATGTATATTAGTAGATACTTTAAATTTGTGTGTGTTAAAAAAAGGGTGATAATATATAAATGCAACAAGTTAAAGGGATGGAATTTATGACCCCAATGCAATGAAGGTACTTTATTTAAATGACAATTCATTGTTGTGTTTTACTGAACATTTTCCTGTACATGTATTTAACATATTTCTGTCTTTTTCAGCAATTGGTTTTAATGTTGAAACAGTTCAGTTTAAAAATTTAAAATTTCAAGTATGGGATCTTGGTGGACAAACAAGTATAAGGTACATAATAACTAAATAAGTATAGGGTGAGGTTTGCTAGACAGTTGTTACAAAGAGTTAGATTTGCTACATACATACAGTCTTTAATAAGATGTGTTTAATGTTATAGAAAAATGTCACATTTGTAATAATGAATACAATGATATACATGCATGACATGTATTGCTGACTCTTAAGTCTTGACACACAAGTACATTATATGATCAGATGCTATTTAAGATGCAATAGAAAAACGTCACATTGCATTGCTGATTCTAAAAAAAAACTTACAATTTATATACATGTAAATTTATATGACAGATGAATTATTTAGGAGATGCAGTTTGAGATATCGCTCAGACGTTTCAAATTTCATATTATTAAAACGACTTTCCTTCTTTTTAAATTTCTTTTGACTACTTATACAATGAGTTTTCAGTTGTCCTGTTAACAATAGTTGTTTTACTATTCATAAATATATAGTTACATTAACTTTAAAATTCCAGACCCTATTGGAGATGTTACTATAGTAACACAGATGCCATTATATATGTAGTAGATAGTATGGATAGAGAAAGAATGGGCATCTCAAAACAGGAATTGTTCTCTATGTTAGAGGTAAGAAAATTATTAAAAAGGAAGTATTTGAAAGCCAATGTATTTTGCTTGTTAGTAGAAAAGCTCAATCTTAAACCAATTACATGAACTACATGGTGTATGTTCAACAAAGTAGATTTTAGAATGTATAACAATACGTATCAAAATAAAAAGAGGTGGTATGGTTGCCAAAGAGACTGTCCACCAGAGACCAAATAGTGTAAAAGGTCACCTTAAGACCTTCAACAACGAACAAAACTCACTGCATAGCAAGCCATTAAAGGCCCTAAAATGACAAATATTTTAAACGAGAAAAGTAATGGCCAGATCATCATATAATTATACTGTTAATTCAGTAATTATTGACAGATTTTTATTATTGTGAAAATTGCGACAGTGTTATAAACACAATAATTTAAACTCGCATTTTAAAATATTTAAATGAATTAAGCAGGATTTTTCCCAAAATCATAGAAATTAAAATTGCATTTAAGTCTGAAATGACATAATCGCAATAATAAATGCACGCAATAATTTCTGAATTTACAGAATTATTGCAGCTTGTTGATTGTTAAAAAAAGGTTAGTAATAACAAAACCATCATCATTTACTATACTAATATTCACGACAAAATGTTTTTCATCTTCTATTTATTATATTTCTATAGGAAGACGAATTAAGAAAAGCTGTTCTCGTAATATTTGCCAATAAACAGGATATAGAGGGCGCTATGACACCAAGTGAAGTAGCTAATGCATTAGGACTTACAGCAATTAAACATAAATATCAGATATTTAAAACATCAGCAATCAAAGGGGAAGGACTAAATGAAGCAATGGAATGGTAGGTTACCATGGTTACTGTAAAATACATTTATTCACGGATCAAAATTTTGTAATTTGTAAAAAAAATCAGAAATGTTCATTTGTTGGCTTTAGAATTAGTGGTTTCATAGTCTGCATACTAAAACAGAAAAAAATGCTGGTGTTTTGTCCACAAAAAAACTTTCCATTTGTTGGTTACAGTATTAGTGGTTTCATAGTTTGCATATAACAACTTAAAAGTTGTAATTTGATTATATTAAAATCTGTTGTACTAATTGTTCACAAAGGTCCATATGATTTTCCTTAACCATGTTTACCAATGCATTGAAATGACAAAAAAATTAATACCTGAAAAGTAATTATGAATCAACCCTATAGAAAGATTACTCAAATGTAGTCTAGAAGAGCGGAGTAGATTTACAGTACTTTATATTTCTTAAACAAATTGAAAAAGACACCTCATGTTCCAAGGTCTTCAGTGGTTCATCATACTCTTGTACTTCATCATACATTATTGACACTAGTCTGTCAACACTGTGGTGGGTTTATACATTGCACATGGCAGGTGCTTGCGACTCCAATCTTATTTAACTAGCATGGTCAGTTTTCATGCCAAAAGTTGTGGTTCTCATTGAGCTTTCTGTCTTCCACGGCTATATAGCCATTAATTCAGAAAGTGGCCCAAAACACCAAAATCAATCAATAAATTTAATGTGCATTCTTGTTCATTTCAGGACTGCAAATACATTAACACAACAAAAGTGAAGAAAATAAGAACAAAGACTATATTTATTGGAGTTATAATGTGACCAACAAGAGTGATGAGAAAAAATACTGATGGAGGTCAAGTAGTAGTGCTAACAGATATAAAAACCAGTACATTGTAAAATTGAAATATTATATATCGATATAGTATTTGCCATCCATAGTATCCCTTGATGGTTGTTGGATGACAACACTACAGAAATTTGGCTAAAATCCACTTGACACAAATACACAAATATTGTTAAAAGGCACTTAAAATTTCCATGGTATTGTCACCCATAAACCATGAGGATAAGGTTGTCTATTAAATGTCATTGTCTCAAGACAAAATTATCTACAGTGTTGAGTATTTTGTATATATTTATGTTTCTTGATCCCTTTTCACAAAAATGATTACAACAAAAATTGATCATAGCTCATACTGAAATGTTCATGATTAGAATATTTTTTTGTGGCAAGTTTTTTTGGTGAAATTGACACGTAATGACTTTAAATTTAAAATTTTAGGTATTTTTTAATTAAGATTTGTAGTTGATTGTCTTGTATTTTCAATGATATTTCTGTGTATTGAATACCAGTTATTGCTGATGTAAATGTAATGTTCTATCAAATTTCTGAATGCACTAATAATGTATGATTGACAAAGGTTTAATCCTTCATTTTCACATATTGTAAAGGTTTTTCTCCATTTGAAATATATATATACATATGAGTCTAAATTACAAAAAATGTATTGCTTAAAATGAAATGCAAAACTTAAAGATATTAAAAGGTCTTAAAGATACCATCTGAATTTTAACTGAGTGTAAATAAATGTATATCTATTTAATACTCATACAAACAATAGTCTCTAAATCTTTAAACTCTGCTACAATTTACTTCCCCAGCCTAATAGCTTTTCATAGATTTAAATCAGATGTAAAAAGCTAGGTTGGTTCTAACTTTTACCAAGCATAATATATTGTGTGTACATATGGGGGATTTGTACATTCATTTATAGATTGAGGCGAAACATGATACTAATTATAATTTTTTTTTCTTGTAAAAAGTTTCTTTGGAATTCACAGAAATGCTATGTGCACAATGTATTTGGTGTTTTTTTCTTTCTCATATACATTTAACTCTTGTTAGTATAGTTACTAGTATTGAATTATATTAATTTCTTCTTAAATCTTATGCATACAATATAAAAAAATTCTGACATTTTCGGAAGAGAAAAAATTGTTGATATGTTAACATGTTTAAAAGTTGTCTAAAAATAGTTTTCACTCTACATTTTACTGACTACCAGAAAATAATCCACATTCAGAGGCATTATAATTTGATTTAGAGTATCAACATGATTAAAATACAGATCCATTAATTTTCAATTTTCTGTATATAAAAATTTGTTGTATCTATAAAAAAAGAGGGGATTCATATTGTGGTGTACTTAAATCCATCCAATTCATTTATTTAACCACATCTTTTATATAGTCACATTACTTTTTGTCGAGCCTTCGACTTTAGTCGAAAAAAGCGAGACATAGCGATCCTACATTCTGTCGGCGTCGTCGGCGGCGTCAACAAATATTCACTCTGCGGTTAAAGTTTTTGAAATTTTAATAACTTTCTTAAACTAAACTGGATTTCTACCAAACTTGGACAGAAGCTTGTTTATGTTCATAAGATAGTATGCAGAAGTAAATTTTGTAAAATAAAATTCCATTTTTTCCTTATTTTACTTATAAATGGACTTAGTTTTTCTGCCAGGAAACATAACATTCACTCTGTGGTTAAAGTTTTTGAAATTTTAATAACTTTCTTAAACTATCCTGGGTTTGTACCAAACTTAGACAATAGCTTGTTTATGATCAAAACATAGTATCCAGAAGTAAATTTTGTTAACAAAAAAAATCCCATTTTTTTGTGCATTTTACTTTTAAATGGACTTAGATTTTCTGCCAGGAAACAACGCATTCACTCTGTGGTTAAAGTTTTAAAAATTCTAATAACTTTCTTATACTATTTTGGACCTGTACCAAACTTGGACAGAAGCTTGTTTAGGATCAAAAGCTAGTATCTATAAGAAAATTTTGTTAAAATTTTGTACCTGTGTATCTGTATTTTACTTATAAATGGTTATAAATCTTCCAGTTTACATAACAGACAGTCTGCAGTTAAAAGTTTTTAAAACATACTGTATTTTTACCAAACTTGGACAGAAGCTTCTTCGAATCATAAGATAGTATCAAGAGGAATATTTTCATTGATTTTATTCCTCTTTTGTTGAGCCTGCGATTAACAGCATATTAAAGTAGGCGAGACACTGGGTTCCGCGGAACCCTTAAGAATTTTTATGTTCATTGATTGAACATAAAGTTTTTGTTAAATTTTTTTTAAGCAACAGTGTAAATGAAAATATTTACTTTATGAAAAAAAATATTTAATTGTTTTTAATTTTAAATCATGCAGTTTATTTATTAAGTGATCAAAATTTATTTTCAAAATTATAAAAATCTGTCCAGAACTGCGTATTAAACAATTAATATATACAGTATTATATTTTGTACCACCTACAGTGATGTAGAATTAAATTGAATCCTCCTCCCTTCTAATTGTAGTAGCGGAAGGGTTTCCGTAAAAAAATTGTTTTTTCTTGATTGATTGAATGTTTCATTTAACAAATTTTGATTAACGGGAGAGTTTATGTCTAAAATTGTTTTTACATAGATAAAATATGTGTTTCATTTCATGATTTTTGACTAAGGGGGATGAGTGTTTCCAATTAATTTTTCGTAGATTATTGATATTGTTCATATAATGATTTTCAATCTATTGTCATGCACACACATGTGACCAAGTGGAGTTTATTCATGTATGTCTTTTGCTTGTTTTTGTGAGGTTATTTATTATTGTTTATTGAGAAAAAAGTTTTATTTTATAATTATACATTGAGAAAAGAAAATATAAAAATATTACAAGTCTAATGCTTATTATTTATATTTACTGTCAGAGGAATTGATTGTGTCAATTTTATGTTAGATTATAAGGCTATAACCCAGTATATTTACCCTTTCAAATTTATAGTCAAAAGCACCATCTGAATTCAAAATTTTCTTAAATTTGGTACTGTAAATTCATAAATTATTGCGTACATTTATTATTTTGTCATTTAAGACTATAATGCGAATTTAATTTTTGCATCATTGAGAAAAATCCTGTTTGATTCTCATAAAAAAATGGCTAAATGCGAAATGAAATTATTGCGATTATAACCCTATCACATTTTTCGCAATAATAATAACATCGCAATAATTTCTGAATTTACAGTATTTAAAAATGTATCCAGCAAATTTGCTGTTTCAGAATTTAAAGGACTATGAGTAATTCAATGTTCATACCCCAATTAAAAACAATGTGATGTCATTGGTTGAATTTCAATTGTTTGGTACATTGTTAGCCAATCACAGCATTCTGGTGTATGCTTTTGAAAATGTTAAAGAGAATGCCTTAGATTCAGAAAGGCGTATTGGAAAATTATCCATAAATGGTTCTGACTCAAATGATCCAAATCTTATAACCCTAAGAGTTGTAAGGGCCTATAAATAGCAACACATGACATACAAATCTATGGGAGTGTAAGGGGTATAGAAATATGGCCAGTCCTTGGTCTTCAGCCAAACCTTTGCCGATTGAGGTGTTAGTTTGGCTGTGGGGGGATGCATGAATTATTGTTTTAGAAAGGAACAGACATTATGCCATCCAACAGGCCACCTTTTATATGACCCCCATATTGCAGAAGCTACATATAGTATTGATAGTTAATTTGGTTTCCTCCCAAACATAGAAGAAGTATTTGCCACTGGATGTAAAACAAACAAAAAAGAGTATATGAAAGAGGGGCAAAATATACCAGAGGGACAACGACATGGCTAAAAAAGATAAAAGACAAACAGACAAATACTAGTACACCAGACACAACATAGAAAATTAACGTCTAAGCAACATGAAAATCACCAAAAACTGAGGAGGATGTCAGATGCTCCAGACCAGTAATCAGATCCTGCTCAACATGTATCACCCATCATGTTGCTAATGGTATTACAAACCTGGTAAATAGACTTAATTCAGTAGGTCACATTTGTAAAAAAAAAAGGAACAGATTGTAGTTACCACATAAGGATCATATCCAATATCATCTGTGCAATGGATATTCATAAGGGTCAACCAACTTGTGATGGCGTCATCCAAAGGAGTAAGTTCGGTAAGGGCTATATTTGGCCCCAATGATAAAGTTCATAGTTTCAAGACAATAAATGTCTTAAGTTGCCTTAAAGGCATGCTAGAAAGTTAAACAGAACTGTTTTTGTCAAACTGTAACTCTAACACGTTGATTTTTACATCCAAAAAAGATCAAGATTAGGGATTTTGGTGAAATCTGACAAAATCAGCTATATTTCAAATAAATAAAGGACCAGGAAACATAGAGCATAGGCGTCGACAAGCTTAAGATTCAAATAAGACATGTGAAATGTCTTCACAAACATTATTTTAAAAGATCTTTGTTGTCGACGTATGCGCTCTATATTTCCTGTCCAATATTCTATGGAAATTTACCCATTTTCATTGATTTTTTCGTGAAAAATCAACATGAGGACAACTTGTGACGTCATAATGAAACGCATAAACGTAAAATTTTCAACAAAATGGTTTATATCCTAGCTAGTCAATGTATTAGCTATAATTTATTGGATATTGGTCGATAAATCCGAATTTGAAACTTACGCTAAAAAAAGGGGCCATTTTAGTACCTTATCGAACATACTCCTTTTCTAAGAAATGATTTCAACTTCTTGGTTTAAAAGCCCCCTTTGTTTGAGCAACACTAAGAAAATCATGATAGGAAATACAAGCACGGGAATACATGTATTGTATCAATTATGAGATATGTACTCTGTATGCAGGCTCTGCTGGATTGTTGCTACATAGAAATAGAAAGTTGACAATGGGGAAGCTGAAATCATCTCTTTTGTCGTAAAGTTTTGTTTTCAACTGACTCTCATTGTCAATTTCTAGATGCAAGTCAACTTTTGAGACAGACTAAACTGTATCTGTTTTATCCTTTATCTCTAGTTCGATGGGATAGATGAGTTCAACATAGTCACCAAATTTTGAATTATTTATTGAGAGAACATCATATAGTTAGCAGAAAGTAAATTAAAAGAAGTTTCTGTATGAAGACAGCTTCATAAGAATAAAGGAACAAGTCGGCAGGAAAAGGGGCACAATTGGTTCCCATAGAAATGCTGATAGTCGGTTGAAAAACACGTCATCAAAATGTTACAAATATGTTGTTAATCAAGAAATCAAGCATCTTGATAATATATCAGTTTTAGATAATTTTTTATTTGATACATGCAGAGTTATTTTTTTATAAAGTAGGATTTATCCCTCCCTAAGACAGATACTTGTATCTATGTTGGTCATTAATTATTTTTTACAAAACAAAGCAATACAAACTCTTTTAATTTGTCTTTTAGTTTGGAATGAGGGATACTTGTGTAAAATGTAAAAAAAGTTATACGTTTTAATACTTATGCAAGATGAAAGAGTCTTAGATTGTATGTACTCGAAAAGATCTTTGGATTTTTTTAGTATCTACATCTGATTCACGCCACCTCTAGAAAAGACACATATTTTTTTGTCATGGGAAAAAAATCTACATGTTATAGTACATAATAAAATTACTACGTGTAAGAGCAAATGAAAAAAAAAATGCCAAGTTGCCATCAGTAACATCATTTATTTTTAAAAATCTTCAAAATACCCCTCATAGACAGTTAAGCTGACCACAAAATTACGAAGCTGTTGTGTTTTCACTGTACTTATTCTTGTTTAAAATGTAGGCCAAGGTTACCTAACTATATTGTGTTTCTTCTTCACTACGAATGGTGTATCAACTAACAAGATCATTCATATAATGTCCTGAATATGCCTGAAATATTTGCCACTGGATATTAATCTAGCAACATTTATTATCAATCTAAATTATATGCAGATGCTCAAATTTAACATTCTTAGCTTATCTAAACACTAATGTTTGGGGGACGAATTGGCTTTTCTCCCTAGCCTGCTACCTTCACTGAGGTAGATTACTAAAATGTTATGAAAAATTAATTGTGGCGGACTTTATTTATATGCCACACCTAGGGGCAGTATGTTTTTTCGGTTTGTGCGTCTATTTGTTCATCCGTCTGTCTGTCCCACTTCAGGTTAAAGGTTTTGGTTAAGTGTTTGATCAAGGTACTTTTTGATGAAGTTGAAGTCTAATTTTAACACTTAAAACTAAGTACACATGTTCTTAATGATGTGATCTTTCTCAATTTATTTATTTTTCAAATTTGAGGATTGACCCCAAGGATATGTGAATCGTCAAGCATACAAACAAAGAAATACATGTGCAAATAGTACAGTGCACGGAAGAACAAATTAAATTAGAAAAAGATTGAGTCTACAGTAAAAAAACACCCCAAGAAGCTTTTGAAAAAATCATTGGGTACTAGAAGGTTCTAAGAACACCATAATGACTGCACGAAACACTTCAGTATCAGAGTCCCTTTTTGAATATAAATACTTAAATGATTTATAATATTATACGTTTCACAAACGTTTGACTACATTAAACTTAAAAGAGAGGAGAAAGATTTCATATAAAAGTCAAACTTATACGTCGAAACCGGACCTAACACTGCCAGCAAAAGATAATACTCAGTGGCGGATCCAGATGGCGGCGTAGAGGGCGTACGTGGCCCCTTTTTGTAAACTGATTAATCAGACAAGACTTCTCATGTGATTCGCTATGGTGGAGTTGACCAGTTCGCCGTAAAAATGTCACTCAGTCGTTTTGAAATTCAAATTACAGCCTACACATGGATAGACTGAAGATGACAATCATGACATCTTCAAAGCGAAACAGGATTGAGCAAGAACGTATTGACTCCTATTTCACAATTCCACGAGACAGAAAGTTATATTCTATCTCACTATCATGATAAAAAGTTCCACAGCAATATATTATTTAACGAAAACATGTGTAACCCCAAACGCCCCAGCCTATTTTAACTAGAAATAACATAGCTGAATGATGATCCCCAAACAATAATCTCGTCAACTTTTTTGCTATTAGAAACGAAAATTTCCAACAGAATTATGTTGCATTGAATAAACATGATGAATAAAAAAACGGTGTTTGCATGTGTGACTGAAATGTCTGTTTCGCCGAACTGATATATTAATTATTTTTTTCAAGACCAAACTGCAACCGACTGCTAGGTGTGGCCTTTATGTATGCATTTGTCAACCGTCATTTATTAACTCGTTGACATTTTAGACTCATTCGTAGCCTCTGGATAATTTGGAATCCCTAACTTCCCTTAATTGTGTAGTGCGAAACATATCAACCAAACTTTTGGATAACAATTGCTTGTTTGTCTTTCTTAAATCGTGTCGGTCCTATTGTAAATTTCATCGAATAGCCCGGTGTATATCTGGATTACAACAAGAAATCTGTGAGGTTATTTTAACTTAACATACAACAAACGAGAATTTTAATTCCAAGTCCCACATGTAATATAGCAGTACATCATGTACATAGCTTTGGATTCATACTATCATTTTATGATAAACAATTTACAGGTAGAATAAGATAGAATACAGCATCCAGGGGCGGATCCAGGATTTCATATTAGGCGGGGGTGCGCAATTTTTCAATTTCGCCGAGCGGAGGGAGGCGAACAATTTTTTGAGATAAAATTATTGAAATATTCTTCTAAAGGGGTGCAATGTAGGTATTTCGAAACTATTGTGAGGTAAAACTAGCGAGAAATTAAGGTTTCAAGCAGAAACCGCCTAATTCCACCCTGACAACAATCTACAATCACTAGAGGTGAAACAATATGTTCCTGTTTCGCAAAGAATCTTCCAGTCATGATGGCAAGGTCTCCTACAAATAAGAAAAATATGCAAAAATCTCCCTACATCCCTAACTTTTAAACTAAGAGATTCATTTTGCATATATGAGTTTATAAAGCTACGGTTATAAAGCTGCAGCACCAAAAAACAAAAGCTGAAGATCATGCAAAATTTTTTTTTAGGGGGTTCTGTGTTCCTTTGCAAACCAATCTACAATCAAGACACAAGCACTTGCTGTAAAATGATCAATATATAGCAATATCAGGTGATATGTAACCAATCATTGAAAGAAATTGTGCTGGTAGCTGTGACAAAAAGAAATACAGAAACATCGCAAACACATATAACCGTTGTTTGCAAATCGTCAATGTGTCTAAGCCAATTGTACATGGTTTCAATAATGTGAAATGAAATACCAGCCCCAACAAACTTGGTTAAGAGATGGAAATGTGAAGAGTTGACGGATAGACGGGCGGACCGATGGAAGCAAAGTGAGACGAGACAGATCACAACAACTCACCTGACCAAAGCTAGTACATATTAGATTTTGAAAACGAAAATTTCTAAAATATCTGTTTTGAATATTTTTTATTTCGGAGGTCGTGTCATACTATATATATACTGTGTTCGCCACAAACCACTAAAATCAATATGAGATTCATATACGAAGTTATGTTTATTTTCAGGGGATCACATGTATGCAATACGGTACATAAATCAGCAAAATTTTCAGGTTGCGAGTAAGAAATATATAAAGACAAAGAGATACAAATTATAAACCAACCTTTCCCTTGAAACAGTATTTTTGTCTTACATTAAGGACATTAAGAATATCACCTAGACTGTGTTCTTGGCCGTGCCATGAAGAAATTGTGAAAGTGAGTAAGGGTTACGGATGTTTTCCAACTTCTATTATCAAAGACATTGATTATAAAAACCGAAAATACAATGTAACAATTATTTGTACTTTAACTCTTGCTTAAACCTATTTTATTTTTCATCAAACGCATCTCCGCGATTGACACCTATCTTTGATGTATATATAATCTTTATAGAACTTAAATACACCCAGAGACATATGATACATCATAGGTCAGTTCACTAGTAATCACGTTGATTCTGTTAAACTGACTGTTTTATATACTTGTACTTTGAATGTTAAAAAGAATGGAGTGATCTCTCCTGATACTCAAATAAGTTTTAGACAACCCATGCTTTGCAAATTTTAGGGGGGGGGGGGGCGCACGCCCGCCACGCCCCCGCCTAAATCCGCCCCTGGCATCATAAATGTCCTACCCTATACACTTTACAGCAACTATAAATTATACATGCCCAAGAAATAAGAACAGTTCAAATTGTGCATTTTACACTTATTTTATGTTTTTTAGCCCCAAAAAGGTCCTTATATTTCTTTTAAAATTTCGCCACCCCTTTCTAAAACCCTGGATCCGCCCCGGAGAACAGTCCACAAAATAGAAATCTCAAACTGAGAAATACACCACCAAAAACCGGGAGTGTTCAGGTGCTCCGGAAGAGAATGACGATCCTGCTCCACAAGTGACACTCGTCGTGTTGCTCACATATCCATGGCCAAGTCTGTTGGTAAATTTGATTTGGTAGGCTACATTTTTTGGAATAGAGAATCATGATTGAGGTTACAACTATTGGAACATATCTGTCGTCATTTGTGGAATAGCTATTCCATTAGTAGACCATAACAGTGGCGGATCCAGAAATTTTCATAAGTGGGGGCCACCTGACTGACCTAAGAGGGGGCCCGCTCCAGTCACGCTTCAGTGATTCCCTATATAAGCAACCAAATTTTGTTCCAAAAAAGGGGGTGCACCCCTGCCCCCCCCCCCCCCTAAATCCGCCTCTGCATAACAGTTGCATGAGTTAGTCTTGCATCGACTTTTTCAGTTAAGAATCCGCGTTCAGATTTGTCTTAAAAGGTTAGAAATCAAACTCATAGAATTATCTACATGGTGTGTGATCAGACTGGATTAGATTCAAAAGATGTTAATTTTCATTACTTATTGATAGCGTTTACAGTACACCTATTTGATTCAGTCAGAAATTGATCCGTCACACTTATGTCTGTCTACTAATTTTAAAGGATCTATTGCTGTTGAAAATTTTAGGTAGGTGTAAGATGAAATATTAGCGTTTAACTTAATTTTGCTAATATAAAGGTTTCGTTTATTTTCACAGATGCGATCTTACTTCAAGAAGTATATCGGCAAAAAAAGGGAGTATGTTATAGAGTCGATAAATTTTGCTATAAAACATGTGCCGAACGACTTTTAGGCAAGATGTAACTTACTATTTTGAATCGGCAATGAACCACGTACTTTAGCTTAAACATAGATTTGCCAGATTCTTAATTTCGGGGGGGGGGGGGGGGGGGGGGGGGACACAACGTGTTCCTTTGAGATGAAAAAAGTAAAAATAATGTGTTTCTGTTAAAATTGAAAACAAAAACAAAAAAGTTGAATTTACAAACTGATAAAACATTTTTTTACAAAAAAAAATGGAAAATAGTAGCCTGCCCTGAACAAAACACAATATCCTCCCTACATTTGATGAATGACCGATGACTAATTCAGAATATAAAGTAAATACAATCTAGGATCTAAAGATGGTTGATGTATCAATCTCAGCTTACACGCACTTGTCTTAGGAATGTACCCAGGGCTTAACTTTGATGGAAAATACTGAAAAGTATAGGGACATTATACAATTTTATGAATAAAAACTACTGATTCAATTGACGGTAAAATATTATTGATAAAAACAAGAACACATACAATCATAAGTGAACATTTTTAAGCTATATGAAGTTATATCAACTAAAATAAAAATCACAAAAATTGTACTCAAAATAGTAAAGATATATGCCATGATTCTTTCACCAAGCACCATTTACAGTTTTACGACCTCCTCTTTCAGGTGCAAGGTTAAAATGAAAAAAACTCAAATCCCTCGGAATAGTATTATCATCAAGTATAGCAGAAATTTTAATTGGTAAGCGAACTTGCGTTTTGCCCTTATAAAAACTGTTTGGTTATATATATCTTGACCCTTTCTGTCAGTTTTATTTTAAAGTTTTGTTTGGTCTTCATTTGTATCGCAGTCTTATTTACTTCCGGTTATGTTTTCCCGCTTTATTTTTATTTTTGATGACGACGGGTAACTTCTATTTAATTTTGTTAGATTACTAATATTTTGTTGAATCTTATTTGTGATGATACTTTTACAAGTGGAATATGTCATTTCAGTTATCAAATGTACAGTTTAAAAGACCAGACGATGCACTGGGATAACTAGACACTGACATCTCTCAACTGATAAATGACTGATTTGTGGTTACTTTCAGTTTAGCGACAGGCAGTTACGAGTCCGACTGAGTGCGAGTAGTCGTAATCACTTTTGAATACACCAAATAATACCATAACGAGAAAAGATTAAAATTGACGTTGGACGTCAGCTGCCCAGAGTAATTTCGGACTATTTATTTTATGATCCAAATCCACAAACAAAAAAACCAAAACACAACATTTAAACCTACTTAGCAACACAAACTTCAGAAAAAGAGAGAATCTAAGGTGCTCATGATGGGTAAGCAGATGTGTTGTGAATTCATTACAATACTATTCAGTGGAGGGTGGGTCTTTTCACCTGAACACTGTCGAACACCCCAAAAACCACCAATCACTAAGAAAAACTGTAATATTATACCATTAAACTATAAAATAAATTAAATTACGAATATTTTAATCAATTTTTAGATTTTTATTGGAACATATCCGTCGTCATTTGTGAAACAGATATTCCATTAGTAGACCATAACATTTTAATGAGTTTGTCTTGCGTCGACTTTTTCAGTTAAGAATCCGCGTTCAGATTTGTCTTAAAAGGTAAGAAATCAAACTCACAGAATTATCCACATGTGTGTGATCAGACTGGATTAGATTCAAAAGATCATGAAGATGTTAATCTACTTTTGGGATGTTCGGTGGTGAAAAGACCTACCGTTCATTGGATACATGTAACCATTTTGTGGTTTACCTGGGTACAGGCCAGCTAGGTGAACCAAGAATTTAAATGTGCAACAAAATATCAATTCTTTTGAAATTGTATCCAGATATTGGTAGAACCACAAAATAACATGTCCATGAAAATGCAAGGTTCCCACAATCAATGAAAATTGTACACACATAAATAAATAAATCTTTAGTATAAAGTCTCAATAGGATAAAGTAGTGTTAATGTTTAACATAAGAAATTTCCTTATTAGCTTACCTGGCCCAAAGGAGATGATGGAGAGTTGTCTCATTGGCACTCATACCATATCTTCCTATATCTATATGGTATCTATATTTTACATCTTTATATTATTTGTAGTTTGAAGTGTAGAGTGTTAGAGAACACATGTACAGGTAATGAGGGCAATATATTAAACTTAATGATATTATATAGTACAAGGAAGAATCCAGGTAACATTTCTAGATGTACATTGAATTTCTCATTTGGAGGTGTCAGACTTTTAACATGTTTCAGGTTTCAAACAATTTCAGATTATTTACAATGTTTTGGTTTTTTTTTAATTTTCAGGTCCACAGTGCAACTAAGAACAGAATAAAATGAACAAGAAACCTTCAAGTCAAAATGGAGTCCCACCATCTAAGAAAGCAAGGTATTTTATAGATTTTTTTATGGCAAGCAAACAGTACATCTGTTGACTTATTCTGAATACTACATCAGTACAGACTTATTGTCATGATTGTGAACCTACATTTACACATGTATTAAACATACATTTTTTTAGCTCACCTGTCCCGAAGGACAAGTGAGCTTATGCCATCACTTGGCGTCCGTCGTCGTCCGTCGTCTGTCGTCTGTCGTCCGTCGTCTGTCGTCCGTCGTCGTAAACTATTTCAAGAATCTTCTCCTCTGAAACTACTGGGCAAAATACTTTCAAACTTTAACTGATTGTTCCTTAGGGTATCTAATTTATAAATTGTATCCGAAGTTTTGATCTATCAACAAACATGGTCGCCATTGCTAAAAATAGAACATAGGGGTCAAATGCAGTTTTTGGCTTATAACTCAAAAACCAAAGCATTTAGAGCAAATCTGACATGGGGTAATATTGTTTATCAGGTCAAGATCTATCTGCCCTGAAATTTTCAGAGGAATCAGACAACCCGTTGTTAGGTTGCTGCCCCTGAATTGGTAATTTTAAGGAAATTTTGCTGTTTTTGGTTATTATCTTGAATATTATTATAGATAGAGATAAACTGTAAACAGGAATAATGTTCAGCAAAGTAAGATTTACAAATAAGTCAACATGACGGAAATGGTCAATTGACCCCTTTAGGAGTTATTGCCCTTTATAGTCAATTTTTAACCATTTTTCGTAAATCTTAGTAATCTTTTACAAAAATCTTCTCCTCTGAAACTACTGGGCAAAATACTTCCAAACTTTAACTGAATGTTCCTTAGGGTATCTAGTTTGTAAATTGTATCCGAAGTTATGATCTATCAACAAACATGGTCGCCATTGCTAAAAATAGAACATAGGGGTCAAATGCAGTTTTTGGCTTATAACTCAAAAACCAAAGCATTTAGAGCAAATAAGACAAAAAGTTAAAGTATTTATTAGGTCAAGGTCGACCTGTCCTGAAATTTTCAGATGAATCAGACAACCTGTTGTTGGGTTGCTGCCCCTGAATTGATAATTTTAAGGAAATTTTGCTGTTTTTGTTTATTATCTTGAATATAATTATAGATAGAAATAAACTGTAAACAGCAATAATGTTCAGCAAAGTAAGATCTTCAATTAAGTCAATTTGACCAAAATTGTCAATTGACCCCTTAAGGAGTTACTGTAAATTCAGAAATTATTGCGTGCATTTATTATTGCGATTTTGTCATTTTAAACTTAAATGCGATTTTAATTTTTACGATGTTGAGAAAAGTCATGTTTATTTCAGTTAAAATATCACAAAATGCGAGTTTAAATTATTGCGTTTACAACTCTGTCGCATTATTCGCAATAATAAAAACCTCGCAATAATTTCTGAATTAACAGTATTGCCCTTTAAAGACTTTTTTCACAATTTGTTCATCATGTTGACTTACTTTAAAAAATCTTCTCCTTTGAAACTGCTGTATCAATTTCAGCCAAACTTAGGCTAAATGAGTTTCAGAGTATCTAGTATAAATTTTATATTTTATTTCCTTGTATGTCAAGAAACATAGCTACTACGGCTAAAATAGAACATAGGAGAAAATGATTAGTTTTTTTGGCTTTTGAAGAAAATAGGACGATCCAAAAAACATTTAAATAAATTGATAAGCCAAAATAATCATTGATGAGAGATTTAACCAAAAGAATTAAGGTGAGCGATTCAGGCTCTTGAGAGCCTCTTGTTTGGAGAAAACATTACTAAGTTGTAAAACTTGTGTCTTAACCATTTGTCATTTTGGACAATAAAATATGTTTAAACTACAATAAACAATGTCTAACAAAGATCTGCAATCAACTCTAAATTTCATTTTTAAGCGAACAAAAAGATTATGCTCATTATTTAATTATGCCTTACGGTGACCTATAGTTGTTAATTTCTGTGTAATTTGGTCTATTGTGGAGAGTTGTCTCATTGGCAATCATACCACATCTTTTTTTTAAATATACAAATTCAACTTTTACACATTTACACATAAACCACACGTACATTACAGTGTCCTAGCTAGCCTAAAACAGAGGGAGAAGCATTCCTCTGTCTGTTCTCTGCACACATTTGTCCTAAAGTTCTCCCAATGCGTTTTTGATTCTTGAGGAAAATAATTACTTTTCAGAGCAAAGAAAATTACTACCAAAAATACTATTAATTCAGCATAAATGCATAAAACTATTCAATTATTTAATTTGTTTTCAATATACATGATCAAGCTGTATCTTCTCAGAAATTAGATAATTCATTTTTGTTTAACTGTGCCCCTCTGACCTTACATTCTTGCTAGACAATGTTAATTTCTTTTATCATAACAAAGTATAAACAACAGTATTTTTGGGGGGTATTAAAAATGCCACAGTATGTGAACATGGTGAAAGCTAGCATAGACTAAAAAGTCGCGGAAGTCTGCATGGACGCCTATATAAAATATGTCATTCGTTGAACATTTAATTTCGTGGCTCACTTGTAACCACGAAAATTGGTATCCAACGAAAAATAATGAATCCACAGTAGTTTTCTTGTTTAAATTGTTTTATATTTGTCATTTTTGGTCCATTTACAGATGACTATATGGTGTGGGTTTTGCTCATTGTTGGAGGCCGTACAGTGGCCTATATTTGTTACTTTCTAAAATAAAATAAAAAATGGATGTTTCCTATTACCCTATCCTCCCTATTTCTTTAAGCTAAAAAATAGCCCATCCTAAAGTTTGTTTTGACAATTTTCAATAAGAGCTGTTAAAAGTCAGAATGTCCCTCCAATAGACTGGAAGTAAAAAAAAATATGGTAAAACTAAAAAATCCCTATTTACCTACATTGTACATGTACCCTTTTAATGCCCTACCTACGATAGTAGAGGGGCATTATGTTTTCTGGTCTGTGTGTCTGTTCGTCCGTCCGTCTGTCCCGCTTCAGGTTAAAGTTTTTGGTCAAGGTAGTTTTTGATGAAGTTGAAGTCCAATCAACTTCAAACTTAGTACATATGTTCCCTATGATATGATCTTTCTAATTTTAATGCCAAATTAGAGTTTTTATCCCAATGTCATGGTCCACTGATCATAGAAAATGATAGTGCGAGTGGGGCATTCGTGTACTGAGGACACATTCTTGTTTCAAAGATGTAATAGGAAACACACATATTATTGTGTTTGGCCTTATTGACAGTCATACCACATCTTCTTTATATATAATATGAAAATCATAACAGTTAAAAGAAAATGTGTATATTTACAGATATAATTTTGATGATGAAGAAGATCCATCAGCATTTGAAGAAGAACTGGCCATGCTGGATGAAATGGAAAGTGAAACACATCAGGATACAGATGGTATTCATATTTGAAAGTTTGGTGTACATGTCATGTGTACTACAATATTTATATGTTTAACAAATAGATTGTAAAAATTCCATAACTGACAAATACATGTAGAAATTTCATAACCATGATAACTAACAGATACTATAGAAATTTCATAAACCATGATAACTGACAGATACTATAGAAATTTCATAACCATGATAACTGACAGATACTATAGTATAACCATGATAACTGACATACTATAGAAATTTCACAACCATGATAACTGACAGATACTATAGTATAACCATGATAACTGACAGATACTATAGAAATTTCATAACCATGATAACTGACAGATACTATAGAAATTTCATAACCATGATAACTGACAGATACTATAGAAATTGCATAACCATAACTGACATACTATAGAAATTTTATAACCATGATAACTGACAGATACTATAGAAATTGCATAACCATAACTGACAGATACTATAGAAATTTTATAACCATGATAACTGACAGATACTATAGAAATTGCATAACCATGATAACTGACAGATACTATAGAAATTGCATAACCATGATAACTGTCAGATACTATAGAAATTTCATAGCTGAAAAGAAAAACATGTACTTCTGCCAACATACTAGAGAAGAAAAAAAGGTTCAGTAGTTATGATTTTTTTTTATTTTCCTTAAGCATTTGATTAGTTTGAATGAGGGGAAAACGTACTGACTTTAAAAGTGCTTGTTCAAATATGATAAAAAAATCATTATAGTAGGTGGAGTAAGCGGAAACACTTGTAATTTTTTTTGAGGTCTTAATATAATTTGCATATATTTTGTTTATTAAAGGTGGAATGGGACCACAAGATGCAGAAGCATGTGCTAAATGGAAACGCCCACCACCCCCTGATTTGAATATTCATAAGGATAAGGTGGTCTTTCAGCAGATTGATGTGGATCATTATATAGGTAATTTATATAATTACATACTGTAAATTCAGAAATTATTGCGATGTTTTTATTGTTGCGAAAAATGCGACAGGATTATAATTGCAATAATTTAACCTCAAACTTGTGTCAGAAATTTTTTATATGAATTAAACAAGATTTTTCTCAATATTGCAAAAATCAAAATTGCATTCTAGTCTCAAATGACAAAATTGCAATAATAAATGCAGGCAATAAGTTACGCATTTACCATATATGTCAAGAGATTGTGAGATATTTTGGTATATTTGTTCCCCATGGGAAACATATGATCAATTACTTATTTTGCATCACAAGCTTTGCAAAAAAACATATTTATTGCATAAAAATGCATTCAGAAGTTTTACAAAACTTGTCATAGTCCTCATCATTTCACATGATTACTTAATAAATGCATAGTAACATGAATTTAAAAGATAAGAAAGTCTGGACTTAAACCTTATTTTCAAGGACACAGTTAACTTCCTTTGGTTTAAGTTTTCTATGAATATTTAGTCCCTAGTAGTGTGAACAGTGTAAAAAAAAATATACACTTTCCCTGTTTATTTTTTGATACTTTATTTATGAGATATAGTAAGGCGAAATTTCTTGCTTTTAAAATATTGGTGCTGAAACTTTATGTTAAAAATCTCGGAAATCCTTTTGGAATGACAAATTGAAATGCAATCTTGACGCACACTTTATATTTACATAAAATTCTCTGTAAATTGAATTTGTGATTTATTTTTATTTAGATTTTTGACATTTTATGTTTTTCAGGAAAACACATGCCTAAGATGCCAGGAGCATCCAGTGGACCAGTGCCTATAGTCAGAATGTTTGGGGTCACAGAGGATGGAAACAGTGTGTTAGCACATATTCATGGCTTCGCTCCATATTTCTTTGTTCCAGCACAAACTGGCTTTAAAGCAGAGAGTTGTAATGCATTTAGGGTATTTAATAATATTTGTATAGCTATAAATATAAATTAAATCACAAAATCTAAATGTTTCATCAAGTGAACCACAAATTCAAATGTTTAATGAAGTTCATATTTATTATTGAAGTCTATGCAGACTTAGCAATTGGCAAAACAAAGAAATCAAAATATCCACAAAAAATAGAAGTTACCTCCCATCCCCAGTGTAGGACAGTAAATATTTTTTGGGCTAGTAAAAAAATTACTTCACAGGCCCAAAATGCCAATTGGTAGCCCAATTATTTTACTCAAATTTTTCCCCTTGTTGAGTCATAAAAAATGAAAAAAAACACATGAAACCTCACTGTCCAGTGCCTATAAAATAGATCAATATAGGGTTTTGAAGAGGAAAAGGTGACCTCTCATTCCATGAGAGTAGCGAGAAGTGAAGTTCCATTACCGGTTTCGGTTGCATAGTGATGTAATGCTCATCACTGAAGATTTTGTTGCGTTTAAAATTAAACATGTACAGTTTTCTGCGAATTGATATATTAAACTTAGTCCTGAGAATTTCCGCGATATTCTATCCAGTCTGACAGTCATTTCAAAAGTGTGTAGTTCAGTACAAAATGTCAGAGCAAAACAAAATCAAAAGACATTTTATAAACGTAATATTTTCTTATCACTAGTTTCTGTCCTTGGGAGTTCCGTGAAAAATATTTTGACAGCTTCTCATTTGTATCCGTGATTGGAGTTCTTATCATAATTCCCTTGTCCTTGTTTGGTTTAGTGGGTCAGACGAGATTTTACTGTCAATGACTTCGTTTATCTTTTAAAAACACAATTTGTTAAGCAATCACCATTGCCAGTAAAGCCTTATTTGACCCACTAAACAAGCTATCACGCACAACGTGTTTTTCATCCGCCATGTTAATAATCTATTGCACTTATTCTTCTTATATATGTATATCCTTCCAATTATGGAACGCCTCCTCAACTTATCCGTTTCAACGATGTGACCAGAGGATATTCGAAAATGATTGTTCCGAAGTTGGGGTGTGTTATATATTAATAGGAACAAGGAGGTTATATTAGATTTAATATAACCTCCTTGATAGGAGTAATTACGATTTTGAGAATAATAATGCACTCGCCCAATGATTTATTTTTGGGTCAGTAACTATCTATCTTTTTACAGTTTCTAATCGCCCAATCAAGGTTTTGGTCGCATTTGGCGACCAGGCGACCGGCTGTGTCCTACACTGATCCCCAAATATTGGTATCCACAAAAATAGATTAATCAACAGTATATAAAAGCCTGCATATACCAGTATATATCTTTTAACTACAGAACTATGGGGTTTCTTAATTTCTTCTTTAAAGAAATCTTACTTAGTTTGCATGGTCTTATTCTCTACACAAGTACACTTTTCCAATCATTAAAGAAGCATGAAATATAACCAGAAGATATTGGTATAGGTCAATGAAATAGCCACCTAGTAGTAACCTACAGCACTAAACTGATTTTTTTTTAATTTTTATTGCAGACTGCCTTAGATGATGCAGTAAAGAAAGACATGAGGTCAAACAGAGAAGGGATACAGCATGCTGTGTTAGGTGTAGAGCTAGTCACAAGGGAAAGTGAGTAGTACAGTCAAATACAGGAAATTTAGAAATCATGGCAAGGTTTATATTAATGTGAATAACAGGACTATATAGACTATATAGATTATCACTTTTTTACCTATGATGAATTTGTTAATTTCATTGACAACAGCATGTGCGCCCTTAGTGTCTAGCAATAATTTGTCATTTGTATCTACTGTGCTGAGAAAGGAAATTATCAGTCAGTAAAAACAATGGAAAATTTTGTAAAATATAAAAAAATATTAGTATTAAAATACTAAAAACTAGCATTCTTTATCGTAACATTTATCTTGCATGAAGATTTTCGTGAAATCAACATAATTAATCTGGTATTGTAAGATAATTTGTCATAATGGTAACAGACGCATACTGAAGAAAGGCCCTTGTGCATATGTAGCCCCTAATTTTAGCTTTTAGAGCTTAAGTTTCACAATTTGGAAATGCATCTTTCAACTGGTGCTTCTAAAAATTGTGTGTCTAAATCAACCAGCTTGGAAATTTGTTGTTCCCTTTTGTTTACTAAGCTATTTCTTCTGAATTGTGTTATTTTTTTTGTTATTATGAGGCACTCAATTGGCCAGTTTAAAAGATGATTGCTCTTTAATTAAAGATTGTAAGGTAACCAACTACAGTTCACATCTTTAAACTTTGGTCTTAAATGAATTGTTCTCTGATTCATAATCATACAACATCCCCTTTTATATTCATCACATATTTTTATTTTCAGGCATATATGGATACCATGGAAATAGAAAACTGCCATTTCTGAAGATCACTGTTGCCATTCAGCGACTGATTGCTCCTTCTAAGCGACTGTTGGAGCAAGGGTTTACATGTCCTGGTTACACCAATCATGGGTACCAGTCTTATGAAAGTAATATAGATTTTGAAATCAGGTAATGTTTATGAAAAATTGAAAATTAACTTGTGATATACTGTAAATTCAGAAATTATTGTGAGGTTTTTATTATTGCGAATAATGCGACAGAGTTGTAAACGCAATAATTAAAACTCGCATTTTGTAGTATTAACTGAATAAAGCATGACTTTTCCCAAAATTGTAAAATTTAAAATCGCATTTATGTTCAAACTGACAAATTAGCAATTATAAATGAACGCAATAATTTCTGAATTTACAGTATCCTTGTCTTCCTATTGATTGAGTTAGTTTTTGTCTAGCCTGCTACTTTTGTTGCAGATAGCTTGACACATGGATAGTAATTTGGTGGCAGAATATAGCTAACATATACAATTGTTTTTTATGGATATTTGATTTCATGTTTTTTCCAAAGTCTGTCATGTATTCGTGTTTCAAGTTAACAGATGAAATCCATGAAAATTGGTATCAAAGAAGAATGTTCACGAAGGGTCAAAATTAGCCCTAAATTTTTGAAGTTTTTTTTTAATCGGGCTAAAAAAATACAAATTTCACATAGAAATACTTGTCATATTACTATATAGACAAAAATATATTTTCTTGCACTTTCCTTCACGATTTAGGAACCCCTGACATAAACATTATTTATATTTTAAGGTCAATTTTGGTACTTTTTTCCACAATTTTAATTGTTTTTGACATAATTTACCTTGGCCGCCATCCACCTCCAAAAAGTTTTTTTATCAATGATTAGGTCTGAAAATTGCACAAAGTCATCATAATTTGACAAATTGTCCAAACTGGGCTTACTTTGGAGAATATTATGCACTTTTATGAAAAGAACTGATGTATTTAGCATTTCAAACAGACTATTATTTGAACTTGAAATTATTTTTAATTATGGAATTTGCTTGATTTCTTGTTATTGAAATTTTTAATAAATTCCATGTTTATTCTGTACTGAAATGTACTGTGCCGTGCACAACACTTTCTATTACAAAGAAAATAGTATAGTTTCAATAGAATGTACTGTGCCGCGCATAACACTATTTAACCAAAATACATTGTATGGAAAGTGTTATTAACCACTCAAAAGTTTATAATACCAAATAAACATGGAATTTATTAAAAAAAATTAAACACAAGAAATTACGCAAATTCCATAATTAAAAATAATTCCAAGTTCAAATAATAGCATGTTATTAAAACTTTCAAAACAGACCCGTTTACCATGTTTACGAACCAAATTGTGACCCTTTTGGTGTTTTATGATTAAGTTGATATTTGAGGCCATTTTGTGCCATAAGTGAACGTTGTCCATTACAATATCATAATTTTTTATATAATATTATACAGTACTTAGTGCTATTCATGTAACATACATATCCCAAGAGTGCTAATGTGGCATTAAACCATCTATCAATCGTTTCTAGATTTATGGTTGACAGTAATGTTGTTGGCTGCAGTTGGATAGAAATTCCTGCAGGGAAATATCATCTCCGTGATAAAAGCCATACCAACAAAGATGATGCTAAAAATCCTCCACCCACATCACGATCTCAAATAGAATTAGATGTATCGTGGGAGGAGTTTATTGCTCACCAGCCAGAAGGGGAGTGGTCAAAAGTTGCTCCCTTTAGAATACTTAGTTTTGATATTGAATGTGCAGGAAGGAAAGGTATTTACTGTAAATTTAGATATAACTAGACATCATGGAGATGGGGGTAATCTCTGTGGGCCCTGCTGTAAATAACATGTGCCAGTAAAAATTTGTATCTTTACCATAGGACATGGGGTTGTCACCTGAAACCAAAGTTTTGAACTTGACCTTTGACCAGGGAAGTTGTACATACATTATAACACACACCAACTGATGTTGGTTAATAATCATGTTACGTATAAACTGTGAAATCATAATGGTTTTCAAGATATAGTGCAGACATGATCAGAAGCTAGTATCTATTAAGAAGGAATTTTTTTTTTTTAAATATTTTTGTTCCGTAAATTCCTTATAAATGGACTTAGTTTTTCTTCCAGCTAACATAACATAGAAACACAGTCTACAGTTGAAGTTTTTGAAACATTTATCAGAACCATAATCCATCCTGGATTTTTACTGAACTTGGACAGATGCTTTTTACAATCAAAAGATAGTATACATACTTAGAGATCAAAAAAAATAAAAATCTCATTTTTGTTTAGCCTGTGATTAGCAGCAAAAGTAGTTAAGACTCTGTGTTCTATAGACCCCTTACAAATTAAAAAAAAAATCTAGATTATTTTGAAAAATTGCATTGATTATACATGTTAAACAGAAATTCATATGCAAGGTAACTTTTCTTTTCTAGGCATATTTCCTGAGGCAGAAAAAGATCCAGTTATACAGATAGCCAACATGGTACAGAAACAAGGGGAATCTGAACCATTCATTAGAAATATCTTCACACTCAACACATGTGCTTCTGTAGTGGGCTCACAAGTGTTTTCACATAAAAAGGAGTCTGATTTGTTGAAGGTAAAGGTTTCACAGTATTTAATTTTTACTTACAGTAAAATCACACAAACACAAGAAATTATCAAGAACAACAGTAAAATCACACAAACACAAGAAATTATCAAGAACATTCATTTTGAAATTTGTGGTAGATTCAGTGAAATTTTAGATTTCAGTTTTTGATTCACTTGAGATAATTCAATTAGGCCATTAAAAAGGACATGTTTGGTTGCCCTCACCCTACCTACCAAGAAAATAGCTGACTACTCAAAATCCTTAATTGATGTGAAATTTTTTAAACAGATAGGCATGAAGATTCAAAAATATCTGATACTTTAATTTCACTAAGACTTAAAAAAGAAATTGCCTACCTACCTACCTGGGTATAAAGGTTTGGGCAAGCAAATGCCTACCTACCTAACTCTGGGTATAAGGGTTTGGGCAAGCCAGAATATGTTTAAGTGTGGCCTTACTCCCATCATTAAGCAAAGTGCTTTGCTTACAAGGATCTGACCAAGCTTAGTTTTACTTTCTGTTTCAAAGACCTTTTGGTGATCTTATGGTTTCCTGGTAATAATACACACCTTGAAAAATTTGAAGGCTGAAATTTCATTGCCTGATGTAGTTATTACTAGAACAGAGTGTGAGTATAAGTGATGCATTTAGGATCTGCATTTTCAATAATAATGAAACTTGGTGATCTATTTCAGAAATGGTCAGAGTTTGTTCGAGCAGTAGATCCAGACTTAATAACAGGATATAATATACAGAACTTTGATTTCCCGTACCTTATAAACAGAGCTTTAACATTAAAAGTGAAGGAATTCCCATATCTGGGTAGAATCAGTGGTATCCAGTCCGTCATCAAAGAGGCAATGATACAGAGCAAACAAATGGGAAGAAGGGAAAATAAAATTATAAATATAGAGGGAAGAGTGCAGTTTGACTTGTTACAGGTAAAGTATTTAAGTACTGTGGATTTATAATTGTCTCATTTTAACTAATTAGACATCTGAGACTTCATTTTCTTGTGAATTTTGTAAGAATAATAAGTAAAAAAAAACTATATTATATCCGGACAGGGTCTTAAAAAAGATTCTAATACATGTATGATGATCTATTATCTCCAACCAGTATAATTACAGTATATCTTCTTTTAACACAAGTGCATAAATACACAAAACCGGCTGTTCACTTTACGCCTAACTTAATTATACTTCCTATCTCTATTCTAAAGCAAAATAAACCAATCAGTCCATTTCAATACATATTTCGTGGTAAAATTTCATAAAACCAAAAATTCCGCTAAATGATGTTGTCGTCTTGGCATGGCAATGAAAGAAGGTGACGTCACAAGTATGTTTCCGTAAACAATAAATCAAATGTAAACACTGCCTGGGCATTTTAAAGCTTTTTGTATGCCTCAGAATGCAATAAAATTACATTTGGGCTTTTCCAGAATTAATTGTAAGGGGGAGGGGGGGAAGGTTGGGCGGTGAGTATTTGTGGTTATTTAAGAAATATTGCTTCAACATTTAAATGAAATATCCAATTTAAAATGTATGCATGGTGGAGTCAAATAAACAGTGCCTTCTTTAGAAATTAGAATTGAGTTTTTTACCTAAATATAAAAAAGAAGATATGGTATGATTGCCAATGAGACAACTATCCACAAAAGACCAAAATGACACAGACATTAACAACTATAGGTCACCGTACGGCCTTAAACAATGAGCAAAGCCCATACCGCATAGTCAGCTATAATTGGCCCCAATAAGGCAATGTAAAACAATTCAAACGAGAAAACTAACGTCCTTATTTATGTAAAAAAATTTTTTTTTAAATGAACGAAAATCAAATATGTAACGCATAAACAAACGACAACCACTGAATTACAGGCTCCTGACTTGGGACAGGCACATACATAAATAATGTGGCGGGGTTAAACATGTTAGCAGGATCATATTATAAAAGTTTGTTTTTTTTGCAGATTTTATTAAGAGATTACAAGTTGAGATCTTACACATTAAATGCAGTGTCATTCCATTTCTTACAAGAACAAAAAGAAGATGTACAGCATTCTATCATTACAGATTTACAGGTATCAAACATATCTGAATAAAATGATTGCACACACACAATAAAATGATTGCACACACACACACACACACACACACACACACACAATGATAAACTTTATCAACAATCATCAAAAATATTGCACCAACAACATGCAAAGCTAGCAACCAAATTGTCAAAGAACAACCATTTTTGACAGAGATAGGTTTTATAATAGCACAATTACCTAATTTTACGAAACTAAAAATTCACATACGAAATCATGTATCCTTTGAACGAATAACAGTGGTAAGCATCTTGAGATGGAGAACCCTTTACCACAAGTAGAATACATGAAGGTAAAAATTGAAGAAATCCAGAGACAATGGGTTAATTTATGTTATGCCTACTTTTTAATGCAAATGATAGTTCATATTGTTAAAAATAATTGACAAGAAAAATTGGTAAAATTAAGTATTTAGAAAAATTATTGATATTTCTTTAATTTAAGAATAATCTTCTTTTAATCAATATGATATTTATACTACAGAATGGTACAGACCAGACCAGAAGACGTCTAGCAGTTTATTGTTTAAAAGATGCCATTCTACCATTACGTTTGCTGGGTAAACTTATGTGTGTTATTAACTATATGGAAATGGCAAGGGTAACTGGTGTGCCTCTTCCATACCTGCTGTCTCGAGGTCAACAGATTAAAGTCATTTCCCAGTTACTGAGAAAGGTAAGTGTGACTGGTATGGGTATCTGGTAAACATTTCAGCTAACAAATACAAAAAAAAAATGACTAGCAAAGGTAACAGATGTGCCTCTATAATACTTTCTATTTTAAGTCAACAGAAAACTTACATTATTTGCTCTGACATATTTATAAGATTTTGAATGTATAGTAGAAGAGAAAGGAAAAGGGGAATCCATCCATGACTCCAAATCCCTTCATGAACAAAAAAAATTCAAAAAGTAAAGGAACAAGACTTTTATTGCTGCTCTTCATCCCAAAATTAAAGATAGGACTTTATCATGTTTATGGAGCAGAAAACTCTTACCGCTCTCCAAGTCGAAGATAAACCCAGCACTGGTTTGAGCTCAATTCTTTGTAAACTGTCGATCACAACCATGCCACAACTATAAATTGAAGAACAAAGCCATAGAGTAATATACATGAAAAAGATAAGGCAAGAAATTAACATTTTGTGTCCAAAAGCATTTTAAAAATGTAAATTTAAAGAGGTCATCAGAAGTCAGAGTTAATTTTATTGGCAACAATAATTGAAATGTTAACTTTTATTTTTTCAGGCAAAGGAACAAGATTTAGTATTACCAACTCAAAGGGTTGATCCTGGTGACGAGTATGAAGGAGCAACAGTGATAGAACCAAATAAAGGGTATGGGGAAATTATTTTCAAGGATGATTGGTGGCCGTTTAAGTCTAGATTCAAGTTAAATGCATATATATGTAGGACAATAACATGTTAATATGATGCCTGAGGAGAGTGGAACCTCAGTTTGCAAAATTTTTCAACAGAGAAATAAGGGAAAGTATGTTATTAATAATATTAGAACACTAAGCAATGACTACTTATTAGATGATAATACCCTCTTGGACTTAGTAATGTATGAACTTTCATAGTTTCAACACATATGTTTAGAATAATCTACATCAGGTATGCACTGTATTAAAATTTAAGAAGCCAAAATTTATTGAGTTATTAGAGCATCAAAACAAGATGGACATAATTAAATGGGCAAAACTGTCGGTCAACTGTGACTTGTTTAAAACAATTAAATAATTAATTAGCAATGAGCATCGATAAAACAAAAAAATAGGATAATGAATCAGTGCTGAGTAAAAGATCAATGTGACAACAACGCATATATACAATCAATACAACAGAAAAAAAGATTTGATTTGTGTCTCTATTACATGTTTTAGAAATACTTGTAACCTTTTGTTTTCAGGTATTATAATATGCCAATAGCCACGTTAGATTTCTCATCTCTGTATCCCTCCATTATGATGGCTCACAATCTATGCTACACTTCACTCCTCACCCAGAATACCATACAGAAAGAAGGGTAAATAGATATGCATGTATATGAAGAAATGTTATAAAATGTATAACTGAAGTTATTTAAAATGTTTCTATTAGATACTATAAATTCAGACAATTCTGTTTATATTTATTATTGAGAATGTGAACTATTGGAAAAAAATTCAAGATTTATTATATCTATTTATGGAATTGCTGCATATAAATTATGCTATCAAAGTTTGAAATTGCCAGTTTTGATTTTTACAAAATTTATCAAATTAGAGAAATTTCAAGTTTTACACAGGTGACAATTTTACATTTTCTAATAATTAAGAATGGTATGTTAAGATATTACACTCGTGTGGGTACACTCAACGCCAATCTGAATTCACTAGGATTGTCAGTTTTCCTATCGAGGTCTGTGGTTTTCTCCGGGCACTCTGGCTTCCTCCACCAATATAAACTGGCTGCCGTAAAATAGGCCAAAAGCGGTGCTAAAAAGTGGCGTTAAAACACAAAAAATCCAACAAAATCAATCAATTCCCCTTTCATTCACTATAGATGCTGAGACTTCTAGTTTTCTGCAGAGAGAAAGATTGAACTAGTTTTACAGTAGAGATAAACATAATAAAATTGCAAAAACATCCTCTCATAATATTGTTCTTTAAAAATAGACCAAGATTCTGGACAAAAAAAATCAATATTGAAACCCTGCAAAAAGGATTGGACATAGAAATTGTTAAATACAAATCTCACTAAAGTACAACATTTTACAGTTTCTTACTCAAAAATAGCAAATTCCTAATATCATTGTTTTGTTTTGGTATATTTCAGATTGACCCCAGATCAGTTCATCAAGACGCCCTCAGGAAATTTATTTATAAAATCTACAATGAGAAAAGGTTTATTACCAGAAATCCTAGAACATTTGCTCGGTGCAAGAAAACAGTAAGACTTTCTAATAGAATTTATATTTATAGTAAAGATTGGACAATTGAAATTATTCCCAATTTGAAAAAAGAAGATTATTGTGTTGGTCTTTTTCCATTGAGGGAAGTTAATTTAACTTTTTGATGATATTCTTGTGTATTATACTCACATCTAAATTTTTTGAGTGAACTATTCATCACACTTGTAGGAGACCACACAAATAGTATTATTTTAGTATTATTCATGATTGTTTTTCAACCAAAATGACTATCATATTGTATAGATAGAGTCTATTTGTAAATATAAAAGAGAAGATGTGGTATGATTGCCAATGAGACAACTCTCCACAAGAGACCAAAAGACTCAGAATTAACAACTATAGGTAACCATACAACCTTCAAAAATGAGCTAAACCTGTACCTTATAGTCAGCTATAAAAGGCCTTCAACAATGAGCAAAGCTCATAATGCTATAAAAGGCCCTGAAAAAAATCATTAAACAAAAGAAACATAATGTTTTTTAATTATGCTAGGCAGGGTGTTATAGAAATTAGGATAAAATTTTTGATAAGGGTAGTTATCTATTTTCATTATAAAGTAAACTGGTAAATATGGGATTTTGATCTGACAAGATTTTCTGTGTATTCTTTTTCATATTATTTCTTTTGCCAAAGTTTACTATCTTTAAAAAAAAAATTGCAGACTAAGTTCATTAAGTATTAAAACAGAACCTCCTCTGTACAACTCATATTTATACTTATAGAGCAAAATCAGATCTCAAGAAAGAAACTGACCCATTTAAAAAGCAGGTGTTAGATGGAAGACAGCTGGCTCTGAAGATCAGTGCTAACTCTGTGTATGGGTTTACAGGAGCTCAAGTTGGAAAACTACCTTGTCTGGAAATTTCACAGGTATGTTTTTATGCATTTTCTAAATTTCAAAATCTGCATCATTAAAAAAGAGCAAAGACTGGTCCGCTCAGACATTAAGTGTCCAGGTATGGTGACATGTTTTCCTTTGCCAATTGCCTTGTGGACTATATAAAAAAGAAGATGTGGTATGATTGCCAATGAGACAACTATCCACAAAAGACCAAAATGACACAGACATTAACAACTATAGGTCACTGTACGGCCTTTAACAATGAGCAAAGCCCATACCGCATAGTCAGCTATAAAAGGCCCCATTAAGACAATGTAAAACAATTCAAACGAGAAAAATGAACAAAAAACTAATATGTAACACATAAACAAACGACAACCACTGTTTAAAATTTAAATCAGCATGTTAGTCTAGTACAAAGCAGGGTCTATATTCATATTGGATTATGTTCACATCCTGAATATGTATTTAATTTGCTACTGGACATTGAACAGCCATCCATCTTTGTTATGTTGTGTTGTGTTGTTGTCTCATTGACATATACCCAACATTTGCTGTTCTTTTACAGTGTAATACACATTCATGGCACTATCTCAACACCAGTCTTTTGCTTTGTATACTGATTATTAAGATATTGAATGTTTAGTCAGATTTTTAAACACATAACAGTTGAATTATATAACTTATGTTTAACAGAGTGTAACAGCTTTTGGAAGGATGATGATAGAACAGACTAAATGTTATGTAGAAGAGACATACACAATCGCCAATGGTTACAAACATGATGCTAAGGTAAATACACAATCGCCAATGGTTACAAACATGATGCTAAGGTAAATACACAATCGCCAATGGTTACAAACATGATGCTAAGGTAAATACACAATCAGCAATGGTAACAAACATGATGCTAATGTATATACACAATCGCCAATGGTTACAAACATGATGCTAATGTATATACACAATCGCCAATGGTTACAAACATGATGCTAAGGTATATACACAATCGCCAATGGTTACAAACATGATGCTAAGGTAAATACACAATTGCCAATGATTACAAACATGATGCGTAGGTAAATACACAATCGCCAATGGTTACAAACATGATGCTAAGGTAAATACACAATCGCCAATGGTTACAAACATGATGCTAAGGTAAATACACAATCGCCAATGGTTACAAACATGATGCTAAGGTAAATACACAATCGCCAATGGTTACAAACATGATGCTAAGGTATATACACAATCGCCAATGGTTACAAACATGATGCGAAGGTAAATACACAATCAGCAATGGTTACAAACATGATGTGTAGGTAAATACACAAACATATATGCATGATGCATAAGTTAACACCCCGTCACTTATGATTACAGTTATGATGCTAAGATAAATAGACACACATCTGTAGTAACAATCAGGATGCTTCAGTAAATACACAAACAACTGTGGTAGCAGTCAAGATTCTCAAGTAATAACAGTCACAAATGGTCATATTTATATCACTGAGATTTCTTCAACATTTCTAGTGGTTACAATCATGATGCTGAAATAATTTCTTATGAATACACTTGACAAATCTGTTACATGATTGATTGTATAATTGGAGAAAAAAATGTAGTACCTGGATGTATTTTTTAATAATTTAGTAATTTAGAAATTTTAATGTAAGTAAACCCATACCTTAAATCTAAAATGCTCTTAATCAAAAGGTTAGGAAACAGTTTTTGGGACCTTTATGATACCTGTTAGCTCATTTTGCTTGGGAGAAAATTTAACCAGGTTGCCTTCTGTGTACATGAGAGTCTTTGATGAAAATTTCAGTGTCATGTCTTTTCGCATACCACAAAATAATTTTTTCATGACATACTGCTGAGATCACTCAGCCCCAAAGGATCTAAATGCTGATTTGGAAAGTTTTTATTAGGCTACAATGCAAAAAATATGTGGTTAGAACAATCTTCAATGATAGACCTCAGCCTAAACATGTAATTGCAGATCTAAAAATTCTTTGAAACCCTGCTCTTTTTTAAGCTAGTAAAATAATCAAAAATAACTTCTCAGTTCTGCATAATAGACATATTTACACTTGTATGCAAATTTGTCCGTCATTACCGTTCCCGTGAACTTTGACATCACAATTTATAATCATAATTAAAAAGTGATTGTTGCTTGACGTCAGAGGGTTATTATGAGCAGGTCAAAGGTCATTCGAGACAAAATTTAGCTGAATACCAAAAGTGTAGATACGTTTATTGATATACATGTATAATATTGTAGGTTATTTATGGTGACACGGATTCTGTGATGTGTAAGTTTGGCGTTGAATCAGTGGAAGATGCCATGAAACTCGGTCAGGAAGCTGCAGAATTTATTTCTGAAAAGTTCGTCAAACCAATCAAATTGGAATTTGAAAAAGTGAGTTGAATTTCTAAATGATTAATCATATCATATCATATAAGGTAAAAAATATTTTTTCGGTCTTCTATAGAGGTAAAAGTTGTTAATCAGCTCTGATTAATGATTCACTTATAGAATCACTAACCTGAAGTGCCATACTAAGGCCAGAATTTTTTAATTTGTTGGTTTACGGATCTGCCGCCGACCCGATTTAGCCGATTTCCAGAATAAAAATAAAATTGACTTTTCATGCTTTTTTATTCCCCCCGACATTAACAAATGCATTATCCCTGAAAAAAAAATATTAAACAATCTTTTTTTTATGAAATGAAATGCTTTAATCACTAACAAAATTGATAACACTTTCTGTAGTGAAAAAATAAAACTTCCAGTTTATGTTTCTAAAAATAGACAAATCAATTATAAATGACCTGGAAATGTCGTTTGCGCGAATAGTTTTGCGAAACGAAACCTGTATTTAAAACAAACTACACAATAAATTCGTTTCCCGTATTTGTGATCAGTCCGTAAGATGCATCAGCTGATAGAAATAGACTTGTCCAAATGTACACAGGTGGAAGATATCAAGTTAAAATACTGAATATTAAATAATCATTTTGAACTTTCTTGTTTCATAGATAATAAAAAAAATATCGTCCATTTGGATAAAAAACAGGAATGCATGACCACAGATTAACCCAATATTCTCTTTTTCCAGTGGACGAGTCTATTACGTTTTTGACACGTGTGTTGAAACTTATATTTTCGTACGACGTTTTAACATATTTTTTCTTTATCAGTTTTCGTGCTTGAAGATCATAATTCAACAAGTTTTCTGGAGTTGATTAAAAGCTACGCGAATCTGTTTTTCTTGTTTGTGAAATGACATTTCGTCTTTGTCTGTGCACCCCTCCCCCTCCCCTAATATTGTCAGAAAGGTGAAATATATATTTATTTTGCATATTTTTCTTACTTGAAAGATTTTTTTTTAAAATTTTTTCCCGACCGACCGACCCGACTTTTTCATGGGGAAAATCCGTAAACCAACAAATTAAAAAACCCTGGCCTAAAGAATACATCAATTTCATTCATACTAGCTGCCCTTTTATATTCAACATTGAATTACTTTAAAATACAAAAACACAGTTTGCTGCCAATTATACAGCTCATTTCTCATTCCTTTAATAGAATTTCCAGTATGGTTTGATAAATGTCATAAAGTACTATTGAAGTCAATGTTGGGGATATCTTAATCTTCTTATAAAGTGTGTTCTTCGGCTAGTAAATAGTGGCCTTTCAGTAGCTGTCCTGATGAGGAAAAGTAATTAAGTTAAATTCTGCTTGATGACTTTGATATCTTTGGATCTCCTGCTCCATATCTTTTTCACCTCATGTTGTATGAAGATACTTTGAAAACAAAGCCATGTTCTAATTCTAATAGAACATGGGTTGCATGTGATAAATGTCACAATTGATTATTTCCAAAAATTGGAAAATTAAAAGAACAGCAATGCATGGCTGCACCATTTTCCAATACTGTAAGTTCTAGCTTTGCTTACTGTAAATTATAAATTGGATTTTCAGGTGTATTTCCCATACTTATTAATCAATAAGAAAAGATATGCTGGTTTGTACTGGACAAATCCAGTCAAGTATGACAAGATGGATTGTAAAGGGATAGAAACAGTCAGGCGTGATAACAGTCCACTGGTAGCCAATCTGATCAACATGTGTTTACAGATGATCTTAATAGACAGGTAGGTTTATTACTTACATACGATTTTAATAGACAGGCAGGTTTATTAATTACAGATGATCTTAATAGACAGGTAGGTTTATTACTTACATACGATTTTAATAGACAGGTAGGTTTATTAATTACAGATGATCTTAATAGACAGGTAGGTTTATTACTTACATATGATTTTAATAGACAGGTAGGTTTATTACTTACATACGATTTTAATAGACAGGCAGGTTTATTACTTACAAAGGATTTTAATAGACAGGCAGGTTTATTACTTACATACGATTTTAATAGACAGGCAGGTTTATTACTTGCATACGATTTTAATAGAAAGGCAGGTTTATTACTTGCATATGATTTTAATAGACAGGTAAGTTTATTATTTACAGATGATCTTAATAGACAGGTAGGTTTATAATTTACAGATGAACTTAATAGACAGGTAGGTTTACTAATTACAGATGATTTACTGTCCTTAGACACATTCTTCTTTTCTTTCTTTCTATCAATGATTTTTTTATGGTTTCCATTTATAATGCAATTATACAGTACAATGTGTCTTGTCATATTTAACAGTTTTATTAACCCTTTCAACGCTATACACGGCATATGCCGCGATGACATACGCCGTCCGCCACTGCTATTTGCGGCATATGCCGCGATGACAACGGATTTTTCATAAGGACTCTTAAACCATTCGGTTTTCATTCGGGTCCTCTCTAATTTTTCCTTGTATGAATCGAGGATTTGCAAGGTCTCATTTGCGATTGAAATCCCGGCAATTTTTATTGTAAAATCATGCAGTAGAAGGAAAATTGAAGGAAAATAAAAACAAATATTTTGACAAATGCAAATGGCGGAAATCGGAAACGAAGCTGTAAATATGGAAATATTTCAGCATTTCTATGGCGAAACTGATGACGAGGATTAGTTAAAAGGTTTCTTGTTATCTCAATGTGTTTATTACATTCAATTCGTGTGGGAAATATGATTTGATCGATCATTACGAGACGTAGAAAAAGGGGGGAAAACGGAGGTTGACTGAAAATTTTGAGGACGGAGCCACTGATTTGTGCCATGATTACATAATACGTTGTGTATGGTGCAATACGCTACGGAATCGAGCAATTGGTGTCTTCTTTATTATATGGCAGATAAAAAAACAAAATAGATGAAGACGAAAAGTAATTTTTATTCAAAATTCAACACAAATGTAACAAATTACACCTTTTACCTGTTAATTACCTGAAAATACAGGTAACCTGATAAAAATTTTACAGAAATAACTGCCTAACATTACAGTTCAAACTCTCCTGAGCATTTTTCATGCAATAACTTTTTCTGTATCTCTTATAATAAAAAAGATACAGCAGTCTGAAAAGGAATATACTGTTCTAATGAATGAACACAAAAAAAATGCAGCAGCAGCAGCCATTTTTCTATTTTTTTGTGTAGCGTTGAAAGGGTTAAGAAGACTATTTATGCTTGCATAACACTAAAATTGTATGTTACAGTATTATTTTAAATCTTTCTGTGTTGTCGACATGATAAATGTTTAACTTTTTGTTAAATCTGTATTTTTAAGGGACCCTGATGGTGCTACAGAGTATGCCAAGCAGACCATATCAGATTTACTGTGTAACCGTATAGACATATCACAACTCGTCATTACCAAAGAATTGTCTAAAACTGATGATGAATATGTTGGAAAACAGGCTCATGTAGAATTAGCAAACAGGTAGGATATTTGACGCTAAAGTCTTTGTTCTTATGTTGTACTGTTACACCACTGTCCCAGGTTATGGGAGGGTTGGTGCCTTCAAACTAGTTTTAATCCACCACATTCTGTATGTGCCTGTCCCAAGTCTGGAACCTATAATTCAGGGGTTGTCAATTGTTGCTGTGTTACATGTTCGTTTTTCGTTATTTTATACAAAGATTAGGCCTTTTGAATTCAATTACATTTGTCATTTCAGGGCCTATTATAGCTGACTATCGTTATTGACTTTGCTCATTGTTAAAGGCTGTACAATGACCTATAGTTGTTAATTTCTGTATCATTTGGATGGTGGAGAAATGTCTCATAGGCAATCATACCACATCTTGTTATATTCTTTTCTTTTGGTTGATGTTGAATATGTAGAATAAGCAAATAGGTACAATGTATGATATTTGGCCCCACATCTTTTCTTTTAGTTTTGATCAAAGACATTTCTTTGAAGATTATTTTCAAAAGTATTTTAGAAAAAAGTCTCTAAATCTTTCTTTCACCATTATATAAACAAGTTAAGTTGTTTTTCATGAACAATACTATAACTAGTTGTTCAAATGTTCGTTTCTTAATTAAACATTAGATAGGATACTCAAGCTTTCTGAGATTTGATTCATTTGAAGCAGATAGTAGAAATGTTTTATACATGAATACTTTTAATAGAGAATGTAAAATATTTTCAAACACATGATGGATCTCATGCTAAATCTTTTTTTTCAGTTTGTCAACTTTGGTATTTTAAGAGTTGAGATATTTTTAGTAAGAGCAAATAATAATGACATCCATTTTCACTAAGTGGGGTATATTTTTATAGCCTTTCAAATCTGTTCATTCCTCCTAAAATTTCTTTTGATATTAATCAGCTTTTTTATTAAGAAATCATTTGATATTAACTAGGGCTAGAACTTTATATTGTTGAGTTTAACCAGTGTAGGCAATTTCCAGATCTGACAAGAAGGCGCTTCCTGTTTGATGATATATTGTACTTTGAATTCTTATTGATTTAACTGTCAGAGCATGGATTTTTTTTCAGGGCGATATACTTTGCACAACTAACAGTGCAATTTCTTGTTTATATTTGGACATTATCACCTTGCCAGGCTTTGTCCACTTTTTGAACTTTGTGGATAGTTGTCTTGTTGGCAATGAGCTCCACATCTCCTTATTTATATTTTGTACTAAAATAAATAGGTTCATAAGCAAATAAATCCCCTACTTATTCTTATTTTTTTTTTATTGATTTCTGATCTGGTACATATAATATATTTTGGGGGGGGTAGTTGTTAATAAAACAGAACTATTGTAGGATAAAGAAAAGAGATCCTGGTAGTGCTCCACAGCTAGGAGACAGAGTACCATATGTCATCATAGCTGCTAGCAAGAAAACACCTGCCTTCATGAAATCAGAGGTATTTGCATTTGTTTATAGTTTTAATACCATTGCCTTCAATTAGAAGAGTTTATGTTTTGAGATTTTACAGGAAAAGTCAGAAAACTTTATTGTAAATAAAAGATATATGTCAATCTGACAGCAACCATACAGCAGGAATATTAAAAAATGTATCCTGTCAAAGCATTGTTTTTAAAAACAGCCTTGAATCTATACATTAAACAGGCTCCAAATCGCCTACTAAATTGAAACTGACGAAAGGGGACATGAACACAAAATTCTCCAAAATAAAAATAAATATAAATAAAAAAACAAAACAGTTTATAACATTATACAACTACTAGGGATAGACAAAGAAGATTACTGTAAATTCAGAAATTATCGCAAGGTTTCATTAATGCAAATAATGCAACTGGGTGAGTATCGACATTATAAGAACTTGTATTTTGGTATCTGTATGTATATTTTCCTGAGATCTCATAAATTAATCTTTCAATTTTGTCAATTTTTAAAAAATCACATTCATAAATGCATGCAATAATTTTTGAATTTACAGTATCCATTGAAATCTGTATTAATTAACATTATACATGTATTTAAAAAAAATCGTGAGATTTGACAAGTAACTTAACCTTACAAATATATATTTTGTTTATTTAGGATCCTATATATGTGTTAGAGAACAATATTCCTATAGACACATCATATTACCTAGATAATCAGTTATCCAAACCTTTACTCAGGATATTTGAACCAATCTTGGGAGAAAAGAAAGCAGAATCAGTACTTCTCAGTAAGTTAACCTTATTTTTATGCCCCACCTACGATAGTAGAGGGGCATTATGTTTTCTGGTCTGTGCGTCCGTTCGTCCGTCCGTTCGTTCGTCCGTCTGTCCCGCTTCAGGTTAAAGTTTTTGGTCAAGGTAGTTTTTGATGAAGCCGAAGTCCGATCAACTTGAAACTTAGTACATATGTTCCTTATGATATGATCTTTCTAATTTTAAAGACAAATTAAACTTTTGACCCCAATTTCACGGCCCAATGAACATAGAAAATGAAAGTGCGAGTTTCAGGTTAAAGTTTTTGGTCAAGGTAGTTTTTGAAACTTAGTACAATTGTTCCCTATGATATGATCTTTCTAATTTTGATGCCTAATTATATTTTTAACCCATTTTCACCGTCCATTGAACATGGAAAATGATAGTGCGAGTGGGGCATCCGTGTACTTTGGACACATTCTTGTTATATTTTAATACATGATACTGTGGATGCTTTTATTTTTCATTGGTATCAATTTTCGTTGATTGAGAAAAACTAGCATTTTGGTGGAAATTGGATTTCGTGGTTTTGCCAATCTCTGCATACATAGCATATAGAAAATTTGTAATAAGTTGAAAATTTGAATCATGGTTCACCTGTACCCACGAAACCCACAAAAATTGGTATCCAACTATTAATAATGAATCCACAGTATACATAACAAGTTCTGAAGGCCTTTTTTTTTACTGGGAACCTGGATTGGGCCAATTTTTATGCCCCACCTACGATAGTAGAGGGGCATTATGTTTTCTGGTCTGTGCATGCGTCCGTTCATCATCTTGAAACTTAGTACACATGTTCCTTATGATATGATCTTTCTAATTTTAAAGCCAAATTAAACTTTTGACCCCAATTTCACGGTCCACTGAACATAGAAAATGAAAGTGCATGTTTCAGGTTAAAGTTTTTGGTCAAGGTAGTTTTTGATGAAGTTGAAGTCCAATCAACTTGAAACTTAGTACACATGTTCCTTATGATATGATCTTTCTAATTTTAAAGCCAAATTAAACTTTTGACCCCAATTTCACAGTCCACTGAACATAGAAAATGAAAGTGCATGTTTCAGGTTAAAGTTTTTGGTCAAGGTAGTTTTTGATGAAGTTGAAGTCCAATCAACTTGAAACTTAGTACACATGTTCCTTATGATATGATCTTTCTAATTTTATAGCCAAATTAAACTTTTGACCCCAATTTCACGGTCCACTGAACATAGAAAATGAAAGTGCATGTTTCAGGTTAAAGTTTTTGGTCAAGGTAGTTTTTGATGAAGTTGAAGTCCAATCAACTTGAAACTTAGTACACATGTTCCTTATGATATGATCTTTCTAATTTTAAAGCCAAATTAAACTTTTGACCACAATTTCACGGTCCACTGAACATAGAAAATGAAAGTGCATGTTTCAGGTTAAAGTTTTTGGTCAAGGTAGTTTTTGATGAAGTTGAAGTCCAATCAACTTGAAACTTAGTACACATGTTCCCTATGATATGATCTTTCTAATTTTGATGCCTAATTATATTTTTAACCCATTTTCACCGTCCATTGAACATGGAAAATGATAGTGCGAGTGGGGCATCCGTGTACTTTGGACACATTCTTGTTATATTTTAATACATGATACTGTGGATGCTTTTATTTTTCATTGGTATCAATTTTCGTTGATTGAGAAAAACTAGCATTTTGGTGGATATTGGATTTCGTGGTTTTGCCAATCTCTGCATACATAGCATATAGAAAATTTGTAATAAGTTGAAAATTTGAATCATGGTTCACCTGTACCACGAAACCCACAAAAATTGGTATCCAACTATTAATAATGAATCCACAGTATACATAACAAGTTCTGAAGGCCTTTTCTTTTTTTTTACTAGAGGGATATTTCGTCTGTGATTGTGCCATAAATTTTAATGCCTTGATATGATCCAATTAACCAATTACTGACCAATTTACGGGGACATGTATGAATGTTTTCAGGTTAAGTGGCAATAGTTTTTGTGTAGTGAGTCAATCATCTTGAAACTTAGTACACATGTTCCTTATGATATGATCTTTCTAATTTTAAAGCCAAATTAAACTTTTGACCCCAATTTCACGGTCCACTGAACATAGAAAATGAAAGTGCATGTTTCAGGTTAAAGTTTTTGGTCAAGGTAGTTTTTGATGAAGTTGAAGTCCAATCAACTTGAAACTTAGTACACATGTTCCTTATGATATGATCTTTCTAATTTTAAAGCCAAATTAAACTTTTGACCCCAATTTCACGGTCCACTGAACATAGAAAATGAAAGTGCATGTTTCAGTTAAAGTTTTTGGTCAAGGTAGTTTTTGATGAAGTTGAAGTCCAATCAACTTGAAACTTAGTACACATGTTCCTTATGATATGATCTTTCTAATTTTAAAGCCAAATTAAACTTTTGACCCCAATTTCACGGTCCACTGAACATAGAAAATGAAAGTGCATGTTTCAGGTTAAAGTTTTTGGTCAAGGTAGTTTTTGATGAAGTTGAAGTCCAATCAACTTGAAACTTAGTACACATGTTCCTTATGATATGATCTTTCTAATTTTAAAGCCAAATTAAACTTTTGACCACAATTTCACGGTCCACTGAACATAAAAAATGAAAGTGCATGTTTCAGGTTAAAGTTTTTGGTCAAGGTAGTTTTTGATGAAGTTGAAGTCCAAATCAACTTGAAACTTAGTACACATGTTCCTTATGATATGATCTTTCTAATTTAGCCAATTATTACCATTACGTCCATGAACATAGAATGAGTGCGAGTGGCATGTGTAATTACACATTCTGTAAATTTTAACTTATTGTGCTTATTTCATTTCAGTTTACTGGGGGGGGGCGTGATTGGCTGTATTTAAGACGGTGTTATGTTAATTTTTGGAACGGGGAGATTTCTGTTTTGCACTCTGCAAACATAGAAATTGATAATAAAATTTGACATGTTCACGCCACAACACAAATTGATCCAACTAAATGATCACGTATACATAACAATTCAAGCCTTTTTTGGAACCTGGTTGCAATTTTGCCCCACACATAGTAGGATGTTTGCTGTCTGCGTCGTCATCCTTGACTTATACAATTCCTAATGTCTTTCATTTTAAGCATAATTTGACCATTTCACGTCCACGACAAGAAATAGTCAGTTCAGTAAAGTTTGTCAAGGTATTTATCTTAATTTAAAGCCAATATCTTTCTAATTGCCTAAATAAAATGAAATGAATTCAGTGTAAGTTTTTGTGTAGTTTTTGATAATGGATTAACAATTGAATTAGTCATTCTTATATATTTAATTAAATTAACTTTTGACCCAACACGTCCAACATAAAAAATGAAATACATTCAGTTAGATTTGGTCAAGTAGTTTTTGGTGAGTCCTCAATTGAAACTTAGTACACTGTTCCTTATGATATGATCTTTCTAATTTTAAGCCAAATTAAACTTTTGACCCAATTTCACGGTCCACTGAACATAAAAATGAAAGTGCATGTTTCAGGTTAAAGTTTTTGGTCAAGGTAGTTTTTGTGAAGTTGAAGTCCAATCAACTTGAAACTTAGTACACATGTTCCTTAATTGTTCTAATTTTAAAGCCAAATTAAACTTTTGACCCAATTCACGGTCCACTGAACATAGAAAATGAAAGTGCATGTTTCAGGTTAAAGTTTTTGTCAAGGTAGTTTTGATGAAGTTGAAGTCCAATCAACTTGAAACTTAGTACACATGTTCCTTATGATATGATCTTTCTAATTTTAAAGCCAAATTAAACTTTTGACCCCAATTTCACGGTCCATGAACATAAAAATGAAAGTGCATGTTTCAAGTAAAGTTTTGTCAAGGTAGTTTTTGATGAAGTTGAAGTCCAATCAACTTGAACTTAGTACACATGTTCCTTATGATATGATCTTTTAATTTTAAAGCCAAATTAAACTTTTGACCACAATTTCACGGTCCACTGAACATAGAAAATGAAAGTGCATGTTTCAGGTTAAAGTTTTTGGTCAAGGTAGTTTTGATGAAGTTGAAGTCCAATCAACTTGAAACTTAGTACACATGTTCCTTATGATATGATCTTTCTATTTTTAAGCCAAATTAAACTTTTGACCACAATTTCACGGTCCACTGAACATAGAAAATGAAAGTGCATGTTTCAGGTTAAAGTTTTTGGTCAAGGTAGTTTTTGATGAAGTTGAAGTCCAATCAACTTGAAACTTAGTACACATGTTCCCTATGATATGATCTTTCTAATTTTGATGCCTAATTATATTTTTAACCCATTTTCACCGTCCATTGAACATGGAAAATGATAGTGCGAGTGGGGCATCCGTGTACTTTGGACACATTCTTGTTATATTTTAATACATGATACTGTGGATGCTTTTATTTTTCATTGGTATCAATTTTCGTTGATTGAGAAAAACTAGCATTTTGGTGGATATTGGATTTCGTGGTTTTGCCAATCTCTGCATACATAGCATATAGAAAATTTGTAATAAGTTGAAAATTTGAATCATGGTTCACCTGTACCCACGAAACCCACAAAAATTGGTATCCAACTATTAATAATGAATCCACAGTATACATAACAAGTTCTGAAGGCCTTTTTTTTTTACTGGGAACCTGGATTGGGCCAATTTTTATGCCCCACCTACGATAGTAGAGGGGCATTATGTTTTCTGGTCTGTGCATGCGTCCGTTCATCATCTTGAAACTTAGTACACATGTTCCTTATGATATGATCTTTCTAATTTTAAAGCCAAATTAAACTTTTGACTCCAATTTCACGGTCCACTGAACATAGAAAATGAAAGTGCATGTTTCAGGTTAAAGTTTTTGGTCAAGGTAGTTTTTGATGAAGTTGAAGTCCAATCAACTTGAAACTTAGTACACATGTTCCTGATGATATGATCTTTCTAATTTTAAAGCCAAATTAAACTTTTGACCACAATTTTACGGTCCACTGAACATAGAAAATGAAAGTGCATGTTTCAGGTTAAAGTTTTTGGTCAAGGTAGTTTTTGATGAAGTTGAAGTCCAATCAACTTGAAACTTAGTACACATGTTCCCTATGATATGATCTTTCTAATTTTGATGCCTAATTATATTTTTAACCCATTTTCACCGTCCATTGAACATGGAAAATGATAGTGCGAGTGGGGCATCCGTGTACTTTGGACACATTCTTGTTATATTTTAATACATGATACTGTGGATGCTTTTATTTTTCATTGGTATCAATTTTCGTTGATTGAGAAAAACTAGCATTTTGGTGGATATTGGATTTCGTGGTTTTGCCAATCTCTGCATACATAGCATATAGAAAATTTGTAATAAGTTGAAAATTTGAATCATGGTTCACCTGTACCCACGAAACCCACAAAAATTGGTATCCAACTATTAATAATGAATCCACAGTATACATAACAAGTTCTGAAGGCCTTTTTTTTTACTGGGAACCTGGATTGGGCCAATTTTTATGCCCCACCTACGATAGTAGAGGGGCATTATGTTTTCTGGTCTGTGCATGCGTCCGTTCATCATCTTGAAACTTAGTACACATGTTCCTTATGATATGATCTTTCTAATTTTAAAGCCAAATTAAACTTTTGACCCCAATTTCACGGTCCACTGAACATAGAAAATGAAAGTGCATGTTTCAGGTTAAAGTTTTTGGTCAAGGTAGTTTTTGATGAAGTTGAAGTCCAATCAACTTGAAACTTAGTACACATGTTCCTTATGATATGATCTTTCTAATTTTAAAGCCAAATTAAACTTTTGACCCCAATTTCACGGTCCACTGAACATAGAAAATGAAAGTGCATGTTTCAGGTTAAAGTTTTTGGTCAAGGTAGTTTTTGATGAAGTTGAAGTCCAATCAACTTGAAACTTTTTACACATGTTCCTTATGATATGATCTTTCTAATTTTAAAGCCAAATTAAACTTTTGACCCCAATTTCACGGTCCACTGAACATAGAAAATGAAAGTGCATGTTTCAGGTTAAAGTTTTTGGTCAAGGTAGTTTTTGATGAAGTTGAAGTCCAATCAACTTGAAACTTAGTACACATGTTCCCTATGATATGATCTTTCTAATTTTGATGCCTAATTATATTTTTAACCCATTTTCACCGTCCATTGAACATGGAAAATGATAGTGCAAGTGGGGCATCCGTGTACTTTGGACACATTCTTGTTATATTTAACCGGATTTTTGTGACAAAAATGTCGGTTATTGATTTGGGGATGTACGGCGGGCGGGCGGGCGGGAATCAAATGTTGTATGTGCATTAACTCATGAACCGTTCAACCAAAGCTTTTAAAATTTTAATATGTTATTACTGACAACTATTCGAAGGTCAAGTTCAATAATGGCGATTTTGACTTTTACCGTTCAGGAGTTATGGTTCTTGAAAGATTGAAAAATGGAGTTGTCCGTGCATTTACGCATGAACTGTTCTACCAAAGCTTACCAAATTTTAATATGTTGTTACTTATGAAAGAATGGAGGTCAAGTTCAATAATGACGAATTTGACTTTTACCGTTCAGGAGTTATGGTTCTTGAAAGATTGAAAAATGGAGTTTCCAGTCGTGTCCGTGCATTTATGCATGAACTGTTCTACCAAAGCTTCCGAAATTTTAATATGCTGTTACTGATGACAAAATAGAGGTCAAGTTCAATAATGACGATTTTGACTTTTACCGTTCAGGAGTTATGGTTTTTGAAAGATTGAAAAATGGTGTTTCCCGTCGTGTCCGTGCATTTTCTCATGAACCATTCAACCAAAGCTTTTGAAATTTTAATATGTTGTTACGGATGACAAAATAGAAGTCAAGTTCAATAATGACGATTTTGACTTTTACCGTTCAGGAGTTATGGTTCTTGAAAGATCGTAAAATGGCGTTTCCATTCAGGTTGTTGCATTTACTCATGAACCATTCAATCTAAGCTTTTCAAATTTTAATATGTTGATACTGACGAAAAAATGGAGGTCAAATTTGATATTGACGATTTTCACTTTCACCATTCATCAGTAATGGTTCTTGTGATATTGCCAGGACACAAATAAATGTTAATAAATCTGGTTTGCTGTCGTTGTGACAGCCTCTTGTTTAATACATGATACTGTGGATGCTTTTATTTTTCATTGGTATCAATTTTCGTTGATTGAGAAAAACTAGCATTTTGGTGGATATTGGATTTCGTGGTTTTGCCAATCTCTGCATACATAGCATATAGAAAATTTGTAATAAGTTGAAAATTTGAATCATGGTTCACCTGTACCCACGAAACCCACAAAAATTGGTATCCAACTATTAATAATGAATCCACAGTATACATAACAAGTTCTGAAGGCCTTTTTTTTTTACTGGGAACCTGGATTGGGCCAATTTTTATGCCCCACCTACGATAGAAGAGGGGCATTATGTTTTCTGGTCTGTGCATGCGTCCGTTCATCATCTTGAAACTTAGTACACATGTTCCTTATGATATGATCTTTCTAATTTTAAAGCCAAATTAAACTTTTGACCCCAATTTCACGGTCCACTGAACATAGAAAATGAAAGTGCATGTTTCAGGTTAAAGTTTTTGGTCAAGGTAGTTTTTGATGAAGTTGAAGTCCAATCAACTTGAAACTTAGTACACATGTTCCTTATGATATGATCTTTCTAATTTTAAAGCCAAATTAAACTTTTGACCCCAATTTCACGGTCCACTGAACATAGAAAATGAAAGTGCATGTTTCAGGTTAAAGTTTTTGGTCAAGGTAGTTTTTGATGAAGTTGAAGTCCAATCAACTTGAAACTTAGTACACATGTTCCTTATGATATGATCTTTCTAATTTTAAAGCCAAATTAAACTTTTGACCCCAATTTCACGGTCTACTGAACATAGAAAATGAAAGTGCATGTTTCAAGTTAAAGTTTTTGGTCAAGGTAGTTTTTGATGAAGTTGAAGTCCAATCAACTTGAAACTTAGTACACATGTTCCTTATGATATGATCTTTCTAATTTTAAAGCCAAATTAAACTTTTGACCACAATTTGACGGTCCACTGAACATAGAAAATGAAAGTGCATGTTTCAGGTTAAAGTTTTTGGTCAAGGTAGTTTTTGATGAAGTTGAAGTCCAATCAACTTGAAACTTAGTACACATGTTCCTTATGATATGATCTTTCTAATTTTAAAGCCAAATTAAACTTTTGACCACAATTTCACGGTCCACTGAACATAGAAAATGAAAGTGCATGTTTCAGGTTAAAGTTTTTGGTCAAGGTAGTTTTTGATGAAGTTGAAGTCCAATCAACTTGAAACTTAGTACACATGTTCCCTATGATATTATATTTCTAATTTTAATGCCTAATTATATTTTTTATCCAATTTCGTGGTCCATTGAACATGGAAAATGATAGTGCAAGTGGGGCATCCGTGTACTTTGGACACATTCTTGTTTATGTAGAATTTTAGGATTCAGGACTTCATACATGTTATTCTTCTGGCGGGAGTCAAAATCTCCCGCTTTTCAGACCCTCTTCTGTCCCACCCGTCAAAATTTGAAATCTTCCGTTTTTTTGAAAATGTCAACCTCGTAAAATTTTCAATACACGTTTTTGTTTACAAAATTGATAGGGACAGAGAAAAAGTCAGAGAAACTCGAAATTGATATAGGAAAAGTCTGAGAAAAACGGGAAGTTTCCTGTTATGTCAAAGGTAAAATGAGGTCGTAAAATAGGTAAAATCAGCCTGAGGTGTTTAAGGATCAAACTGTATATACAACAATAAATCAAAGATAATAGGCAATTACCTAATGATCAACTAGATAGTTTAAGACACAAGCCTGGTTGATTAAAGTGAATACTGACAAAGGATTAAATTGACTAATTGTACAAGTTGTATAAACAACCATTTATTTGATGCTGTTGAAAACATGGAACATTTACTGAACCTCAAAGACAAATGAAATCAACTCAAATATGATATTTATGGCTTATTTTCTATCCAAGCCAACACCTATATAAGTATAGTTGTCTTGAACTATTGTAAAATTTTAGAATTTGACAAAATGCAAACCATATTTTATCACCAAATACCCCAGCAGCAAATAAAAGAAGAACAAGTATCTAGCCAAATTCAACTCTGCCTGGATATCTGATTTCAAATGGTGCAGATCCAGTACCAAGTGTCAAGACCATGCTTACTACACTTCATGCAAAGCTGATTATGGTGGCTGTCCCTAATGACTTGACCAAACTTATGAAGACAGCTACCCACCAGCAAGCCTACAACTCTATCAATTTAACACCTTCTGTTACAAGCTTGTTCAGTAGTGGTTCCAAAGTTGACAATGTAGCTTAATCAGAGATACTTTTTGCCAACTATGTCACAGTATGACACATGTATGATGGCTGATCATTTTATCCTGAATTATACATAATGAATAAATATTTAAAAAACCCTTATCTTCTATTTTTAACAAGTACATGAAGTAAATATGGATATGCATGTATTTAAAGGTATGGAATAGGAATTATTGTTCTTATAACAACAAAAAAAGGAAGAAATGCAGTTTTTAAACACACAAAAAAACCATTGCGTACGTCGATAAAAAGGTCGATAAAAAATCTCCAGTTATGAGACCCAAACTCCAGCTGAAAATTTCCAAAATCTCCAGTTGTGGCTTGACAACTCTGTCACATGTCTGGGAATTAAAGATTATTTTTGGGGATCTGGGTCCAAATGTTTCTTTTTCAAAAATTCTGGACTCAGTTTTAATTTCTTTGGGAATAAGAGATTACACCCCTTCATAAACCCTCTGTATAATGCATGTCAGAATTATTATATAGGAAATTACAAAGGGAATTATAGAATAACTAATCGAAGAATTCAAATAGAGAAAAATATTCAACGAGTGACCGAACAACACATTAATTCAGGAATGCGTGTAGCGCATGAGTTAATTATCAGTGTTTTTCGGTCACTTGTTGAATATTTTTCGATATTTGAATTCTTTAATTAGTTATTCTTTTTATTACATTGGCAAATGGCTTTTTTTAAAAGAAATTAATGTAAAACATGTAAGGAACTATATCTTTTTTCTACGCATTCACAATTTGTTTTGATCTGCCGTTATCGACGTCTTGACAACGCCTATTGTTGTATGATGTCAGAGAGTGAAATAAGCATGAACCATGTTTATTTCATATGTGAAATTATCGGTTTTTATTAAACTGGGAAGTCAATGTAATTCCTTGCAACCAATGTAATAAGTTTATTTATTGATTGTGGGTCATTGGTCTTTTTTAGCTCACCTGGCCCGAAGGGCCAAGTGAGTTTTTCTCATCACTTGGCGTCCGTCGTCCATCATCTTTGTCGTCGTTAACTTTTTTACATATTGAACTTCTACTAGAGAACCACTGAATGGAATGAAACCAAACATAGTATGAATGGTGAGGTGCTGACTAAGTGTTGTTACATTGTAGCCAATCCGTCATCCAAGATGGCCGCCAGCGGGGGACTTAGTTTAACATAGGACCCTATGGGAAATGCATACAAATGACTTCTTTTAGGGAACCACTGAATGGAATGAAACCAAACATAGCATGAATGTTCCTTATGAGGTGCTGACCAAGTGTTGTTACTTTGTAGCCGATCCATTATCCAAGATGGCCGCCAGCGGCGGACTTACTTTAACATAGGACCCTAGGGGAAATGCATACAAATGACTTCTTTTAGAGAACCACTGAATGGAATGAAACCAAACATAGCATGAAGGTTCCTTATGAGGTGCTGACCAAGTGTTGTTACTTTGTAGCCGATCCATCATCCAAGATGGCCGCCAGCGGGGACTTAGTTTAACATAGGACCCTATGGGAAATGCAAACAAATGACTTCTTTTAGAGAACCACGGAATGGAATGAAATTTAACATAGCATGAATGTTCCTTATGAGGTGCTAACCAAGTGTTGTTACTTTGTAGCCGATCCATCATCCAAGATGGCCGCCAACAGGAGACTTAGTTTAACATAGGACCCTATGGAAAATACATACAAATTTCTTCTTTTAGAGAACCACTGAAATGGATGAAACCAAACATGTTTGTTCCCTTCCTTTTGAGGTGCTGGCCAAGTGTTGTTTCTTTGTAGCCAAATTTTATCTTTTTTTACATAATTTCAAAAACCCAAGAAAAGTCAGGTGAGCGATACAGGCTCTTGAGAGCCTCTAGTTTCAGTATGTATCTATTACCATTATGCGCAATAAACTAAAAAAAAAAGTTCTTGGTTGTAGAGATATTTTGAAAGTCCCTTCCTACCCTCCCACATACATTTTAGTGGAATAGCCCGTAACAGGATGTTTAAGGGACAGACTTACGGAAAAAACTGAAAAAAACAGTCTGGTTGGGGGTTGTATATGACATGATAAAAACAATACTTTATATAATAGCACAGTATAATTAGAAACTTTAAATGTAAGGGTCAACACAGGTAATCACATACTTCTTTGCATATTTAAGTCTCTTTCCATGCCATTTTACGAGAGTTTGTCATAAAAAAAAAATATAAAAGAATTTTATTCAAAAACTGAATTAACCAGTTGATATAATCAAAGATTTACTTTTATTTTAGAGGGTGACCACACAAGAACAAAAACATTTGTGACATCTAAAGTTGGTGGACTGTCTGCCTTCACCAAGAAAAGAGAGACCTGTGTCGGTTGCAGAGCTGTTTTGGACAGAGAAGGTAAATGGGATAACGAAGAAGTAGTTGGTAATATGTTTTTATGCCCCACCTACGATAGTAGAGGGGCATTATGTTTTCTGGTCTGTGCCTCCGTCTGTGCGTCCGTTCGCTTCAGGTTAAAAGTTTTTGGTCAAGGTAGTTTTTGAAGAAGTTGAAGTCCAATCAACTTGAAACTTAGTACACATGTTCCCCATGATATGATTTTTCTAATTTTAATGCCAAATTATAGTTTTGACCCCAATTTTGTGGTCCACTGAACATAGAAAATGATAGTGCGAAGTTCAGGTTAAAGTTTTTGGTCAAGGTAGTTTTTGATGAAGTTAAAGTTACATCAACTTGAAACTTAGTACACATGTTCCCTATGATATGATTTTTCTAATTTTAATTCCAAATTAAAGGTTTAACCCCAATTTTCACGGTCCACTGAACATAGAAAATGATAGTGCGAGTGGGGCATCCGTGTACTATGGACACATTCTTGTTGGTTGCTGTAAAGAACATGAGACAATTTATTGGTTGTTATGGTATTTTCCAATACTGTAATTGTACCATATGAAAGAAGGAACGAGGGAGCTTTGATATGATTATTTTCCCCCTAATTTTGTAACTTCACTTTGGTATAGCAAAATCCAGACCATTAAATTGTTTTTCAAGAAGAGAAATGAATTTTTATGATTTAAAACAATTCAAGATTTCACAATATATGTTGATTTTTAGCTGTATATTTTATCATCTTTCAAGACAAGACAATTTAGTACAATTTAGGCACACATATGGTGCTACAAGAGGATAACAGTTATACATTAACAATTACATATATAATTATACATTTACAAGCAAGACGCACAATAAATAAATTAGTGATATCATACATTAAACAGGTGCTGTGTGTAATTATTGTAAATCAAGAGAGTCCCAGATATATCAGAAAGAAATCTCACATTTAAATGTTCTGGAAGAGAAGTTTTCTCGTCTCTGGACACAGTGTCAAAGATGTCAGGGAAGTCTGCATGAAGATGTGCTTTGTACAAGGTAGGAGTAAGATATGTATTTATTGAATGTGTAACATACAAGCTAACTTAAAATATTTACTTATTTAAAAGCAATTACTTTTTGGTGAAACACTTTTCAATCTGATATATTCGCAATGAATAACAGGATTTAGCATGATCACTTTATATTCAGTTTTATATTTCAATATGAAAAATATATAACTCAAATTAACAAATATTTTCAAAATTAATGATTTTCAGTCATATCTATTAATAATTTAATTTTGGATGTAATGCGTCTTCTGATTGGCTGACGTCGTTCTGTTTATCATATGATAGACACAATTTTGACATGTGACCATGACGTCATCAACATTTTTTCATGATTTACGCCGGTTTAAAATGGAATTTAGAATTAAATTATAAGAAATAAGTGTAATATTTTGTCGTCTTTTCGAAATAACATAAAAAAAAATGTGGTGCACTGTTAAATAACCAGCTATGCACGTTATTCAGTGTGCACCACATTTTTAGCTCACCTGGCCCAGAAGGGCCAAGTGAGATTTTCCCATCACTTGGCGTCCGGCGTCGTCCGTCCTCTTCCGTCGTCCTTAACTTTTACAAAAATCTTCTCCTCTGAAACTACTGGGCCAAATTAAACCAAACTTGGCCACAATCATCATTGGGGTATCTAGTTTAAAAAATGTGTGGCGTGACCTGGCCAACCAATCAAGATGGCCGCCATGGCTAAAAATAGAACATAGGGGTAAAATGCAGTTTTTGGCTTATAACTCGAAAACCAAAGCATTTAGAGCTAATCTGACATGGGGTAAAATTGTTTATCAAGTCAAGATCTATCTGCCCTCAAATTTTCAGATGAATCCGACAACCCATTATTGGGTTGCTGCCCCTGAACTGGTAATTTAAGGGAATTTTTGCTGTTTTTGGCTATTAACTTGAATATTATTATAGATAGAGATAAACTGTAAACAGCAATAATGTTCAGCAAAGTAAGATTTACAAATAAGTCAACATGACCAAAATGGTCAGTTGACCCCTTTAGGAGTTATTGACCTTTATAATCAATTTTTAACCATTTCTTAGCTCACCTGGCCCGAAGGGCCAAGTGAGCTTTTCCCATCACTTTGCGTCCGTCGTCGTTAACTTTTACAAAAATCTTCTCCTCTGAAACTACTGGGCCAAATTAATCCAAACTTGGCCACAATCATCATTGGGGTATCTAGTTTAAAAAATGTGTGGCTTGACCCGGCCAACCAACCAAGATGGCCGCCATGGCTAAAAATAGACCATAGGGGTAAAATGCAGTTTTTGGCTTATAACTCAAAAACCAAAGCATTTAGAGCAAATCTGACAGGGGTACAATTGTTTATCAGGTCAAGATCTATCTGCCCTGAAATTTTCAGATGAATCAGACAACCCCTTGTTGGGTTGCTGCCCCTGAATTGGTAATTTTAAGGAAATTTTGCTGTTTTTGGTTATTATCTTGAATACTATTAAAGATAGAGATAAACTGTAAACTGCAATAATGTTCAGCAAAGTAAGATTTACATATAAGTCAACATGACCGAAATGGTCAGTTGACCCCTTTATGAGTTATTGCCCTTTATAGTCAATTTTTAACCATTTTTCGTAAATCTTAGTAATCTTTTACAAAAATCTTCTCCTCTGAAACTACTGGGCCAAATTAATCCGACCTTGGCCACAGTCATCTTTGGGGTATCTAGTTTAAAAATTGTGTGGCGTGACCTGGCCAACCAACCAAGATGGCCGCCATGGCTAAAAATAGAACATAGGGGTTAAATGCAGTTTTTGGCTTATAACTCAAAAACCAAAGCATTTAGAGCAAATCTGACATGTAGTAAAATTGTTTATCAGGTCAAGATCTATCTGCCCTGAAATTGTCAGATGAATCGGACAACCCGTTGTTGGGTTGCTGCCCCTGAATTGGTAATTTTAAGGAAATTTTGCTGTTTTTGGTTATTACCTTGAATATTATTAGCTCACCTGGCCCGAAGGGCCAAGTGAGCTATTCCCATCACTTTGCGTCCGGCGTCCGTCGTCGTTAACTTTTACAAAAATCTTCTCCTCTGAAACTACTGGGTCAAATTTAACCAAACTTGACCAAAATCATCATTGGGGTATCTAGTTTAAAAAATGTGTGGCGTGACCCGCCAACCAACCAAGATGGCCGCCACGGCTAAAAATAGAACATAGGGGTAAAATGTAGATTTTGGCTCATATCTCTGAAACCAAACCATTTAGAGCAAATCTGACATGGGGTAAAATTGTTTATCAGGTCAAGATCTATCTGCCCTGAAATTTTCAGATGAATCGGTCAATCGGTTGTTGGGTTGCTGCCCCTGAATTGGTAATTTTGAGGAAATTTTGCTGTTTTTGGTTATTATCTTGAATATTATTATAGATAGAGATAAACTGTAAACAGCAATAATGTTCAGCAAAGTAAGATCTACAAATAAGTCAACATGACCAAAATGGTCAGTTGACCCGTTTAGGAGTTATTGCCCTTTATAGTCAATTTTTAACCATTTTTCGTTAATTAAAGTAATCTTTTACAAAAATCTTCTCCTCTGAAACTACTGGGCCAAATTAATCCAAACTTGGCCACAATCATCTTTGGGGTATGTAGTTTAAAAAATGTGTGGCGTGACCTGGTCAACCAACCAAGATGGCCGCCACGGCTAAAAATAGAACAAAGGGGTAAAATGCAGTTTTTGGCTTATAACTCAAAAACCAAAGCATTTTGAGGAATCTGACAGGGATAAAAATGTTTATCAGGTCAAGATCTATCTGCCCTGAAATTTTCAGATGAATCGGTCAATCGGTTGTTGGGTTGCTGCCCCTGAATTGGTAATTTTGAGGAAATTTTGCTGTTTTTGGTTATTATCTTGAATATCATTATAGATAAAGATAAACTGTAAACAGCAATAATGTTCAGCAAAGTAAGATCTACAAATAAGTCAACATGACCAAAATGGTCAGTTGACCCGTTTAGGAGTTATTGCCCTTTATAGTCAATTTTTAACCATTTTTCGTAAATTAAAGTAATCTTTTACAAAAATCTTCTCCTCTGAAACTACTGGGCTAAATTAATCCGACCTTGGCCACAGTCATCTTTGGGGTATGTAGTTTAAAAATTGTGTGGCGTGACCTGGCCAACCAACCAAGATGGCCGCCATGGCTAAAAATAGAATATAGGGGTTAAATGCAGTTTTTGGCTTATAACTCAAAAACCAAAGCATTTAGAGCAAATCTGACATGTAGTAAAATTGTTTATCAGGTCAAGATCTATCTGCCCTGAAATTGTCAGATGAATCGGACAACCCGTTGTTGGGTTGCTGCCCCTGAATTGGTAATTTTAAGGAAATTTTGCTGTTTTTGGTTATTATCTTGAATATTATTATAGATAGAGATAAATTGAAAACAGCAATAATGTTCAGCAAAGTAAGATCTACAAATAAGTCAACATGACCAAAATGGTCAGTTGACCCCTTTAGGAGTTATTGCCCTTTATAGTCAATCTTTAACCATTTTTCATAAATCTAAGTAATCTTTTACAAAATCTCCACTGAAACTACTAGGCCACAATCATCTTTGGGGTATCTAGTTTGAAAAATGTGTCAGATGACCTGGCCATTCAACCAAGATGGCCGCCACGGCTAAAAATAGAACATAGGGGTAAAATGCAGTTTTTGGCTATGAAACCAAAGCATCTAGAGCAAATCTGACTGAAGTTAAATTGTTAATCAAGTCAATATCTATCTGCCCTGAATTTTTCAGATGAATTGGACAACTGGTTGTTGGGTTGCTGCCCTCCAATTGGTAATTTTTAAAGAAATTTTGCCGTTTTTGGTTATCTTGAATACTATTATAGATAGAGATAAACTGTAAACAGCAATAATGTTCAGCAAAGTAAGATCTACAAATAAGTCAACATGACCAAAATGGTCAGTTGACCCCTTTAGGAGTTATTGCACTATATAATCAATTTTTAACAATTTTCATTAATTTGGTAAATTTATGTAAATTTTTACCAAATATAGTTCTCTGTTACTAGTGGGCAAAGTTCATTATAGATATAATTGTAAGAAGCAAAATCGTTCAGTAAAGTAAGAACTTCAAACACATCACCATCACCAAAATACAATTTTGTCATGAATCCATTTGTGTCCTTTGTTTAATATGCACATAGACCAAGGTGAGCGACACAGGCTCTTTAGAGCCTCTAGTTATAGATAGAGATAAACTGTAACTGCAATAATGTTCAGCATAGTAAGATTTACAAATAAGTCAACATGACCGAAATGGTCAGTTGACCCCTTTAGGAGTTATTGCCCTTTATAGTCAATTTTTAACAATTTTCATAAAACTTCTAAATTTTTACTAACATTTTCTACTGAAACTTCTGGGCCAAGTTTAATATAGATAGAAATAATTGTTAGCCGCAAGAATGTTCAGTAAAGTAAAATGTACATACACATCACCATCACCAAAACACAATTTTGTCATGAATCCATCTGTGTCCATTGTATAATATTCACATAGACCAAGGTGAGCGACACAGGCTCTTTAGAGCCTCTAGTTTGTAAATCTTAGTAATCTTTTACAAAAGTCTTCTCCTCTGAAATGACTGGGCCAAATTAAACCAAACTTGGCCACAATCATCATTGGGGTATCTAGTTTTAAAAATGTGTGGCGTGACCCGGCCAACCAACCAAGATGGCCGCCATGGCTAAAAATAGAACATAGGGGTAAAATGCAGTTTTTGGCTTATAACTCAAAAACCAAAGTATTTAGAGCAAATCTGACATGGGATAAAAATGTTTATCAGGTCAAGATCTATCTGCCCTGAAATTTTCAGATGAATCGGTCAATCGTTTGTTGGGTTGCTGCCCCTGAATTGGTAATTTTGAGGAAATTTTGCTGTTTTTGGTTATTATCTTGAATATTATTATAGATAGAGATAAATTGAAAACAGCAATAATGTTCAGCAAAGTAAGATCTACAAATAAGTCAACATGACCAAAATGGTCAGTTGACCCCTTTAGGAGTTATTGCCCTTTATAGTCAATCTTTAACCATTTTTCATAAATCTAAGTAATCTTTTACAAAATCTCCACTGAAACTACTAGGCCACAATCATCTTTGGGGTATCTAGTTTGAAAAATGTGTCAGATGACCTGGCCATTCAACCAAGATGGCCGCCACGGCTAAAAATAGAACAAAGGGGTAAAATGCAGTTTTTGGCTTATAACTCAAAAACCAAAGCATTTTGAGGAATCTGACAGGGATAAAAATGTTTATCAGGTCAAGATCTATCTGCCCTGAAATTTTCAGATGAATCGGTCAATCGGTTGTTGGGTTGCTGCCCCTGAATTGGTAATTTTGAGGAAATTTTGCTGTTTTTGGTTATTATCTTGAATATCATTATAGATAGAGATAAACTGTAAACAGCAATAATGTTCAGCAAAGTAAGATCTACAAATAAGTCAACATGACCAAAATGGTCAGTTGACCCGTTTAGGAGTTATTGCCCTTTATAGTCAATTTTTAACCATTTTTCGTAAATTAAAGTAATCTTTTACAAAAATCTTCTCCTCTGAAACTACTGGGCCAAATTAATCCAAACTTGGCCACAATCATCTTTAGGGTATGTAGTTTAAAAAATGTGTGGCGTGACCTGGTCAACCAACCAAGATGGCCGCCACCGCTAAAAATAGAACATAGGGGTAAAATGCAGTTTTTGGCTTATAACTCAAAAACCAAAGCATTTTGAGGAAATCTGACATGGGATAAAAATGTTTATCAGGTCAAGATCTATCTGCCCTGAAATTTTCAGATGAATCGGTCAATCGGTTGTTGGGTTGCTGCCCCTGAATTGGTAATTTTGAGGAAATTTTGCTGTTTTTGGTTATTATCTTGAATATTATTATAGATAGAGATAAATTGAAAACAGCAATAATGTTCAGCAAAGTAAGATCTACAAATAAGTCAACATGACCAAAATGGTCAGTTGACCCCTTTAGGAGTTATTTTGAGGAAATCTGACATGGGATAAAAATGTTTATCAGGTCAAGATCTATCTGCCCTGAAATTTTCAGATGAATCGGTCAATCGGTTGTTGGGTTGCTGCCCTCCAATTGGTAATTTTTAAAGAAATTTTGCCGTTTTTGGTTATCTTCATTCTTGAATACTATTATAGATAGAGATAAACTGTAAACAGCAATAATGTTCAGCAAAGTAAGATCTACAAATAAGTCAACATGACCAAAATGGTCAGTTGACCCCTTTAGGAGTTATTGCCCTTTATAGTCAATTTTTAACAATTTTCATTAATTTGGTAAATTTATGTAAATTTTTACCAAATATAGTTCTCTGTTACTAGTGGGCAAAGTTCATTTTAGATATAATTGTAAGAAGCAAAATCGTTCAGTAAAGTAAGAACTTCAAACACATCACCATCACCAAAATACAATTTTGTCATGAATCCATTTGTGTCCTTTGTTTAATATGCACATAGACCAAGGTGAGCGACACAGGCTCTTTAGAGCCTCTAGTTATAGATAGAGATAAACTGTAACTGCAATAATGTTCAGCATAGTAAGATTTACAAATAAGTCAACATGACCGAAATGGTCAGTTGACCCCTTTAGGAGTTATTGCCCTTTATAGTCAATTTTTAACAATTTTCATAAAACTTCTAAATTTTTACTAACATTTTCTACTGAAACTTCTGGGCCAAGTTTAATATAGATAGAAATAATTGTTAGCCGCAAGAATGTTCAGTAAAGTAAAATGTACATACACATCACCGTCACCAAAACACAATTTTGTCATGAATCCATCTGTGTCCATTGTATAATATTCACATAGACCAAGGTGAGCGACACAGGCTCTTTAGAGCCTCTAGTTTGTAAATCTTAGTAATCTTTTACAAAAGTCTTCTCCTCTGAAACGACTGGGCCAAATTAAACCAAACTTGGCCACAATCATCTTTAGGGTATGTAGTTTAAAAAATGTGTGGCGTGACCTGGTCAACCAACCAAGATGGCCGCCACCGCTAAAAATAGAACATAGGGGTAAAATGCAGTTTTTGGCTTATAACTCAAAAACCAAAGCATTTTGAGGAAATCTGACATGGGATAAAAATGTTTATCAGGTCAAGATCTATCTGCCCTGAAATTTTCAGATGAATCGGTCAATCGTTGTTGGGTTGCTGCCCCTGAATTGGTAATTTTGAGGAAATTTTGCTGTTTTTGGTTATTATCTTGAATATTATTATAGATAGAGATAAATTGAAAACAGCAATAATGTTCAGCAAAGTAAGATCTACAAATAAGTCAACATGACCAAAATGGTCAGTTGACCCCTTTAGGAGTTATTTTTGAGGAAATCATGAACATGGTGATAAAAATGTTTATCAGGTCAAGATCTATCTGCCTGAAATTTTCAGATGAATCGGTCAATCGGTTGTTGGGTTGTGCGCCTCCAATTGGTAATTTTTAAGAAATTTTGCCGTTTTTTGGTTATCTTCATTCTTGAATACTATTATAGATAGAGATAAACTGTAAACAGCAATAATGTTCAGCAAAGTAAGATCTACAAATAAGTCAACATGACCAAAATGGTCAGTTGACCCCTTTAGGAGTTATTGCCCTTTATAGTCAATTTTTAACAATTTTCATTAATTTGGTAAATTTAATTAAATTTTTACCAAATATGTTCTACTGTTACTAGTGGGCAAAGTTCATTATAGATATAATTGTAGAAGACAAAATCGTTCAGTAAAGTAAGAACTTCAAACACATCACCATCACCAAAATACAATTTTGTCATGAATCCATTTGTGTCCTTTGTTTAATATGCACATAGACCAAGGTGAGCGACACAGGCTCTTTAGAGCCTCTAGTTATAGATAGAGATAAACTGTAACTGCAATAATGTTCAGCATAGTAAGATTTACAAATAAGTCAACATGACCGAAATGGTCAGTTGACCCCTTTAGGAGTTATTGCCCTTTATAGTCAATTTTTAACAATTTTCATAAAACTTCTAAATTTTTACTAACATTTTCTACTGAAACTTCTGGGCCAAGTTTAATATAGATAGAAATAATTGTTAGCCGCAAGAATGTTCAGTAAAGTAAAATGTACATACACATCACCGTCACCAAAACACAATTTTGTCATGAATCCATCTGTGTCCATTGTATAATATTCACATAGACCAAGGTGAGCGACACAGGCTCTTTAGAGCCTCTAGTTTGTAAATCTTAGTAATCTTTTACAAAAGTCTTCTCCTCTGAAACGACTGGGCCAAATTAAACCAAACTTGGCCACAATCATCATTGGGGTATCTAGTTTAAAAATGTGTGGCGTGACCCGGCCAACCAACCAAGATGGCCGCCATGGCTAAAAATAGAACATAGGGGTAAAATGCAGTTTTTGGCTTATAACTCAAAAACCAAAGCATTTAGAGCAAATCTGACATGCGGTTAAAGTGTTTATCAGGTCAAGATCTATTTGTCCTGAAATTTTCAGATGAATCGGACAACCTGTTGTTGGGTTGCTGCCCCTGAATTGGTAATTTTAAGGAAATTTTGCTGTTTTTGGTTATTATCTTGAATATTATTATAGATAGAGATAAAACTGTAAACAGCAATAATGTTCAGCAAAGTAAGATTTACAAATAAGTCAGCATGACCAAAATGTTCAGTTGACCCCTGAAGGAGTTATTGCCCTTTACAGTCAATTTTTAACCATTTTTTCGTAATCTTTTACAAAAATCTTTTTCTCTGAAACTACTGGGCCAAATTAAACTAAACTTGGCCACAATCATCATTGGGGTAACTTGTTTAAAAAATGTGTGGCGTGACCTGGCCAATCAACCAAAATGGCTGCCACGGCTAATAATAGAACATAGGGGTAAAATGCAGTTTTTGGCTTATAACTCAAAAACCGAAGCATTAAGAGAAAATCTGACAGGGTTTAATTGTTGATCAGGTCAAGATCTATCTGCCCTGATGTTTTCACATGGATCGGACAACCCGTTGTTAGGTTACTGTCCTGAATTGGTAATTTTAAGGAAATTTTGCCGTTTTTTGTTATTATCTTGAATATTATTATAGATAGAGATAAACTGTATACAGCAATAACGTTCAGCAAAATAAGATCTACAAATAAGTTTACATGACCAAAATAGCCAATTGACCCCTTAAGGAGTTATTGCCCTTTATAGTTAATTTTTAACATTTTTCATAAATTTTTGTAAATTTTTAGAAAATATTTTCCACTGTAATTACTGGGCCAAGTTCATTATAGATAGAGATAATTGTAGCAACAAGAATGTTCAGTAAAGTAAGATCTACAAACACATAACTATCACCAAAACACAATTATGTCATGAATTTATCCATGTCCATTGTTTAATATGCACAAGACCAAGGTGAGCGACACAGGCTCTTTAGAGCCTCTAGTTTATGTTATTTCTTCATAGACAGAAAAATATTACAGTCATTCCTTAATGAAAATTATAAATAATAGTCATATTTGTATATTAATACTGTTTTTATTGATATAACCTTTATTTTTACCTGAGTTTACCTGTACAAATGTTATCAAAAGCTGTGCGCAAACTTAAAAATATTTAATCTCCAAATTTCTAGGACCACTGTCAAAATAATATTTTTATGCTCATTTCAATCAACTACACTCTTATAGTTAGGTGTACATTAAAAGTATGGAGCATCCACTTGTCTTCTAGAAGTTTATTTGTAGACACTTTAAATATTTACATGCTTGATTGTAAAAGACCCCTGATATGATTTCATAAAGTGGAAATATTGTCTGACATATGTGGATAAAATAGAATGCATGAAGATGAACACTTTTTTATTGTTAATTTTTTGTTGTAGTCGAGATTGTCCAATTTTCTACATGAGGAAGAAAGTTCAGAAAGACTTGGAGGATCATGGCAAACTAATAGCTAGATTTGGGGACCCAGAATGGTGACAAGACAATAATTCAACTTGCTATTAATTAAAGAAATGAATCCAACAGCTCTAAAATGTAATGCTCATCTCTAATTCTACATCCTATGAATGAGACAGCTCCTGTAATTCTACATCCTGTGATTGGAATATTTATCAGTGATTCTATGAAAAATGTGAACCTATGTGTTCCTGTAAAAATGGAATGTTAGTCATCATATATTTGTATATATTTATCATAAAAATGCACATAATAGCAATCATGATCAATATTGCACCAAAAAAAAAATCAACTTTAAGTTATTTTGTACAAATGTTATTTGTTGGGTGGAGGAAAAACATTAAAAACGTGTTGAAACCCTCCAAGGAATTTACGATCTAAATGATAGTGTTTCAGAATCTGATGAATGCAGCAGTCCTGAAATTGACATTGCATATGTTTCCTGGTCTTTAGAATAAATCATGTCAATTATTGTATGTATAACTTCAAACTTCATGTGGATTTATTAATGTTAGTTGAATAACAATTTTGTGGATTTCATGTGATGAATTTAAATGATGAACAAACTACACATTTTTGGGGAAAGACGGCTTCAAGCTGTCAATCCCCTATAGGGTTGGCCAGAGTGACAAGCCCTAGGTCAATCGTTTTGTTTTGATAGTTTGGAAAACCCCCCAAAAAATCTTACTGAAATTGATGAGAAGGAGACACACAAATGAATAGATTGAATTTAAACACTTTTTCACACATTTATTTCCCTTCCGTTTCTTGTGAAATTGTCGTATTTTGAGCTCTCCCTTACACTATATACGTTTCTTTAACAATCCGGAAAAAATCTAATATTATGAAATATTCTAAAAATGGAATGCCACACTACGTAGAAGCAGGGATATCCTTTACTGATTATTAAAATCATTCTCAGAATTCATGCACTAATTTAAAATTGGTATTTGTTTACATAATTAAAACATAATTATGTTTGCTGTAGATGATTCAAACATCAACATGATGCAATGATTTAATTTCTAGGTCAACTTGCAATTTATATAATTACTGGGGATACATGAGATTGGGGAGAGAAATGGCAGTTTTCATTCTTTCTGTAAAAGTCTGTTTTGAGAATCTTCCTCCAATACAAGAGCACCTCAATTGATGAGTCATATTATCCACTAAAATAAAAGTTCATGTATCTGAACAAAAATGTGACATTTAGTATATGATAAGTAGTCTTTCATTTAAATCAAATTTTGTGTACTAACATAACCATTGTAATGGTGAAAAATATAAGAAATTAAAAATGTTACACTTTGTAGTTTAAACCTATTTATTCATGAAATTTACTAATATATCAAAATGTAGGATTTGGAAACAAGCTTCACACAGCTTATATCAATCATATTGGTTTTTATAAGTACATGTATCCCAGTGATGAGAGTTGTAACTGGAACTTTATCAATGGAAATTTTAAACTGAATAGATTTTTCAGTCCTCACTTTCTTGAGAAAAAAATTAAAAAATCTTAAAGTACTGTCACAACAAATGGAGAATGACCCTAGCCTGCTGTTCAGTGGTACACAATTAAAATGTTGTTAAATGATAGAATTCAGCTGATTTTAGATAATTAACTTTCAACTTTAATCAAATGTTTTGATTGAGAAGGTGCAAATTGGTCCAAATTGACTCCATGATGAATTTTTAACTAAGGAAAGGAAATCACATCAAACAACAATTGATTGCACTATTGTCAACCTTTCTACATGTTCTAGCTGTTCTTTTGTTCATTCTTTGTATGTAGACTATCAAAAGATACCCCCTCCCCCCCCAAAAAAAAGAAACAATTGCCGTCTTTCCCCTCAGAGCTCAAACTTTGCCAAAAAAATGAAATTGAATATCCAGGCAAATGCAAGTTTTCCTAAATCCATCAAATAAATGAATCCACAGTATGTGAGTTTATGATGGAGCATGTTAGTAAGTTAATTCAGGTGTAAAAAAGCAAAATTAGATCTTAAAAAGACAATGTATTGATTTACCTTATATGTTTTATTTAAATTTATATGAATATGCAACAGATGTACGTATTTGAACCAGGTGTTTAGTATAAAAATAGTGCTAAATAAATGACTATACAATTATGAACATTTTGATTTGATTAATGTTATAAAATGTTTATAGCAACAATAAAAAAGATT